>VWZT01000570.1:335662-460356 GCA_013397055.1 Pachycephala philippinensis
TTTTTTTTTTGGGGGGGGGGGGTGGTTTAATAAAAGAACCCCTTTAGAAAAGATAACAATTACATGTAATGGAACCTGGAACCAGACTCTTTTGGCAATTAATCACCCAGGAGCCGTTGCAATCCTGCAGGCTGTTTCTGACAGATTTTGAGAGCTTTACAGGAATCACTGGGATAAGATGTGCCTGGGCTGGCTTCTGACAGGGACCAATCATGTACAAAGTGTATTGTTGGTTTTGAGTTTTGTATTTTTTTTAGTTTATATATTCACACACACACACACACACACACACATATATACACACTCATACAAATGTGTGCACCCATATCCACATTTCCATAGGAGTCTTTCTTTAGATACATGGAACAACTGCAGAACTCATTTGTTGGCCCAGAGGCAAAAAAAGAAAGAAAAAAAAAGAAAAAAAGCCTTTTCTTCCTCTCAGCAAAGTAGAGCTATCCATCACTTAACAGAGATACTTCCTGTTTTCAAGCAGTTGGGAAGGCATGACTTCCAACCCAAATACTTGGCTTGGCAAACCATTCCTGTGTTGACAGATGCTTTTATAACCACTTCATTCCACCTGAAGTTTCAGTATAAAAGGAGGTGGTTTTCGTTGTTGGGTTTTTTTACCTTTTTTTTTTTTTTTTTTTCTGAGGGACGAGAAAGGGAAAGCAGAAAGAAGAGGAAAGAGAAGGAAAAGGAAGGAAAATACCGCAATTATAACAGTTGGATGACAGAGGTTAGCATAGCTCTGACAGATGTTACCATGTAACCTCAAAATGACATGTTAGAGAAAAAACAAACCACCGAACCTGCTCCTTGTAGGAAAGAGAATTTTGAACTCCTGCCAAAATACCTCAATTCTCCTCAGAAGCTTTCGAATACTGCAACAATGATCTACTATATAATATATTATTTTCCATATATAAGCTTTACCTTTATATTACCAGTGCCATGACTGATTAAATTACCAGCATGCAATGAGATGTTTTTCTGAGAGACAACTTAGCCTCAAATGACAAAGCCTGACAGCAGGTCAGCTCCATCAGGACCTGCCTTGTAATAGCTTTTCATCTCCTACTCTGTTTTCCTAGGATTCATCCACAGGACATGCTCCGAACACTTCTCGAGACCGAATACTTTAGTGTGTGACCAGGAGAAGTTAAAATGTGCTGCAGACAAGAAGATGTATTTCTAAAGCCGCATGATCCATTTTACATAACCTTTTGTAATACCAGTTTCTGTATTCCCTACACCTGGTTACTTCAGTGACTACCCTACCACAAAAATCTTCATGACTTTTCCTGGCCTGTGACCAAACTTTGGAGACCTGTCTGTAACAAACTACAGATAAACAAAGTGTAAAAGAAATGTTCCTGGAACAAACCAGGTATGTGCAAGCAGCTGCTTCTAAAGAAAGAAATCAGCAGAGAGGTAGGCAACATCAAGGAAACAATTCAGAAACAGTTTCAAAAGGAAATCAATGACTTTCCGTCATTACTGCCAGCGCTGCGGCTGAAAAAAAAATAAATTTCTGGTTTTCATTATTGGAGAGATCTTATTTTACTACTGTGGTTCTGGAAGACCATTTTAAGCAATAAAGTAGATACTGGTCACAATAACTGTAAGCTAAAGGAAAAGTCATTCAACTCAGAGAGAAAATAAAGCCATGATACAATAAATATTACTCATTTGTACTTGAAATTGGAAACCAAGGTGCTTGCCTTTCAAAAACCTATCTTGAGGCTTATACTCCAAACAGACAGGGAATGAAAAAATCAAATCCTGGTTTAAACCCCTCTCTTTGGGAGACTCAGCCCTCCTGCCCATTCACAGCTAACACATGCTGGGTACAATGCAGGTGCCAAGCCCATTTGAGATCAACTAAGGCAAATTTGGGCTTCTCCCCAAGGCTGCCAGGTGTTCCCAAGGGTGCTTTCTCCCTGCCAAGGGCATAGCTGGTGGCCAGGCAGGAGCCTGCTAAGCAGAACAAACAGCACAGGATGCCTCTGTTCATCGAATGCCAACCATGCTTTTGATACAGGAACAACCAGAAAACACAGTATGGGTTTTACCTCACTACATGGTAGTGAGAGAATCGCAGAGCGGTTGGGTTGGAAATGACCTTAAAGATCATCTCATTCCAACTCCTCTGCTACGGGTACACGCCTGAACACCAATGAAGCCCTTTCCTCCTTTCAAAAGGTGCATTCTTAACTTGTGTTTAAGTTATAAATTGAGGAGGAAAAGAGAAACAGGTGGGTAAGAAACCTCTAACCAGCACCTGCAAAGTGATGCTCACAGAGCAAAGCACTATCTGACATAGAACATCTAGCAGTAGACATGCAACTTGAGTCTTTAAGCAGTTAAGGAACTTTCTCAGGTCCAGATGAGCAAAAAGACTTTGGCAACTGCCAGATGTGGTCACCAAGGCTGCAGCTGGTGCCACAGAGCAGGTGACACGGTTCCACAGACTAGGAAAGTCTGGATAACACTGAAGAACTGCATGCTTGACTCCAGAATCCCAGATAGCTGCATGCCAGGATATTAATGCAGTCAAGACACGGCTAATTAAGAACAGCGGTGCACTGGCTGGGTCAGAAGCCAAGACACTCTGCCTGGAGAAAAGGCCCCACAGACATGCCTCCTCTTATTATTGCAAGCAGACAATCACTGACTTCCTCCACCCGGATGCAGGAAGACAACCTGGTGGTTTTCTCCCTCATACCGGCAGAAACCACTTTGTGTGTTGATCTTAGAGACTTGTGGGTGGTGCAGAGTTTACATAAATTACAGAGCTCACTGCAGCTGCCAGTTGCAAGCGACAGAGAGACCTGGAACTCTGGGGTTAAAATATGTCCTTTCTGCTCATTAGGACTGCAGTGGTGCTGATAAAAGTCCTGAAATCATTCTGCAGGTCTGCCAAGCATTTATAGACCCCAACAGATGTGAAATATTAGATGAAAACCTTTGGTGCCACTGCACTCACATTTTTTCCCTACGCTGCTGAGAATGCCCTCAAACAAATGCGGGACTCTGCTGATTGCTGTCCATCTGGTTTTCTCGTTGACTGTCCCCCACTTTGTGAAGCCACCTGTGATGTTTCTGGCTCTAAGCACTTTCCGATGGAGGAATTATTTTGGTCAGCCCCTTTTACATGTTCTACAGTCAGCCTGAAGGCATTCTTGCCATGGCAGACAGTCTGGCATCAGATCTGGCTTCATTCTTACCACATATCCTAGATATTTCCATCTTCATTTCTGGATAATTTAGAAGATTAAGTCTTGTTCAACTCCCTGACGAATCTCAGTATTTGTTATAAATTCATTTCATTTAATACCTACTATTTCCCCAAGGCATTTAATTTCAAAAGCTTTTAGACGTCTGTCTGTACCTTTGGTGGATTTCCAGCTTTCACATCTAACTGTTAAGGTGGAAACAGAATTTCAGTGGAAGACTCCAACATCGGTTTTAAATTGTGGATTATCAACACCTAAATCTTCTTCATGCTGGCCAAATGCAGCTGCTGCCTTGTTGAGGTATTGCACTATTTCCTTCTGGACATCCTGTTTATTCCCATCTTACTGCCATGAAGATGCCTGGTTTTGCATCACATTATCAGGGTTGAAAATTACTGTGGTTCTCATTAAGTCTATTTGGTTTTTAAATCACCTACTCTTTTTTCTTTTCTTTTCCCCCCTTTCTTTTGCCCATGAGCGTCTGTTGGAAAACAACTCAGCTGTGGTTTTCGTTAAGTAATATAATGTTCTACCTGAGTTACCTTTTTTATCTCCCACTCTTTCCTATTTAAATGAACAGTGGCTCCAAACAGGAGGGGTGAAAGATTGCACCTCTACTTGTCTGCATACATGAGTGTTCATCCTGTCAAGGTGTACTTCAATCAACCAAGCTGCACCCTGACCTAAAGCCTCAAAGAACCAACTACTTCTCTTAACATACCCTGTCATTTCAAGACGCTTCAGTGCTAGTCCTGATGGACAGACTCTAATATCTCTAAATCTGTGAGTACAATCTAGATTATAAAACACTGGGGGAGGTGTTTCTAAAAGGGTTTAGTTGAGTTACGGCCAGGATTAAATTTGGTCAGCATACGACCTTCTGTTCTACTGAACTTCAACTCATCCCTTTATCCTGCCTGAAACAGCACAGGAGAAGACTTTTGCACCAACAAAAAAAGGCACAGAATCTTATTAATCACTACAGTAGTTCAGGCCATCTTTAACTTCTGCTCTTCTTTTTCTTTTTTTTTTTTTGCCTTTTTTTCCTCCTTAATTACACTTTTCTAATGACTCCACAGTAAAAATTCAGTTACCTTTACCATTTTTTTAAAGATTGTTTTCTGGGTCCACATTCATTTACAGCTCTCCCTGTGTTTTGCCTTTCCCTCTATGCTGTGAGCTTTATGATGAACTACTTACAGATTATTTATTTGCCAAGATTGACAGGTCATTGCACTGCTCGGCTGTTTAATATTATCATTGCTTATTTCCTTCCCTTCTTGTTACAAATATTTAGTTTATTTCCCTAGTAAGTCCCCTGAGGTGTAAAACCATGCTGGTAAAGTGTTCTCTTATCACCTTTTTAACACTTGTTTATGCTCCTTTGATACAGTCAGCAATATATTTCACTTTAGACTGCATTTCATTCTAGTACAATTCAAAGAAATTGGGTTTTCCTCCTGAAAGGGTATGTTTGAACAGTTAATTTGCATAATTTCAACAACTTTTACATATATAAACCAACTATGATTTATTAATACTTGGCTGTCTGGAAAGCTGCATATGAAGCTGTTGGGCAGAAAGCCCAAAAGGTACCATGTTGAGCTCCTGAGGTGAATTTTTTCCTTCAGCCAAATTTTCCTGTGAAGTGTTGAGGGAGGTTTACTCTCCTTCCGTTTACAGGTGTCCAAATAGATGTGAGCTTCTTAACTGAAAAAGCCTATTCTCCTTACGGAAGGCAGATTTTGGAAACCATAAGCAATTTCAAAGCATAAATAAGTTCTTGTCATACCGAGTTGTACATTTGCTCAGCTAATAGAGTAAGAAGCTGCTGCTTGCCAGAGTCCCAAAATCCCACCCTTCAGCACCGGGGAACTGCAATGTATTAGCTAAAATACTCGATTGCCCCATCATTTAAAAGAAACGTTGCGTTTTTCCTATGAAACTCCAGTGGTGAGTTATTGTTCACTTGCAACGTGGAAACAGGAAATATCTTCAGCGTCCATGCTAAGGCCTTCCCAGAATTTAGCAGCGTTTGATCCTGAAAGCTTAAGTTACTTGCTGGGGAGTCACTTTGAACCACCAGCTTTATCTTGGGCTCTAATCACTGTTTAGAGGAAGATTCAAACCGTAGTCAATTTAACATAACTATCTGATTACTCCTCCTGACGTATCATTTAAGACAGACAATAGCCCAGTTCAGGATGCAGCTGAGGAATGGTGTGCCCAGAGCTTGATGTTGCCCAAGGGCAATGTGGCTTGTAAGGAGACACCCACCTCTATTTTCTATTGATCTGGAACTTCCCGAAGCATTTGCAAATTGCAGGAACCGCACTGAGACATTTAAAATTTAAATTACTCTAACTTACTTCACCGGGCCATCAGTACTCAAAGCTGCCCTCTAACCAAGAGGAAATACGAATTGCCCTTTGAATAGAGACAATTCCTGGGCTCTACGGTTAGAATTTATCAAAGGAATTTAAGAAAAAAAAAATCCTACTTCACGTAGCTACATTTCTAACACAAGAGCTTCACAACTACCGACATTTCCTCCCACATATTATTTAGCTTTCAAAATTATATTCATTCTTCAAGCTTCTGAATTCATAAAGCCATGCTTTGGCTGAAGGCCAGAATACGCAGGAGGAAACAGAGAATTTCATTTTACTCAAGTTGCTCTGATGGAAAAATCAGAGTTTAAGATTCTTTCTGGGGATGCAAAGATACAATCTTTTTCTACCAACAGCACATGCACGCAAAAATTATTCTATGGGAAATCTGTGCCAGGAAATTCATTTCCTCTCATGATGAGCACCATCAAAATGGTCACAAACGGTGCTGACAATGAATTAAACCCCATTTTAAACACAAAAATGAAGACAATTAAAATGTAAGTGGAAATTACTTGCTCCCTGGACAGAGTTAGGGATTATGACTGTCAGATTTTGATGACACTACGACTTTTCATCTGCTCAAGGCAAGTTAAAATTCAGTTGCTGACGCACGATTCAAATCCCCCCTTTGCAGACACACTTAACATCTCTTTTTCACAGGCTGATGTTTCAAAACCAACACTTGTGTAACAGAGAACACAGTTTAAAAGCTCGGAAACCTTCCATTCTTAAACTGTAACTTCAGAACTGCCAGCATTCAAAGGTAAGGGAATCACAAAAATGCCAGACCACAATAAGCTACAGAGATGGGCGTTGGGGTCTGTGCTGGAGACCCCCTCAGCAGCACAGACAGTCTGCAACAGCAGCACTCAAAATCTCTGCAGGTTTTACACTCACTTCTGCCTGCACACAGCCCAACGTGAGTATTCCATAACTCACAGGGTTTCAAAATTCCTGGAAGATTTATTAGCCAATGTGACAGCTTTTGGCCCCTCTGAAAGTGCAAACATCCACAGACAAAAACTTCAGGGGGGTTGAGGGGGTGGAAATGAATCTCCCAGTTAGCATTATTTTTTCATCCCACTCTGCTCACAGGAGAAATCCTCCCAGTCCTTGAACATAATGCAGAGTTGCACAGTCCTTGATATTTTATTTCCTCACGTCAATGCAGTCCTAGGATGGACAAAAGCCTGTTTGGCCACAGCTGTGCAAAACTGCAGGGCTCTGCTGGGTGAGCATCCCTGGTCCTCTGCCTGCCAAAAATGCCAACCAACGACAAGGAAATGCTTTATCTGCAGAAGTTCAGGGAGCTCTAAGTGTTCTCTCAAGCACCAGGCTTCACCTGTTTATAAATTGCTGGGATTTCATCATGAAGTGTCCATTTCCCCCTCCTGGCCAGGAGGAGCTCCTCTCAGTTCCATATCCACAAACAGCTCAGCCAGGCTGACAGAAACAAGCCACATCCCTGCCTTCCCTGTCTGTGCCAACAAGACAGAAAAGTGACTGGAGGAAAGCAAAGATAAAAGAAAAAAATTCCCATCACCTTTATAATAATCACTGCAAAACTGTACTGAATTTATCAAAATGAAGGACAATTTCTCGTTTGTTGAATTATGTTGAATCATGACTTTGCAAACCTGGAACAAAATAAAAAAAGTCTTCTAAATTTCAATTCATTACTGTATACTAATGGATGCTAAATTATCATAATGCAGCTGATGTTACTATTCACATTGCTGAAATGAAACCTGACACATTGCAAGCTATATCAGAGACAGTTCCTTTAACTTCCTATTTGTATTTTCTTTTAAATTAAGTCAGACTTTTTTCAATTATGTATTTCCTGCTGGTTTTTTCTCCAAGTTTTCTTTCTTATTAATTTCAGTAAAGCAGCTATAAGAGGTAATAATTACAGCAAAAATGTTTAATTACCCAACTAGCTTTTAAACAGTACCTGTGGGCACATACACTCCTTATGAGAAGTTACTTAAAAGTAAACCCACAGGAATTATTGTTAAATAATGGTATGATTATCAAAGAAAATTATTCTCTGTGAGTCATTTTACATTAATTACAATGTATTATTTGCAGGGCAGTGTACATGCAGTTCATTCTGCAGTGTTCCTACGGGAGTTTAATGAGGAGTTGGTCCCATCGGGAATCAGAGGCAGGAACTGGACTCACAAGGTCGTCGCACAGAATCTCTGCCTGCAAATCCACCCCACCAACACCAGAGTCTGCAGCAAACTTGGCAGGAATGGACTGGAGCAATAAAACTAATGAAAATCAGTTACATGAGGCTACAAACAGCTGTAAAATATTTAGAGAAAACCATGGAATTGAAGACCTGACCAGATTTCCAAATCCTGTTTTCTAACAATCTTAAAATACTCACTCCACTTTTAAAAAATCTCTCCAAATGAGTCTGAATTAACAGTGTGCTCTAAAAACCTGAGAATTCAGAAAAAAGCTATTCAAATACTATTTATAATTGGTACGAGAATATCACTCAGGCAACATTTATAAATGTAGAAAGTAGAAAAGTACCCGTTAATCTCTACGATTTTCATTCTTCTAAGAGGAAACTGGATCATGCATGGGATTTGGTTTTTTTTGGAAGACAAAATCTCTTCTACAGCACCCATAGTTTTAATGAGATTTAGTAATACACATAGTTTACACATAACATACAGTGTTTTTATGCATCAAGCTCAGCAGGCGTGCTTACAGCCAGTTTTATGAATTAGACTGGAAGTATCTTTTTTGAGAGCTTGCTTTGGATTATATTCACAGTACCCTCCCATTACCTTTCCAAATTCTTCACTGATGAGTCCAGCAAAGGGAGAATCACTGTAGCAATGCACACTCACATTTATTAAGACATTAGAGCCTCAGCCTGCTGCTGTAAAGCAGTGCAGCTCCTCTGTCGTCTTCTGGCACTCTGCTAATATTTACAGCAGCAGAGGCTGATCCCAGAAATTCAACAGTGGCCAGTGGCTTTCTCATCGTATGAATCAGCAAGTTTATATAACCTCAAAATCCAAAAACTTGGGTGGTTGAATCTTACTCTTTATGCCATCACTGAGTCCTCCTGGCCAGCAGGGAATTCCAGAATTCGGAAATTATCTCTAACCCACCGTGATCAACACCCAAGGATTACAGACGGCTCTACTCTGCTCCAGGGCATTAAAGCCCAAGTTAAAGAGCTTCCTTACCAAGGAACTGCAGCTAAAAACTATACCAGCATTAATTATTTCTAGCACAGAGGAAAAGCACCTGGAGCTGGAGCCAGACCACTGAGGAAGGAATGAGAGGAAAGTGGGAAGAACAGAGGAGAAAGAAGAGAATAGAAAAAGCCAGAAAGAAGAGAGAGTATTTTCCATTAAGATAAGTCAAAGATGTCAACAGGACTCACACACAAAAGCAGTTCTTGGAAGGATCCGCCCCAATCAGCACTGCAGCTTGACAGTGAATGGGAATAAACACTGGCAGCTAGAGCTGCACGGATTTTGCATCCCCTCATTTTCTGCGAAAAACTTTAGGCTAAAAACTTTCGGGTCAGAAAAGCACGTGAAAGACTCAGAAATGGTCATATGGTGTCTCCCTGGAGCTCTGCTGGGATACCAAAAACTTTGGTGGAAACATGTTCTGCAAGCACAAGAACATTTCCAAACCAAAATACATCCTCCCATGAACCAGGTGTCTCTTGTAAAAACCCCAACTGGTTACCAAAGAAAACATTACTTTCTGTTAAAAGAAACCAATCAGAAACATTGATTATTCATAGAAAAAGCTGATTTTTTTTTTTTTTTTTAAACTACAGCAGCATCTTCAATGAGCTATCTTTTTCTATCTAGGCTAGCCAAGGTCAAACAATTTTAGAAATGATTCTTGATTAATTTTTTGAGCATGAAAACTATTTGCTAATATTTTACTGAAAATTAATCTGAAAGACTGAACACAATAATAATGCCTATTCTTTAAATTCCTCTGATAAGCACATCCTAGAGCTCCTCCGGGGAATATGCCCAATCTTCCCTACTGCCTGAACATGACACCCTAAAGCCTCTACTATCATCCACACACAGCATACAGTGACAGGTTATCCCTGTATGCTTTGACAGAGCAGTAGAAGCAGGACTTGGGAGGGCAGCCAAATACCTGAGGCTAAATTCCTGGCACATTAAAAGCATATTTACTATTGCCCATAATGCTATTTCATATATAAAAATACAAAAGGAGATCCATGTGGAATTAGCTGTATTGTTCATTTCTGTGGTTTTCCCTTTGCCTTTTTTTATGTTGTACATGAAAGAACTAGGTCAATATTTTCCAGAATTACCCAACTTGCTTTATTCAATGGGAAAGGAAAACCATTCCTAGTATGAACATTGTTTGGGTGAAAACAACATTATTTATGGGAATTTCTCCCATCTGACATTTTAGAAAAGGACGTATAGCAGAAAACCCCTCCACCATATGGAATAATACAGTTTTTTATGTGAAATATCAGTACAGACATCTACCACTGGAACTAATAAAGCAGCAGCAGTCTGTTAGGTGGGCCACTCAGCAGAGGAAAATGAAGATTATACCATGCCTTTGGGTTTCACAGCTCTGTTTTGATTTCGTAAGTGTGCAGAGTAATCTAGATTCTCTGTGACATTTAAAGTACCCCTTACAAGATCCATCTGTATGATTTTTCCAGTTTTGACTTCTACATCGGTTCTCTCCAATTTGTTTAGCCACCTGATATCCAGCTACAGAGATGCTTGTCACTCTCCACTCTTCTCCTTCACCTCTAGGTGCCCCACTCTCAACTTTCAGCCCTCTGAGTGATAGGGGTGAGAAAATCAAAGTGTCAGCCACGCAAGAATGGATCACACCCGATGACAACAGTTTAATTTAGCTGCCAAACTCTGTCATGTGTAGAAATTAAAGTTTACTAGAAGGAAAATCTGCCCAGATCTGGACAGATCTTTCATAAAAGTAAGAAAAGGCACACACACATCACAGAAGTTTGAAGCCTCTCTCTTAGTGTGCAAGGGGTGAGAGAGTTTCTAAAACAAACCACAGTAAAAAAAAAAAACCAACAATATCAGGTTTGGGCAAAACCAATGACTTTGGAAAGAGATAATCTCCTGTCAGTTTTTCTTGAGAAAAACAAAAGTGGTTTTAGTTGACATAAAGAAAGGTTGAAGCAGGCAATGGTCCCAATGGTCAAAGAATCATCAGGTATAAAGATTCCTATAACTGATCCACTTGACAAAGAGTTGGACAACTTTAAGTACAGACAGCACTATCTAGATCACCTATAATACTTCTAAAAAGCATCTAGAACTTCAGCTTCACTAAGGCAGGCTGCATATTGTCAGCAAAAACAGTAATTTCAGAATCAGCTGATTGGCTTCTTTTAAGGTATATTTAATTTCTTTTCCCAGCAAACTGCATTCTGGCTGATAGCTCCAGAAGTGTGTTCACGTTCCACTATCTCTACTTAAAATATTTCAGAGGTCATAGTCAGCGAGGGGAAAGGTAGCAGATACAGGTAAGTGTGGTGAGTCACATACTCACCCCAAGGAGAAGTATTGCTTACCTTTGATGAGGTAAGTAAATAATTAGCTGTATTTAGGGCACTTCTCTTCCAGTCTCAGAACAGTGGTACGAAAGCAAAAGCTTCTGAAGCCTTTAAAAAGGGCAACACTCAAAATTCATAATCTCTCAGTGCAGGCAAAATGTTGTGCCTGCCAAACAGAGCATCTAGACATTTGATCTTGACATATTAAACTGATTAATGATGGTAACAGCTTTCCTTGATAGACTCGAACAGAAATAAAATCAATAACTTTGCTACACCCAAAAAATATTTCTCAGGAATGTACTCACTTTGATGAAAGACTTCTACAAAGTGTTTAGGGCCTTCATCTCTCTGTTGGTGAGGAACAATGGCATTATCATGCAAGACCAGGGCCTAAAGAAACTTCTCTTTAGAATATTCCAGTGTTTTCTTTTTTTCTTTCTTGTTTAACAGGAGGGTAAGTCAACCTTGTGTCATGACCATGAATATTTTAAGTGTCTGATAATGACCGTCAGTGAATTTGGGTTCCATGTAGATACTTCTCTTGAAGCTAATCACTGCACACACCACTGACAGTCAGGGGAGTTCAAGCTCCAATTCTTTTTCTCATTAAAAGAGATACCTAAATAACATTATTTATGCCTTTAAACTTCTAATTGACTACGAAAGTGCAAAAGACTGTAAAGGAAATAACAGAATTACAGTTTGAGTTGGAAGGGACCTAAAAGACCATTTAGCTCCAACCCCACTGCCATGGGCAGGGACACCTTCCTCAGACCAGGTTGCTCCAAGCCCCATCCAACCTGGCCTTGAGCACTTCCAGGGATGGAGCATCCACCAGTTCCCTGGCCAACTTGTTCCAACCTCATAGGAAATAAAAAACCAGTTTGGTTCGCTTAGATGAATCCTTTTTTGCTCTTCACTGTTGGAACATTTATTTTTACCCTCACCAACACCATTACAAACCCAAGGTAAATATGTAAGAAAACCCAGAACCATTTAGCATTATGTGCTTTTACACCAATAAAATTATCTTATTTGTGTATCCCTTAACACTTATCCTACAAAATTATTCTGGCCTCTGGATATTGAATTATAATATATAATAAACAGCATAACCAAGAACAAACACTATTTAAAAGACCTGACTAGTGGCAAAATGCTAATGTAACAACAGATATTAAGCAGGTGCAACCTTTTAAATTATTTGGTATGTTCTATATGAAAATATGGATGAGGATAGTCTGGAAGTACAATGAATACAATTTTATGTTGTGTAGTCATAAGATAAATGTATATAATTAAGCTGTCATAAGGGTTTTTTCTCATTTTATTCAAGTTACTATGTCCAGTCCTCTGGAATGATCATTCTTCTTTGCTTAAAGGTCATTTTCTATAATGGCTTATTTAAGGAAATTCTACTGAACATGAATACTCCATATAAGGTTACAGAAAGCATGAAACTCCGTGAAAACAAGGGGTGCTCTGAGGATGGGAAAAAAATTGTGTCAAGAAAGAAATACTGAGAGATTCAGAATAAACCCAAGTTACTGAACACAGATATTTGCTGGTGGGGCTTTACAAGCCCTGTGCCACCTCTTAACCTTTTGCCTTGGGTGGCTCCTGGCTCGCTAGGAGCTACTGAAAGAACTTTTCAGCTCCTATCAACATTTGGTACTGCAGACCCTAAAGCTGTTAAAGAATTTGTACGGATACTTGTTCTGCCTGTTACTGATGGAGTTTTTGTGTAAAACCCTGGCTTTCACACAGCCTCTCTAACCTCAAGTAGCACCTCACCACTCTGCAATATTTTGGTGTAGGCAAGGAAAATTATTTTATATATACTCGAATCATTAAATGATTTAAAAAAACCAAACCCACCCCACCAAAATAGTTAACATCAGAGCATGAATTAAGACCAAGAGAGAAACATGAAAAGACATTACAGCATTGTCTGATGCTCCTCTCTTGGCAATAAGCCTCCCCCAATTTCACAAACAGAAGGAAAACAAATGTTTCCAGTTACACATAGGCTCTCACACTCGTGCCTAAGCGAGGCCAGAGCTCTCCCTGCTAACTATGTTGTCAACTGGATCCCAATACTGCTCAGAAATATGAGGTTCCTCCTGCAGCAGGGTCCAGATAATGAGGGACAATTATGAGATGAAAACACACTGACTTCCAAAGGAGAATAAATGGATATGAATACAGTGCAATAGAGTATGAAGGATTTTATTGCCAAGGAGGCAACCATATAGCATAAAATTAAGGTATTACATAAAATTAAGGGATAGTTGAAAATCTGAGCTTCATTCAGAGGAAGGAAAATCAAGGATTAACTCCCATCATTCATACAAGGGAAAACTACCAATGAAATGAGAGCCAGCTCTGTACAGCAACCCATCCCTCCTACAGCCCACCCCCAGCACAGTCACATGCAGAAGGCAGGCAGAGAGCTGTAGAAATGCAGGAGCAGGACCCTTTTTGTGCTGTTGCCTCTGAGATAATGAGAAAGAGTTGATATCTCATGAAGGAGAAGCAGCATGACTGTGCTGACAAAATCGTTCCAACAAACAGGTAGAGATCTTAAGAAAACATTTTATGCTTCATTGCATCAAGTCAAAGTCTCACACACACCAAATGTCTTGAAACTATAAAGAACCATCTTTTAAAATGCTTTCTGGCTATAGAACTGTGCATAAATGAAGTGAAAAAACAATTAAGGCAATATAGATATTTGCAAAAAAACCCAGATGTAAATACATCTCCATGGCAGAAGAAATGCATGCAGAAAAAAATTCTGCAACATTTTCTCCTCCTCCGAAACTGAAAAAAGAAAAGAGAGAGAGAAATAAAATACTTTTGGCCAATTACCAACGATGTCCCCTCACATCACCTGACACAACACAGCAGTTCCTTCTCCTGTTTTTGTACCTATGATGAACTTCAGTAATCACCTCTCTCTGTGTACAAGGGAACATCTTAAGGCGCCTGGAAGCCACAAAAGTTTGGCAAAACACAGTTGGCTCTGTTTTAAATATTATGTAGATTATAGAGGACAGAACAAGTTCTACTTTGTAAATACAATTAACAACTGTTACATATTTTACTTTGCACTCACGTTTTTCATTTTAACAGTTTCATCTCTGAGCCATAAAAGTGTGTCCTCATTTTATTTGTCAGACACAAAAACCCACACTCTTTTCCTCAAAATGGTTGGATTCCCAGCAGCGGGCTAGACACACACTTGCCATTCTGGTTTCCAGAATAAATCAGCAGACAGAACTCAGGGAAGCTACTGCCTGCTCTTCACTAAGGAGACCGAACTGTTACTCTGTACAGTCCACGTTTAAAAGCCAGTGAATAACCACCTTTAAAATGAAGGACTTTAAAACACTTTGCTTAAGCACCTTGGTTAACCAAAGCCTAAGACTTCAGACTGCAACTTTGAAAATCTTTTGTTGGGGATTAGAATTTTTCCTTTTGTTTCTTTCTTTCGTGGAATTTTGTCCCATCTGTTGCTAAGAAACAATAACGACTGGTCCTTAAGAGACAAAAGAAATGGCCAACTGGGAGAAGGATGCAGCTGGTTACTCTCTTACCTGGGGGGGTTTTCTCTTTGGAAGGGCAAAGATACCTGAGATTTTGGCTCTGCTCCTCTCTCTCTCGCCCTCAGCATCAGAGGGAAGACGTGCTGTGGTCACAGTGGGAAGAATTCGCTACCACCGCTGGGCTCCGTCTTCTGGCGTCCTCTCTTTCTGTGAGTGGAGCTTTGCTCATTAGAGCAGCTGCTGAATTGGGACCTTATTAACACCTCATCTAACTGGAAAGGACCCTCACCATCTATTTGGGTGCCTCAGGGGAGAAACCCGGGACCACGACCCCCTCCCCTTCCCGAGGGAGCGTCTGCCCGGCTGCGTGCCTTGGGCTTTTTGGCTGCACTCTAACCCAGCACCCCGTGTCCACCCGACCCCCGTGGCTCCTGCTACAGCTGCGGAGTTTTCTGATACATTTTATTTGTCACCCGGGGGAGTGTGCCGCCTCCGCCATCGCAGCCGCAGCTCCGAGGTTCCTGCTGCAGTCTATTTCCCCTCCAGCCCAGCCGCCATTACCGCGTGAGGGAGACGCGGCTGAGCTCGCTGAGCCGCAGCGCCCCCTGCAGGCGGAGCCATCGCGCCCCCCGCCCGGCCGGGAGCCACCAGCGCCCCCTGCCGGCTGTGGCGGAACTGCACCGAGGGGAGCGCACCCGCGGCTGAGAGAGACTGGCGCTGCGTTTCTGTCCTATTTTTTGTTGTTTGTTTGCCTTGGTACACGTCCTAGTAAAGAACTGCTATTCCTTTTCCCATATCTTTGCCTGAAAGCCCCTTAATTTCAAGATTATAATGATTCAGAGGGAAGGGGGTCCTATTCTCCACTCCAAGGGTGGTTCCCGCCTTCCTTGGCAGACATCCATCTTTCAAACCAAAACATCTTTTTCCTCACAAAACAAAACAAAACAAAACAAAACAAAACAAAACAAAACAAAACAAAACAAAACAAAACAAAACATTTTAAAAAGGCATTTCAGAGGAGGTGAGACTGCAACAGGCAATATCAGAAGAAAAAGGCTCCCAAATGCATCTGAACCGGAGGTGGAACCACTAGTTTCAAATTAACTAATGGGCCTGTTTTGCCACTAATCAAAGTAACAGTTAATTATTGGTAACTTCAGAACATTAATCAGTTGCTTGAAAAAATGTTCTCCAATCAAAATCAAAGGCAACTGCTTCTAGGTCTTTCCATGCCCTTGCATGTCTTTTTGGAGAAAGGAGGAAAAGTATAAGCAGCTTGTTACGGATCCTGTAGATGTTTGTGCCTTTACTTGCTTTCTTATTTTAAAAAATTCTGTTGACATATTAAAATAGCAACTTGTTAATCATTTAAATTCAAGTGAATATTGGATGTGACATGCAGGAAATGTTCTACATAGCCTTGTCAAAGAAAATGAACTTCTCACCTGGAGGGAGGCAAAGGCAGGGGGGGAAAAATGTGACAACCAATAGTATTTTCTGCTATTTTATATCTGTTTTCTCTAAAGCATTCCACCAGAAAGCCAGCAGGGATCTTTGGAATCATGACCACAGTTTACTTAAATAGAATAAATCATGAAACACGAATGGTTAAGTCAGCTAGGGAAGGTGTATTTGAATTTCATACTGCATTGCAGTAAGTTTTTTCAAGGTGCTTTAGAAGTGTGAGTCCCAAATATGTGATTCTTTCATATTTCCAGTGACAAGTCAGGACCTCCACTCCGAAAAAGACTGAGCAAAGTACTTTTGAGAGTTTCACCTACAGTGAGGTCATATCATACTGAATTAGTGATATAATATTATATAAAATATCTTTATTACCTAGAGAAATGACTACAGCTCAGGCAATTTTCTGGGACACCTTCAGCACAGTTGCTAATAAAGTTTCATCAGCTGGAGGGCAAGGGGGAAGAAACAAAAAGAAGAGTCCTTTCAGGAAAAGCAATTTTCAAAAAATTGTTTTGGGAATAACTCACTCTTGAGTGCCTGCAATCCAGGATGTGCCACACATGATCTTGTGCTTAAAGTGCAATTCAACTCCAAAGAGGAGATGGACACAGGCTGGAGAGATTTATGCAGCTACAGACTTGTTGATTTTACTGTTGGGTGTTGTGCAGCTCTGATTTAAGATGTGCTGAGCAGGCCTTTATATAAAATAATAATAATAAATTAGTGATACACACATAGATTTATGTGTCAGGAGTCCAGAGTGCAGAATGAACGCTTAATGTGTTTTAGAAATCTTTATAAATAAATATAATGGAAATCACACCGTGGATGTCCCTGTCTTGTGTCTCTCAATAGGATCTAAATTAGATATGGTCTGTTTTCAACATGTATATAAATATGCTCACAGAAACACACTAATTATCAGCCTGCAAAATCAGCTTGGGTTTTGAGAGCCAATTAAGATCCCTGTGGGTTCATTTTTTGTCAGGAAAGTCAGCAGAGACAACTCAAAACATACACAGGAAGTCTATCTGCTGCCTAAGATGAGATTTGTACAATTACTTTTCTGACCGTAACTACGCTTACTTCATTTCTTTTTGCTAACTTTACATTTCCCATATATGATTCACGGTGTTATGCCAAGGTCACCCAGGTCCCTGGTATTAAAAGGTTACACAAACACATCCCTGGAGGAACTAAAATGAATCAGATATGCAGTGGACAGACTGCAGGCCTGGACTTGGAGAGGGAGGGAGTGTGAAAGCCAGACCCCTGACAAAAAAAAAAAAAAAANAAAAAAAAATAGTAATTTCACTTTCATTTGCAACTTCACACAAAACACACAGAAATGCATCATTGCTGTGAAGGAAAATCAACAGAAAATGTTTCCTCTGGGGAAGGAGCAGGAAGGCAAAAAGGTAAAACCCCCAACGTTTGCACTTCTAGAAACCACCTGAGGACCTCTCAGTGCTCTGCTTTCTCACGCTGCCCCCAAACCCAGCACCCACACAGATTCCTGCCTTCAATTCCAGCACTGACAAGGGCTCAAGGCTGCAGCCCTTCTCAACCTGCTGATTCACAGCTGATTTTCATAGAATCATAGAAATGCCTTCAGTTGGAATGGACCTTAAAGATCACCTAGTTCCAACCCCTGCCACGGGGAGGGATGACATTCACTAGACCAGGTTGCCCAGAGCCCCGTCCAGCCTGGCCTTGAACACTTCCAAGGACATCCACAGCCTCTCTGATATTCTGTCAGGCAAGCTTCCCCACATGTGAAACAAAATGAGAACATGTAAAAGTTGCAGACAGGACTGTGCAAGAATCAAACAAGTTGTTTCCTTTTCCACGGTATTCCTGTGGAATACTCTACTGCACTTAGCTACAGTCACCAACATTATGCATAAAAATACTGGAAGAAGGATGGCATGAAGCAGTATCAGATGATAAGACTAATAATTTATGACTCTACCTCTTCAAAATACTGTAATATTAACATATTAATGTTAACATACTAATATTAACATAATTTCACATGTCTGTAAAACAAGGCACACCAGAGTTTTACAGGCGTGCAAATTGCAGAGAGCAGACTCTGGCATTGTGGCAATTTTGTGTTCCAATCAGAAATAGCATACAGTTTTTCACTTCTAGTCTTATATTTGTGCAGCTTTTTAATCCTCCTAGGTCTCAAGCTATTCCTGAGTTCTTACAAACTTGTATATCACTGCCACAGAGCAATCATAAGCAACTGCAGTTCCATGATAAAGACAGATAATCTGGACTTCAGCAGTAGACTGGATCAAAGAAACCCCAACAATAATTTTCCTGATTTTGTTGGTTTATGCAATGGCAAGGTTCTGAGCACAACTCTTTGAACTCTATTAACCTGCATTTCTTCTTGCCCCAGTACAGTCCTGCTGTGAATTCTAAAAATCTCTCTCCCTCAATCCTGCTTCACTTTGAATGCCTGTTCTTTCTATTACTCATCAAGTAAGATTTAAAACATAAATGGAACAAGGTGGCAGAAACTTGCTTCCAGCTCTAAATTCCTGACAGTACAACCCAAAGTCTGTAATTTATAGTTGAAAAACGAAACAATAAGGCAATGACTTCTTGTTATTGTTACCTTTACTTGAGAGGTTACAGCCAAAAACTGTCCAAATTCCAGACAGTGCAGGAACAGTCACACCTTCTCCTGCCAACTTACAGCATGTTAGGACAGGAATAACTTTTGTAAGAGGACATGGCTGAGGCTTTTTCAGAGCAACAATTTTCTGAACAGTGACTTAAGAAACACTATCTATACTCACTGACACACTGATAACGAAACACCCGGCATGGGACCTGCATGTCCCCAGTAAACCAACACCCATTTCCTCTGCTCCTGTTTTTGTGCTGTGGATCATCTGGGCTGGAAGTCTCAAGATCCAGCTGATGCCCTCCACTGCAAGTTCATCTTCCCTTTAGTTTTTCCACAATCCTAACTAAGTCAGCTCTGTTTCTCCCCCTTTAGTACAAAGAACTCCGAAAATCCTAAGTCTGTTTTACCAACTTTTCATTCGGTGCTCCTCCTTGCCTCTACTTCCTTCCCACATGTAACCTGGAAATTTTCTTCTGATAGAAAATATAAAAATATAATACTTTCATCTTTCCATTTTCCATCAACATTTATATCTCCAAGTCTTTCCTCTTGTATTTCTGTCCTAGCTGTAGTTTCCCTTTGCTCATCCAGCCTCTTCCTTCTCCTTTCAGTCCTTTTCTTGTCCTTCTAAACTCATCCAACTCGTCTGCTCAGGTCCTTCAAATACACATCCATCCTTCCTTCTATTCTCTGACCTCTTATTCCATGAAACATACCCTTGGTTCCTATCATCCTAAAAATCCCACTCTTCACTCCCTCTGGGCCCAATCCCAACCCTCTTCCCGTATCTGCATGACATCCTGATCTTCCTGTCCTCATCGACATTTTCCACCACAGTCTCTTTCACACAACTAATCTGAAATTACGTTCCTCACCAATATTCAAACTATTTTTCCCCATTTTCCAGTTATGTCATCTGACATCCATATGGGTATGCATATTCGTCTTCCCAAAACGTGGATGGAGATTCTTTACCTATTAATACTCGTTAAACAAACTAATTTTATTCCAAAACAGAGTTATTGAGAACAAAGTCCATAGTACTAAGAATATTCTCAATTAATTTAGAGGGAAATTAAAAGCTTTCGGTTTTAAGGGCAGGCTTATCACTAAGAATTCAACATTACAAGCTGTGCTCGTGCTTTTCCATCTACCAGAAAAAAATGGACCTTGTGGAAATAACTGCACAGGACCCAAGAAAAGTATAATGATGCCTCGTTTTGATGCCTTACGTTTTAGCTTTTATATTTTTCAAATTCTATATTCCCAGTGTGTAACTCTGCAGTGTCCTGTAGCCTGTGAGCTGCTGCTCTCTCATGCTGAGACAGACAGAACAAAGCCTCTCCAGGCTGCTCTCCAAGGACACCCAGCCCGGCCTAGGCCCAAAATGTGTAACCCAGCATCTTGAGAAGGGGGGCAAGCTGAGGGAAAATTACATCATTAGCTAAAGTTTAATTGGTGAAATTGGGTTGAGATGCAAATGGACCAAAGCTATAAAAGTGTGAAGAACTCGTGACTCGGGGTCCATCTTGGGTGCAGCCTTTGGCCTGCCCAGGGTGTGCCTCTGAAGGCCTTTCAAATAAATATCCACCTTTATTCCCTTACTCCTGTCTAGTGTCTGTTTCTAGGTTGGCCTCTTCAGGCATCAATTTCATACCAAGAACTCCTAAAGCACAAGGTTCTGCATCACTGCATCCAGTACTAAATCCTGGTCACCTCCAGGGTGGAACCTATGTCAACACAATTCTTTGGCACAGGTAATACAAATTAATGCTTTCCAGTGAAAGGAGTCACCTTCCAAGACCAGTCCAGGTGAGACTGCCTGGGGTCTCCATCACTGGACTTCACACACCTTTAGGCATGGACCTGTCTCTCAAATCAGCCCAGGAGGAGATATCAGCTTCTGCCACCTTCCACTGCCCTCCTCTGATTTGTGTTGTACTTTAAAGAGAAGCCTTGAAGTCCTTCCCTCCCTGACAGATGCACACAGAGCATGGCGTGCACAAAGCTGTGCCGGAGCCAGCCACAGGCACCGCTGTGGAAAAGCCTCTGGCCGCCTCCTGACAGTGCCATCAGGTGAAGCCGGCACTCGGCGCCCTGAATAAACAGAGCGGGACGAGGGAGGGAATTCCTGACATTTCCGGGTCTGAAGGGAGATCTCCGGAGCCTCGGCTCCTTTCCAGGTCAGACTGGCTGCCGCCACCAACGCTGATGGCATGAGGGAGAGCAGTGATGCTGTCCTTAGGGTGAGTGAGGGTCGAGGAGACAGACAGGAACAAGGGAAAACATCTTTCCAACACATCACAGACTTGTGAGTTAGAGAAAACTGTCGGCCCAGCCTCCCCTTTCCTTTTCTCTCCCTTTTTTTTTCTTTTTGGTTGTTATTTTATTGACAGGATTAAGATTCTTATCTTGGTAAGCTGTTTTCTTAAACCTGAAAAATCAAGTCATGGAACCTGGGAAGGAGAAATGGACTGCAAAGCTCATGGTTGTCCTCACGCCCAGGATGCCAGTGCAGGGATGCTCTCTTTTGGCTAGTGAGGTGGGTAATCTCCTCCTCTGCAGGCAATTATCACTTTGGATCAAGTCATTCAGAAAAACTAACGAATGAACAGAAGATCCTATTCCACCCAAATCCAATTTCTCTACCCAAAAAATGCAAGTTTTACAGGGCAGACAGACCAAAATGGAGGAAAATGAAACAGTTTAGGGTTGTCAGGAAGAACCCCAAAAAAAAAAAAAAATTTATTTTAATAGCAGTTTCAGATGAAGACCATGGTATCCAAAGGCTTTTCAATGATCCTGGAAACCTTCAAACTGTACTGCCCCCATTTTTCTGCCTCTGAGCCTTAGCATGAAAGTGGAGAAGAATAATCCTAAGACAATATTAGCACTTCTCATATGCAGACATACATCTCCCTAGTTCTGGACTCCTAGACTTCCAATGCAACTTACTCAGCAGATGCAAAGTTTCATTAAGCTATAGAGGATTAAATGGAGATAATTTCACCTTTCCTAATTTTTACAGCTTTAACTAATGGTCAGGATACAAACTGTGTGCACATCTTTGTATAATAATGACCTTTTTTTTTGGTCATACTACAGGTGTGGAACCAATTCTTTTGTTTGGTTTTGTGCTGTTTTTAACATACCATCACTCATGTATGGTTTTCCCCTCAGAGCTGTCTTGACTTGACAGCAGAAGTAACACTACTATTTTTTTTCAACAACAAAAAAAATCCAATCTCCCATACTCTTTCTCTGACCCAGTGAACCTCTTCTGTAACTTTACACCAGAGAACAGCCCTGCTCTGTGTTTCAATCTTATTAAATGCTTTTAAGATTTTAATCATTCATTCATTGGCTGCTAAGTGAATATTATATCCCTTTCCTGTAGGCAATCAGATACCGTAATGCTTTAATGTTAAAACTTGTTGCTGCTGCAAACAAAAAGGTAACAAATAGTTTCTTATTCAGTGCTGAATCAGTACCCAGAACACCACCTCACTAGCTGCAAATACCCCGAGGGCACCTTTATTAATAGAGCTGATCCAACAATATTTGAAAACAAAATAGCCAAAGACAATGTTCATAATGAAAAAACGGGCAGAGTTGTAAAACAATGACTTAGGGTTGTGACTTCGCATTTTTATGGGCAAATGCTAAAATTGTATTGGTGCCCTCCAATGATATTTTTAAGTCTTAGTGAAAAGCTTCCACTGGGTCTTTTTTTTGTTTGCTTTGCAGTTCTCTCAGTCAACAAACCATTTGGTTGTGTGTGTTTTGTCAATTGCTCTAATACACAGGAGAGAAAAAGCAGGGATACTCCTGATAAACCTTCTGCTGCTCTGTACCTTCAAGGAGGAGCAAACTGGGAATTTAAGTCATTCTGTGTTCTTTCTTAGGCATCTACTTTTTGGCAACTGCTAGGGACTGGAAATTGGACTAGATGAATCCTTAGTCTGGCTACTCTGCTGTTCTTGAGATTATTTTAAAATAATCTGATAAAGTGGTAGAGCACCTCTGCACGACACAGAAGTTTTCACATCATGGTTATTCAGCAAAGCTTTCTTTTACGAAAAATGTCAAAATTATTTATCTTTACTCAGTACTAAAATGCTTGCTCTGAACTAACCTACAGTTTCACACAGCAATCAAATGACAGAAATCCTTTTTCAAGCCTCTGGTTTTTTTCTCCTTTCCTGGATTTTTTTTCAAACTCCAAGGATCTGACCTCAAGCATAATAAAGTCAACAAAAATCTTTCCAATATCTTCATCAGATTCTGGGTCATGACCAAAGCTGACTTCCTCCCTTTCCCTGTTCCTTCCATAACAGTTACAGGCCAAACAGACAGAATAACAACCTGTTGACAGGTAACACTAATTTACAGTCATGTGAGAGGTAGAAGCATCACACACAGCTCTGCTGTAAACTGAGCTCAGTGCTCTTTGCAACTTATATAACTTCATGTCTCAGGTTTCTCCACAATCATAACAACAATTTTTTTCTTTAAAGGCAAGTATTCCTCCAAATTGATATGTCCTTTAAATCACTGGGTATCTCCTAGTCTGTCATCAAATAATAAAAACCAGAATAGATGTATAAAGAGTCAGAAATTAATCCTTTAATGGGCTTTTACCTAGATGGTTCTGTCAGTTTTGCAGCTCAGATCGTGCACTAGAAGTTATGAGGCATGTGACAATTTTGGAATTATAATATCTTAAAAAATACTATTTGAAAAACCTTCTCACTACAAAACCACCTGAGTTTCGAGAACATGGAGGTTGGAGGAGAGGGAACAATTCTTGCCCTACCAGCAATTCTAAAGAAAGTTATTCTTCCAACATATCCCCAAGCCTGTTAATTCCCGTACCATTCAATATTCCATGAAAACAAACAAAGTAATGCATTGGCTGATTGTAAAGTCTCAAGTATTTCTTGGCTATACTGCATATCCCCAACTACCATTCCTAAATTTCAGTATGCACTACCAAATTATAAAGGAGGTACTGCTATTTACCATGTTATACTCAAAAATAATGCACTTCATAACAGATGTACCTTTTTTCCTGGTAGTGGAGCCCCTTTATCCTTCAATAAGCTGTTAAATGATTACAACCAGAAAGGCAGCCATAACTTCTGGGAAGGTCACAGTTTCACTTACAAATAGAAACAGACACCATCAGGCTTCTTCCTTACCCCACTCTATTATTTGATTTTCATGTGTGTGTGTATGATACATAGTTCTGCTGCTTGGAGAGCTGTATATACATGGAAATCAGGCCTTATGGCCACACAGATCGGGCTGCTTAACAGGAAAAATTGGCAGGGAGGGTAAGGAAGAAAGCTGAAATACCTGTAAACTCAAATGCAAATACCTCTATATCACTGAGATATATTTTGTTTTACACCAAGATGTTGCATCAATGTATTAATTTGCATTAATGATCAGAGAACCTTGAAGAGGTTCATGAGCTACACAATGAAACAAGCTATTGGAATTACATGCTGAAAAACCCAAAGTCAAAAGGCCAGCAACATGGAACTAAATCTCACCTCTCAAGAAAAACAGGAAAAGGAGACACTTTTTCAAGGCCACTTGCCATAAAAAAAAAAAAAAAATCTCATTTGCTTTCACTGAGAAAGTTTGAATAAACATTCTCAGCACAGTGTTTACCTTTCTGACATCACTGACAGTAATATTTTGAATTTAAACATCCAAATATGCAAATACATTTTGGCAAATCAGGAATCGTATAAAATCAAAATGAAAATAAATTTGGTGAGATAATAAGACGGGAGCTCTCACCAATAACTACACCCAGCCCGCAAGATACACCAGTGCAGAATTCCAGATTTATTATTTATAACTGAAACACACCTTGAAACAATGCAAGGGGAAGATGCAAACCTAACCTGAAAAACAGATTTCCACTGAAGCACACGCTCCACCTCTTCTCTTAGCAAGCTGCTTTTGCAGGACATCCTTCTGTAAAAACTACACCAAACAACTGCAGCAAAGGGGGCTCAGGAGAATTTTGTGGCTTAATTTTTCTACCTGTAATTGTCATACTGCCAAAGTAATGGGAAAGGCATGAGCAATTCCTGAAACAGTTGTGTTTTAATTCTGATGCCAAGTCTTTTGGTTATGAAGAATTTTTTCTGACTGAGTTGAAAGTCTATCGCAAGTACACAGAAAGTCCTAGGGCAAGAACAAAGGTGCAGGGCAGAAGCTAGTTTATTCAGGCTTGTCAAGTTAAATCTTGTAAAATATGTACACATTTAATTGTTTTCATCATTTATATATGTTTCAAGCGTGGAGGGGGCCTCCTGAATCTTTTAAGTAGAAGGCAAGCACCAATTCTAGAAGTCCTGTTTGATCCAGGAAGAAGTCACTCATTTCTGAAGCTTTAAAAAATTGGGTTGGTTTGGGGTTTTTTGGTCACACTAAACACAGATAATTTGGAACCATTTCATTCATTTCAAGCAAAAATATCTCAAGAGCAGTGTGACCTTTGCAAGCAACCCTAACAGTGGGTTAGACACATTATAAAGGATTAAACAAAGCAATAAAGTAATGAGGAAGAAAATGAGGGGCAACGTGTGGGAGACCCTGTAATTGAGAAAGCATTATAAAATGAGGTACCACTTGCAGTAAAACACTTAATGAAAGCACAGCACAAGCCTGGCTTCTCTCTCTTCTTGTCACTTAGTTCTCTGAATGACTGGATGCTGCCTCTTCTAAAAAAAATAGTGAAATATTACAAAAGGGACACCTGGAAAAACACGGATGTGGTCTTTTTAGCTCCAGCCTGCCTTCCTGACCCCCCCACGTACACTCACCACTGCCCAGGCTCCTCCCTATCTCCTTTCTTTCCTCAAAAGCAGCTTCCCTCAGCTGCAGGAATGCCGAGCCATTCTTTCAGGTAGCTCAGCCCCACTGCTTCTCCTTTCACATGTCAGGATGTGCCATTCAACAGAGCTTTGTAGGTACATGTTGGGAGGGGTTTTTTTCAGGATCACTACCAGGAGTGCACACAAATGGTTTAAGAACAAAACAGGGAGATCTCTGTACCAGTTTACCAGGTCACCTCAGACAATCTCATCATTTTTACAAGTGTTGACCAATTTTAATACTGTAAAAAGCAGGTGGAAAAAATACACAACACAGCCAGTATGTCCCTTCTACCCGTCCTTCTACCAGTTTTTTCCATGGTATAGAAGATTGAGTGTTTTTACATAACCCAAAGTTCTGCAGCAGCCCCACTGACAAGTGAATGCATTTTAGGACTGCTCCTATTAGGAATGAATAGAATGGCCTGACTGAGAATTATTCTGGGACAAGAGAAGCTTCTGTACAATCTTCTGCTCTAACAAAAAATATTACAGATGTTTTGGGGAGGTCTGATTTGGTGATGATTGTGAAGCAGCAATTAGGAAAGCATCAAAACCTTGCAGGATATTCTCAGAGTACACTGGGAATCGTAACAGCTCACTAAAGATGCTCCTGGGACAGGTGTTTGAAACAAACTATTTGAAACAATTCTGTGGTTTTTTAAGGATTACAAGGAGAGCTGAAAGCCTCTGAGTCTTTTCCCAAAAACACAACTCACAGGACTGTCAGCATGCCACGTTACCCAATAATAAGTATCACATGGCAAGCACCAACAGCAGCAGCACTCTCCTGTTAATTGCTCACTGTGCAAAGAAAAGGATGGGTCTGTTTTCTTTTCCCATTTTAACAAAAGAATATTAAAAGGGGATCCTCGTATCATGTCCCTCTTCCAAAATTCAAACTAGTTGCCAAAAACAAAATCTGCTTATTGTTAGCAGGGAAAAACTTTCTGGGGGAGAAAGGTAGTGGGCATGGAGCTTCCGCTATCTGCCACACGGAATATTTAGGAAACAAACATTCTTTTCCCTGTAATGGCAAAACAAGTTAGGTGAGCAAAAGATGAAATGATCCGCAAGCTTGGGCTTTATTCCAAACCCCCTGTATCTGAAACCCAACCATCAGCTGGATCATCCCGCCTGTTTTCTGAAGAATATAATAGATGGAAATCTGCTCCCTAAACTGTTTTTCATACAACAGGAAACCGACAAAACAGCATCGCAACAGCAGCGCTCACAGGGGCTACAGAAAGTCCTGATCCTGGGATCAGAGCCCTTTCTTGCTGAATGGCTTTCCCTTTAACAGACATTGGAAGTATCTATAAATTAAAGAGAAAAACTTTTCATTACAACCTGCTACACAAGGCTTTTCAACTGGTCTAAACACACACAGACAATTTATACACAGGCACCTATGTGCAGGAGCACACACACACGCACATAAGGCTTAAAGTTTAGGATGTTCCAAAATATGTTTTTAAGAAAAGTAGTTGCTGCCATTTACGACGGAGAAATATAAACTATTCCTGTATGTTCTCTCCTCCGTTATTTAAAAGTAATTTAAGACAAGTTAGATATGTAACATTTAAAATAAAAACAATTTTCCAGAAATTTCATTACAATGGAATCAGGTGATCAAAATATGTCTACCGCTGAAAAACACAGATCCACTTGCCCCAAAATAAAAACTGTGCAGTGGACAAAGATCAATGAACTTATCAAACACAATCTGGTAACTTCTTAGCCTCAACATTTAAGCTACCAACACTATTACCCTCTTGAACAAACACAGCTTTTGGAAAGGTTAAACCTGTGAGGTCCTCATCGGAAAGTCCCTGAGTAAATTATAACATGTGATGATGACATTCCTGTGTCTTTTGGAAGCAGCGAGGGGAAGTAAGGGTAGGTCATTATAAGCCACTTGCCTTTACAACCGGCTGTAAAAGACAATGAGGACAGGAAGCTTCCCACCGAGATCAAGGTGCACAATCCCCAGCTAAAAATAAACAAGCCCCGAGAGTCACATCTGCTGGAAAATATCATTGGAGCCTGAATTCCCAGGTGCCGAAGCAACGGGAAGAGAATGCCTTGGTACAGCAGGCTCCCAAAGGACCACAAAATAATAATTACAGGGATTGGCAACGATTACTGTTCGTGCTAAGGCTGTAGATAAAAATATCAGAGCACGCTAACTTATTAAACCACGGGAAAAAAGGAAATTAAAATAAGAATCAGATTAAAATAATTTAAATTTACTTCAAATTTATCCTTGCCATCCTTTAGCTCCCAGACACAAGCCCTGGAGTCATTCTATCACAAAACCTTCCTATCAGAAACAACTGGAGCAGTA
The DNA here is from genome assembly GCA_013397055.1 of Pachycephala philippinensis. NCBI lineage: Eukaryota > Metazoa > Chordata > Aves > Passeriformes > Pachycephala > Pachycephala philippinensis. Next base: position 363,781 of record VWZT01000570.1, read on the forward strand.
GGAAAAAAAACCACAAATTTCCACCCTTTCTCACCAGGCCTCACCCATTAGACATCGCCACCTCCTGCACATGTTCCCCACTCCCAAAGACTCCCAGGCCAATCCCAATTGCTCTGGGGATCAACAGCCACGTCTGTGCCAAGGGATATATACTCTTTGCAGAGGGAATTGGGTTGCTGGAGCTGCTGAGATCTCTTCCCACTAAACCAGGCACAGGCAAATACCCAGGATGTGTGGGCAGTTCTAGCACAGCTGATCAGCAGAGGGAAAAAAAATGGACAACCTCATTCCTTAAGGACAGGGAAGTTCTCTATGCTGGCACAGCCATTTCTTGGTTGAGGAATGGAAGAGAGTTTTCTGCCTTCGATATTTATTTTTTCTCCCCACAGGCAGGCTCCAGCAATGTGAACAATGCGACGACAACTTGAGTCATTTAATTCTTTCCTATTCTGATTTTTTGGCAGCTCCGTGTGCACAGAAAGGCCTGGTGAGAGACCACAGTCTAGAGACTGCAGTGGGAAAAATGGAAACCCAGAAAGCTCCAAAACCTAATGCTGATACCATTAATGAGTAAATTTATTGGACCTGAGTCAGTTCCATTTAATTCATAGATAACCTAGAAAACTTAAACAGTGGATTGGAAGCCATTTCTGGCTGTCAGTATTAGGAAGAACTACGCATAGGAACATACCCTGCAACCTATATATACAGATTACCTAAACAAAAACAAGACCTGGGACTAAAGCACAAAATAAAAAATATTGCAGATGTGGGAGGGCATCTTGTTTCAGGCCTTTATAATGTTTCAATTCCTTACATTTCTTACTGCATGAAGCCTTCTGCTCTGAAGAAGAGCTTTTCACACTCCCAGTGCTTCTTCCCTGTATGCTTGGTGGCTTCACCATTTCTTTTATTCCTTAAACCAGCTTTTAGAAACCACTCTGTTTTTCAGTGCCACCCAAGGACAGCTGCAACTGGTGTGGAAGAACTACTGTAGTGACTGGTGGTAACCACACGGTCGCTATATAATAATAGATTTGCATAATTACACAGATAAGCCCTCCTTAAAACAGAGTACCCACATTCTAAGAATCAGTAGGAAAGGGTGAAGAATAGAACTATTGAGGAAAAATAATTAGCCTTCTTTTTTTCCTCTTTCCAGTCAGTAACTATTTCTGCAGGACTCATTTCTGTGAAGTGTTAATGGGTAATACATGTCCCTCTCCTGCCGACTCCGCTGCACTCTGTAACCCGAGAGCTATCACACACTCATTCTCTTGGACACATTTTCCACATTATTTGAATATATCCTTCCCTTAAAACTACTTTGGCATGACATTAAGGAAGTTGTGGCTCAGGTGGTAAATCCAGGACCATCTTGAAAGGCAGGCTGGTGAATTAAGCTATATTCAAATTAAACGGGAAACCACGGGTTGTTAAGATTTTATAAAAATACCCCTAAGAACAAAAGGCATTTAAAATTTTTGTTGACTGCCTAATAGCAGGAGTTATATTCTGGTTCCAAAGCATTCCTATTACAATAGAAGCAGCCCTCACATATTCCCATCTGAGACACAGTTCAAGCTGGAGCAGCTCTAAAGCCCAAACCACCTCAATCCAGTCCACTAAAAATGAAGTATTCCAGGTATTGACCCAAAATGAAGTTCACTAGCTGAATCCTTCCATGGGTTTGCTCTTCCCCCCAGTAACTTTACTTTTGCAGGATTCAAATCTGCTGCATATTAATGCACAGAGCATTACTTCATTGCTTCCAGCACAGCAGAGGAATGCTCAGATCATCATAGCCTGAATCCCAGGTGAGGGAAAACAGCGGGGCAGTTTCATGGCCTCCTCGAACCAAGATTATTACCCAGAAAAGTCTGTTGTGTGAAAATGCAAATAACAGAAAAACAGGTGAAGTTCTTTTTCTAACACTTAAGATTTTTGCAGCAAAAATCTCTACAGGACAACTTTATGCATGAAAACTCCCATCCTGGGGGTTTTACAGAAAAACCACCAGAATTTATTAAAACAGTAATTCATTCCAGTATTTTCATGCAAATCAGCTTGGTTGCCTTTGCAGCCCAGTTATCGTCTCAGCTGCTTTCCCCCCTTCTTTTTTCCTCCTAATTTTAAAACAGACTAATATTAACACATATTAATTAATATTAATACAGATTAACACAAAACATGGGCCAGATGCAGGAAGAAACTTCCCTAAACCAGAATGACTTGGAGGACAGGCCCTTGAGTGGGATTGCTGCAGTGATGGAGATCAGACGTACAGCTTTGGGGGAAACATCTAATTTCACATTTTAAACACCTGCAAGAAAAAAAAATCTCACTGTGATCAGAGGAATCAGGGGACTGGGATTTATGAGTAAGACTGTCAAGATTATAACAAACAGAATACAGTGCTTCCAGCTCCCTTGCCAAATGTGTATTATGAGTTCAGTTCATTTTACATAGATTCAAGCAAGCAACAAAAAAGAAAAAAAAGAGAAAGAAAAAAAAAAAAGTTCTTTCAGTCTACAGAAACATGAGGGATTAAATGTCAATAGCAAATCTCTCAGTACTTCCTGCCACCACTCCAAATAAAGCCTGCTTCCAAGCCAAACATCTGCTTTGTCTGTCCCAAACAGGAACTCATGAGAAGGAAATGTAGCACCTTGTACACTGTGGTCAAAAGACAACATTTTAAAAATTCTACCCTATTCAAAGATTTACCCGTAAAATCTCTGAAAGAATAAGTATTTAAAAAAAAATTTAAAAAAAAAATTTTGCTATTTGCACTCTGTTCCTCAAGGGCTTCATGACCAAGACATCGTTCATCAATCACACAAATGTGGCACTGGCAAGAATATTCACCCTGCTAATGCCTTTTACAGAAGTTCCAGTCCCACATACATTAATTCTGAAGGAATAAACCAGACTGACATTTATTAGGTGCACATGTATAGAGCACCCTCTCTCTCTTTTGCTCTCTAAAATAGGAGATTATACAAAAATCAGGTGTTTCAATGATATTAACACTACTTTGGGAGCACAGTTTTCTCTGTGTCCAATGCTATCAAACCTCCACAAAAGCTACAGAGGTTTCCACAGCAGTCATATTTTCCCACACTTGGCTCCAGCTAACAAATAATATTATTGTAAACTGGAGTACCTACTGCAAATTGAGGCAGAAAATTAAAATATACAAACATTTTTCTAGGCCAGGATTTCCAGCTGATGGCATCAGAGCCTTTGGATGTCTCAGGTAGTGGAGGCCTCCTGGGAACTGCATTTGAAACTCCACGCTGAAGGCTGATGACCCATTTTGCTGATACAGAACACGGCACCAATCTCTATTTTTACAATTCCAGGTAACAAACTGCACTCTTCCCTTTTAGAAAGAAAATCCCAGTTGGATTGGATGGCAAAACAGGTGCAGGCAAATTTTAAAATCTGGTGTGTAGTTCGAGCAGTGAGATAAAAGTGAAATTGTTCCCGTGCATTTTACAGGGCTAAAAACATTTCAGATCTATTTCCCTCAAACAATTACATATTTTTTTGTAACAATATGCAAGTTTCTGTCTAGTTCAGATGAACTGCACCGGTTTACACCATTTGAAAATCTTGGTGAAACATTCCCCAGCACCCATGCGACAACTGGTGTCTGCAGTTAATTAATCCTCAGCCCACCCCTCTGAGAAACTCAGGTCAGCTCTCTCCTTTTACAAGCAGCCTAAACGACAGAGGCAGGAAGGGGTAAAACCCAGATTAGCACTTCTTGTTCCTTAATCCTGTGATGAGTCTTACAGATCACAGTGCACTTAAGAGCCTCGGAGAGGAAGGACACAGGAACTCTACCGCTGTTCAGAAGAGAATTAACATTTAGAACAGTGGTATTTGGCTAGGAACTTCAAACAGAATTCCAAATGCTGGTGAAAACACTGCCATGGCATGAACATTAAAATAAGGGAGGGAAAGGACACAACACTGAGATAATCCACACGTGCACACAACCACACACACAAACCCCTCAACAATAAATAAATCCAGAGTATTATCAGCAAGTGAACAAAAGAGCTCAGTAAATTTGGCATCTATTATGACTGCGAGATCTCTTTTAAAAGCAGATAGTGAGTTTTCAACCATAGAGGCAAGGGACCAGAAGTTCAGGCCACATTATCAGATATGGATATGTCTGGTTAAATCAGCAACAAAAAACGAAATTCTGAATTTTTAAAAGAGATCTAAAACTCAGAATTTTTTTTTTGTCTCCTATAAAATATTATTGGCATTGTTATTCAGATCCTAGAGAAGTAAACAGCACAACTAGACTCTAATAGGGAAAGGGTTTCCAATAAACAATAATATTTACTTAGTGTGCATTACTTAAAGAGAGTATTTTGTTAGGACTTGCTGGAGTTTTCAGGTTTTTTATCTTGTAAATCTCTTGTATCAGTTTCAAGCCAAAGTCATGTTTCCACATGAAACACTGATACTCTCATTTTACACTAGTGGGCATAGTGCATTTCAACAAGCTGCAACTTGCTGTCACAGGGAGCTCACATTGTGAGGAAATGTTACATTTTTAGGTCAACATTTGAAAGAAAAACAGCCACTGAGGATCTCTGTGCAAGACAGGATCAGCAGATGGTCACCTTCTCTTAAAACACAGCACCATACTTGCTAATCTTTACAGAGACTGAGAATTCAAGGATTACTGGGAGATATTCCTTCTTAACAAGGAACTACTCCCTGTGAATCTATAGGCTGTTGGTGGAAGTTCTTTGCTCTTTAGATGATAAAGAAACAGGTAGGAAATAGAAGATGAGATTTGTACAAGAGCTGTACGATGAAACACAGAGAACAAAAAAATTAAATCCTTCAGGCCATCAGTCCTGTTTCCTCAAATTTGCTGCTACCATGGACATGGGAACGTGGGGGACTTAGCTCCAAGTCAGACCACCTGGAAGGCTGCTGAAAAGCCAGGAAAGCCTGGGAACTTTTGTATCTCAGTGAAATGAAAGCCCTTTTCCCATCCAGCCACCCTTAATTGCTCCGTGTATTTCCTGGTGATCGCAAAGGAAATGAGTTGTTGCTCAATTCACCAGAGCCCTGTTCTACAGCCGACTTTAAAAAAAAAATCAAGAGGGAGGGGGAAAAAGCATAAAAGAGTAGTTTAAGCAGAATTGGTTACTGGACTTGAAGAAACTTGGATGTAATTCTCAGTTCACTCTGAGTTTCCCATCCGGTTTAGCCTGTGCTGCCACAGCTGCTCACTGCTTCACCTGTTTCTCAGATGTATTAACACCATCCATGACTGTACGAATGTGAGCTCCTGAGATATTTTAGTGGAGAGAACCATCTGTATCTTTAGGTACCACTCACAGGCTTTCCACTAATGGTTTGTATTTTTTCTGCTACTCACATTTATTTTTTCACAAAGGTATATTCCAGAATACAGCCCCACAGTTAAGACTGCAAGTATAACAAAAAACAAAACACCTGCAATCTCTTTAAAACCTGCAGGAGAAGTACACAGCACCAACCTGGCATGTGCTGGAATTAAATCAGGGGTGTATTTTGTTTTAGAACCCCAATAAAATTTCCAAGGCCCAAGGGAACAGTAGACCTCAAGAAAAATCAAGCAGTTCATAACTTACTTTCTGATGTGAGACCAATTTTTATCAACTTACCTTGCCATCAATCAGTTCCCTTCTTTTATGGGACCTTTTTCATCACAGCTCATTTTTAACCTGGTCTTTGCAATATTTCCCAAGATCCCTTGGTAAATTGGTCCCTTGTAAATGTAAAGAAAAAAAAAAGAAACAAAAAAAAACCCCACCACAAACAAAAACTTAGACCAAATTGGAAATTAATGAGACACCATTTATCAGTTCACTGCAAGGGAGAACTAAGTTTGCAAATGTGAATAATTAGGAAATTTGTACATCTAAAACTAATTAATTTCTGTGCACCTTTTCACATGGCATATATTGAAAGACTTCTTTTTAGATGTGCTAAACTCATAGAAGACTCCACTACTATAAACCAAATAAAGAATTTTAAATGGTACATGGCTACTCCTCTGAAGTATCTTCATATGATGGCAAGTAGGGAGAGTCTATTATTTTCTAATTAATGTAATTGTAAGTTAATTTATTGAATCTGTTTGTAGGAGACAAAAAAACATCCGAGGAGCAAATCTTTCTACAGGCCCTTGGCATCATTCACCTGATAATTCCTCAAGTGTTTGAGTAAAGTATCAACCACAAAACTGTTAAATCAAAATCTGGCCTGTTGGTGAGGAAGTAATCAGAGGAAGGGAAAGGGAAAGAAGGACACAACGGAAGAACATCAGGGAATGAGGAGACGTAGTAACTTAGAAAATATATTAAAATACTCCTAAAAGGGAAAAAATAATAGAAAATGTGAATGTGTTTAGTTAAAGCTAACAAGTAACTTGTGCCATGTCACTGATCACATCCCATCCTCTTCAGCAGTAACAGTGAATTCTGATGTTTATTTTTGGAGGAAGGATTTTCTCCAACTGTTATAAAAACCTGCAACAAATTCAATTTGAGGAACACAGTTCTTTTGCAGCTGGACTATCAAGAATGCCATGCACTGACTCCATACACAAGGAAGCTGCCACAGCAGAGCATGGGTGACACTGAGGTACAATAAATAGTTAGGTATTAGGGTTAGCTTCCTCCCTCCCTGGTGAGTGGACAATTTCACTCTCTCAGTTAACCACCCAGAGCTGAGGGAAAGGGCAGCTCCACATCCTGCACTGTTTAATGACAAGCAATATACATGCAATCCAGCATATCCTGGAGTGAAGAACAGACACCCTTGCATGGCTGTCTAGAAGTTTTGGATCTGTCTCATTGTCTAAAGGAGAAAGGAAACAGTTTTCCTTTATTTGCATCTGTTATTTTTCACTTAACTGATTGATGAAATCAGAATTAGACATCTTAACAATGCCTTTCAATTGGTTGGAAAGATTTCCAGCAGAAAACTCTGATTTCATCTGGGCTGCCTCTGTGGTCTGTGTACTGCTGTCAGGAGCAAAAAGAGAGATTTTTGAGCCACTATATAGCTAAGAAAGTCCTGTGTGATCCTCTAGTTATGGTAATTTCTGAAATACAAATAGAGTCAATCCAGCAAAACATTAACAGCTGCTTCCATGCATCCTTCTCTCATGCAGAGTTAGGATTACGTCAATTAGTTCAAGTATTTTTAGTACACATAGAATATTTCGTATTTACTTTAGTCATCTAATACTGACTATGATCTAAAGATACCACTACTGGATTCAACCTCTGGGTCAGCTGCCTATATAATAAATTAAAAGTCCCAACACAAGGGACAGGCACATGAAGTTATCCACTCTTCCAATTCCTCTGCTCATATACAGGCTCAAGGAATTTACAGGACAACCAGAAAAAAAGCCAACAAAACTGTGACTAAGGCATGTGGAGCAGGGAAGGAGGAATGGTTATTTTACACTTCAACAACCTTCTAGTCTTCAGTTTCTTACAGATGAGCCCACCATGGCTGGACAAGCATCTCTCCCTTAGCACCACGAAGTGTATGCTCCTACATTTGGCTACCTGCAATATTACCATAAGGGTAGTCCAAGCTTATCCCACCTATTTATCAGTATTAATTTTGTCATGCCAAAACGAGGATAGCTGTTTTCTTGGGGCAAGAAGCTTGCCTATGCTTGTACTGATACGACTCTAGCTTAGTTTTAGGCTTTAACAAAACACGGAAAAAATACAGTGACAACACAAAAATACACATTGAAAACCTAAATTCCATTAGTTTACAAGGACTAAAGAGTGTGTCATATATTTTTTTTCCTATGGTAGCAGACAGACAATAACAAGAAAAAGACATATTTGTAAAGATTTAGTTAGTATTTCAGAATAATTAAGATTAATGGAAAGCTTCCAAAGTAGCTCACTAATGTATCATGCACAGCCTATTAAGGTTGACACAGCAAGCTTTTTCTCATGGCCTCGACTGCAGTGACTATTTAATGTATCTGCTGTGTGCTGTCCCCTCGGACCACGAAATGGACTTTATAAACTGTTAGGACAAACACTGACGTGCATCTAAACTTTGTTTATCGCTGAAGCCAGGCCAAACAGTGCTAATTGGAGTTCTTCTGCTAAACAATGTTTACACGCTAATTAGTCCACTTCCTAAACTGAATGTTCCAAGAAAAACTAAGAAAATATTGGCAAGTCGCCACTGGGTTGCAGTCTCATCAAGAAGTTACTTCACAGACAAACAAGGACAGGTAATGGTAAATTGGAAAGGTAAATTCAAAGGGATGAACCAATGTATGTGGCTAAACATCATAAGAAAAGACTCCACTATCTGGGAGGAAAAGCTGTTCTATGGCTTTAATTCAGATGGAACCAAAACATTCAAACGTGAAAAAAATACAGTGTTGTACACAACGAGACAGAATAGCAGCGGTGAGAGCGGCCCCAAGAAAATAACATGCTGTACTCTGACTGCAAACGCATCTTACTACTATTACTTATAATTTGGACTGCTAACAAAAATCTGAAGAGGATATGTCAGCCACATGATTCAGAAAGCCGAGTCATTCAGATCTTTGAAGCCGGTAACTGAACCATTCAAGAGACAAACAAAATCTGGTGGTGTTTTACAGACCAACAGCAAGTCCACTTTGCCGGGGAGTGGGGAAAAGAGCCTAAAAAATGGTTGAAACTCCAGTAAGGGCAAATGTTAATGTCCCTGAGGTAGCTCCTGGGCAAGGAGAGGACAGGAGATGAGGAAGAGGAGCCACTGAGAGGGAGACAAGTCTAGAAGAGCACAGTAAAGAGGGAGAGGGAGAATGGTCTCAATGGGAACATCCCCCTTTCCTTTCCAGGATGGTTTCAGTTATGAGACAGTGGGCTCTGGAACATACAGGGTTTTGTTCACCCTGCACATGATCAAGTAATTTTTTATTAGGTATAATAGAGTAATTTAAAAAGAGACTAAAAACATTGCGATAGCATGGTTTTCAGTACTTTTTTTTTTTCTTTAAAATATCTCAGTTTTCTTGCACAAAACCCCAGGGAATATTGTTTTCATGCACCAGTCTCAATCCCAAGAAAGTTCTTCAGAGCACCAGCAGCCAGTGCAAGGCCAAGTACAAAAGGATCTGGATCTCTAGAATACTGCATTATCAGTATCCCTGGTAATCAGAAATGCCTTTTGCTATGTTTAATGAAAAGAGGAAAAACTTTTGACCTGGAATTTCAAGCTAACTTAGCAATTTTTGTCTTCTGACCCCATAGTCTCTGACCTGCGTTTCATTTCACTCTGATGCAGAAGGACTTCCTCGCGCGACTGCAGCCCAGTGCCAGACATCCAGTCTGATTCGGGCCGGATCTTCGGCAGCCTTATCTCCAGCCAGCAACTTCCTCTGCAACTACAAAGGAGACCTGGGCCATGGCTGACTCCCTGCTGTACCTCCACAAGGGACTAAGAGGAGCAAAATCCATGAGCATGCCTAACCTGTGCCAGATGGCTCAGGACTGCCACGGCTTCCTCCACCTGCGGGGTGACTTCTTGCCCACGCACCTGGGGCTAAAAGGGGCTCCCTCCTGCCATCCGTGACTTCAGAGCCTGCGGCCATGCCTAGGAAACACACACCAGAGTCCCAGGAGGGTCCTGTCTTCTTCCTACACACAACTTCAAAGGCTTTCCCCTTCTACTGCCAGGTACTGTGTGAATTTCTGATAAGAGCAGCTGGCTCTGAACTGTCCATCTCCTAAGCAGCGAGGTGAAGGGAAGAGGAACGGGAAAAGACACGTGTCTCCCGAGGAGCTGTGAGGGGTAGGCACCCATGTAATAGGAGATAAAGCACCCTGCAGGGAGATAAAACTCCCCTCAGGATATGGAAAAGTGCAGGGTGGCAAAGGATAAGCGCAGTAGACTCGAGTGAGACAGAAATAAGGTCCATTAGCCAACACCTCATTGTTTCTAGGATGCATCTGGGAGCTGTGTTTGGTTTCCCTATTTAAATTTCCATGTGGCTGTATGCCTAACTTGGCTAAAGAGGCTCACTGAACAGTCAGATATGGCTGCAAAATATCCCTCCTGCAGTGAATCTTTTTATACCACTCTAGAAAAATGGGTGGTTTCTCCTCCTCACAGCTTGATCTTTTCTAAACCACAGGATCTTCACATGATCTTTCCTAAATCACACATTCCCACTTCTGGAGCTGCCCACTTTTTTAGTTCAGTGGTTTCTCAGTTATGAAAAACTAAGGGCACAGTATTCCTTAGAGGTTATAACCATAAAAAAGCAATCACTCCCAACAATTCAGCACTGTGAAAAGAAAGCAAACACCTCATCAGCTATTAAAACTGAAAAGACCAGTAATTTAACTTATTTATTAACTGGTTTTTGTATCAACCCACACATTCCCTTTAATTCAATCCTTAATCTCCGGTCTCATTAAAGGAATAAATTGCCTTTCCAACAATGGGGAAACCCAAGTAGAACCCAAGGCTACTTGGTTAATTCACAAACACATCATGCTGCTGGGAGAGGAAAACACAGTGTCTGCAGCTTTGTTTATGCTCCTGGATGCCAGAGGATAGACTCAAAAGGTACACGTAATCAACAACCTGCAGAGTGTAATAAAGAATAAAGGACAGTGCTCCACACATGGTGTCTAGATTACAAATGGAATCAGCTTCAGAAGACTCCTTAAAGCATGAAAACCTGGAAAAAAACTGATGCCCTCAATATAACTGAATTTGTTACACAGGTTTTCAGAATGCTCCCATGACTGACAATTGAGGTCTATTCTCCCAATTCTTTATAAAGCAGGGATATTGTTTTGCCTGTATGTGAGTTTGAAAAAAGAATTTAAAATTCTAGCTGTTACTGTTAAAAATACCAGTATTCCTAAAAAAATAGTACCTGTGTACAAATCAGAATATCAACTATGAAGCAGAGTGGGGACTACTTCAGAGTAGTAAATGCTCAAAAAGTAAACAGTAAATTCTCCATTAGCATAATTTTGGGAGAACAAAAAAACAAGCAAAAAAGATTTACCAATAAAATAGAGCACCTTTTTAACACTCAGGGTATGATTTTCAGAATTCCACTGAATTCCACAGAACTACTTCTGGAAAAGCCACACTGCTCGCAGAGAATAATAGCAATTAAAAAAGAGCAGTAAACCTGTCAGCAGCTTCCTTCTTATTCAGGCCACTGTGATTTCTGTCCTTAAGAACACGTCTGCACTGATGAGCAAAACAAAAAAAGCACGTTGGGAATGACTGTACATGCTAAATAACCCCGAGCTCTGGAAGTGAGGCAGCACAGATCTCGTCTTACCCCCCATGAGAGCAAACCCTCCCTTCCAGCAGAGCCTGGGACCGGGACAGGTGAACAGCCTGCTGCAGATTCAGGGTGTGACACCTCTTTGTGATACCAAAGGGGCAATGGCAGGTACGGAAAAACACCCACAATGAAGCATCCCTCAACTCTGAACTTAGCCTCGGGCATGGCAGTGAGTGTTTTGGGCTTTAAAAAGAAAATTAAGAGAATACAGACTGCTTTTAGTCTCTCTCCTTTCAGGTTTGTCTGCAGAGATATTAATGGCTACTCTAATCCTGTTGGGACATTTGTATTCCAGGATCAATGCTCCTTACCCTCTTCTGCTTGTATTTTGTACACAAAAAAAAAGGGGAATCTTCATCCTGGAATACAAGTGTCCTCGTAAGGAGTTACACTGAGATAGCCATGACAGGATCAAAGAACTTCCTTGGAGGATACAGCCTTTATCTCCACACGTTTGTTCTTTTCCTGTTAACTTGAAATGAAAAGGAAAGCCAAGACCAGCAGTTCTCCTGCCTGCTACTTTGGGAACCGCTGGACAGCTCAGGGACTATTCCACCTAACATGAAAATTCTCTTTCTCATAACACAACTTTTTATGATCAAATCATGTAGTTTCTGGGCCAAATTCACCCACAGTTTTCAGTGCAGACCCAGTAAATCTAAAACATCTGGGTGCAGAAAACAGACTCGAAATTAGCCTTCTGAGTCTGAGAAATGTTGATGTTTATCTCCTCATGCTTAAGGATCCAAACGCTTTATATAAAATTTTGTAACAACCACAACTTATTTTACAAATTCAGGATTGTGGGAAAGAGTTGATTTTTTCCCCCATTACATTAAAAAAAAATCACAAAAAAACCCCACCCAATAAAACCAACCAAAAATGTATCTCATACTTGCACTGGGAAACAGCTACTGTTTCATTCCACTAAAAGAGAAGTCTGATTCTACCATAAACTGACAAGACATAGATTATTTCTCACCATTGCACCTCTAATGCTATAAATGTAATATCCATCAGATTCCTGCAGCATCTGTCAGGAACTAAGACATTTACTAACACAGAACAGGACTTGCTTAGCTGGGCCTTAAGCTAATAGAAGTAGTGAATTGTAAACAGGCAGTGCTTTAGGACAAAACATGTCAAAAGAGCAGAATTTAAACAATGACATGTAAGGAAAAATGAAAAACCAATCACTTGCAATTAGACTCAAAATGTGTTCAGTCCCCACTGCCCCCCACCATCAGCTACAATAAACATGAGGCATAAAATGAATTGTAAAAAGTCACATTTAATAGAAGGAGAAGCCTCATTTGATGCAATGGGTACAAGCAAAGTAAGGGAGAAACCTGTTCCATGACATAAATAACAGGTTATTTTCTCAACAGCCAATGGAATTTAAAAGGGTCTAAACGTTAGTTATTTCCATAGGAAACTTGCTCATGGTTTCAAGCTGCCTGTGATTTCAGAGGAGCTGAGAGGCTTGTTTATGTAGCTGTGGTCACAGGTTTACATGAAAACTCTTATGTTGGTGTTCCCTGACACTCAGTGGTGCAGGCTGATGCTAAGAACATTTAATAAGCTTTGTCTAAACTCACACTTTCTTCAACCATTCAGCCTAAGTTTTAACCTTTTTTATTTCTACAAGCAACAGTAGCAGTCAGCTGGGATCTGATTTTCTTTCCTTTTTTAAATTAAATTAAGTACAGCAAATGCTGCACAATCAAGCAGAAAAATAACAGGGCTTTAAATAAAAAAATATTATTATATAATACTCGGACTTGTAAGCACAGAAGTAAAAACAAAGAAGTATTCACAAACTGAAAATGCTCCTTCCACTCACATGACTTACTGAGTAGATTAGATTAGAAAAATAAATGGTTACTTTAATATTATTATATCATGACAATATCCAGAAATGCTTCCTCTGTTAGCAAAAATAATGAGTGTAAGTAAAAGAAATACAGCTCAATATCTATAGAAGAAATCTTGCCATGAAGAAAAGTCACCTTCTGAGAAGATGCATCCTCAGGTACATCTGCAAATAGCCATGAGTGTCCACATCAACAAAGAAATTTACTTCAGAAGTCACCGTAACAAATTAATAGCCATCATCTCTGCCATGGAATACATCCATAATATTCCTACCAGGTTTTTAAACAGCTGAATATCTCAAGTATGAGAAATTCTGAAAAAGTTACAGTAGCAGTAAGTAAGAAATCGGCTGCTTTACGAAGTGATTTTCATTGTGTGGTTTATTTTTGAAGCAAGGATTTAGCCGTCATTTAAAAGTGATAAAATTAAATCTGTTGTTTTATTCTTCTCCAAGTACACATATCCTATAGACCAGCACGGAATCCATGTAACTAATAATGTAACTTTCCCAATATTTGCTTTCTCTTTTATCTTTTTTCTCCTTTCACTGAGAGTCTGTGCTTGCTCTCTGTGCAGGGGTAGCTGTGTTTTCCTCTCCTGACAAATACATTAGTTCCATTAACACTTGCAGAGCAAGCACAACAGCCTTCTGTGTACCTTTATAATACGCATTGTCCATAAGCACTTGTGGAATTAAACAGTGAACTTTACCCTCGGGGCTGTCTCTGATTGGAAGGCAGCCACTGGATACAGAATGTTTTTGCAAACAGGTCAATCAGGAAGGTTAAGAGAGCAGACAAAAAAACCCAGATAGCTGAGAATAACCCTGCAGCCCTGCTGCCAACTTGCAGGAAACCCACACTATATTTTAATGGATGTCATTACTTAAATCTCTTGATGCTCACATGCCAAAATGGGCAACTTCATCGCTATGGCAACCAAAGCACCGCTGCTGCCCACTTGTGCCATCACAAGTCCTTTTCCTTGTCTCCCTTTGTTGTAACTTTAATTCACTGGGTATTGCAGGGAGGGGGAAGGAGAAGCGGGGTGGCATCACTGCTTTTGTTACTGAAGAAACCACTTGTCCATTTCAGAAAAGGATCTGAATGGTCAAAAGACAGCGATAATGTGAATTCAAACCACGATGACTTTGTTTTAGTAAGCACTAGGGAGAAATAAGAATATAATATAAGAAATAAAAAAACTCACCAGGAGAGTTTCAGAAAAAAACAGAAAGGTTTGCTATATAACACAGCAACCATCAGCTCAAAGCAAGAAATACCAGGAAAGGGAAATCTGGGGAAGAAGTGCAGAGGTGAGGAATGGACAGGAGTCAGCAGAGAAAGAAATTAACTGGAGAAAAGTTGGGAGTGCGTAAAAGGAATCAGAGGAAAATAAAACTTGGAAAAATACCTAAAAGCCTTTACATCTGGAACAAGATACTAAAAAATAAAACCAAAACCAAGCAACTACAACAGCAAACAAACACGTACCCAACATGTATCAAGAGTTCAACTTTCTGAAATTTGTTTGCCGGATCCGAGCCCACTGACACGTGCTGATCTGTTTTCACCAGGAAATCATGTCCATGCCAGCACATCATGTCCAAGGCTAACAGAGCCAATACCATCCCCACATGAATTATCCAGTGTCCACACCAGCAATAACTCCAGTTAAAGTTTTATCCCTTGCTCACTGGGCATAATATTTCTTTCCTGCAGTGGGTTCTATGGTATTTAATACACCAGAAGTTCAGCTACAGCCCTTCTAAAATTCAGCAGAAGTCAGTCAACAAGCAGACATACAAATTTATCAGAAGTTTCATTAGTTTTGCAGCTTTGTGGAAGCTCCTGTTTTAGCTCAGGGAGGAAAGGATGTTGATGTGAAAAAGCTGATTCTGTTTCCATGGATAATTTTCAAGACATTTTTTAAATTTATGATGCATTTTTACTTTTTGAGAATAACTCTTTTGACTCAGTACATCTCTTGTCCCTAATCAATTTGTAAAACCTGAGATAGTAAATGACTACTGGAAAAGGGACAGAATCAGAGAAACCATTTACAAAGCAAAGAATTGAAAAGGAAAATACAATATAATGGGGAATTTCCTTATCAAGTGATTGATTTTGCCAGAAGTGACAAAATGAGAGGTAGCTGACATGAACAGGAAGGGTGGGACACACTAAGATGGAGAAATACAGTGCCAGGGAAAAGACAAGAGAAGAAGAACAAAAAGAGAGGGAGGAAAAGCAGGCAAAATTTGAAAGCATGAAGTCAACAAAATGAAGAAAGGTCAAGCTGGGAGCAATGAGAAATTCAGACTTGAATAGGCCAGTGTTCACAAAAGGAGCAAGTCAGGAAAAAAAGCATCATTAGTGGTGGAAAAGGGCAAGTTGTGGTTCAGAGAAAAACAATTGAGAAAGATTTGGAGGTGGAGGGGGGGAAACCCACACAGAGTTTGGTAAAGACTAACTCAAGTGAATGAACTGAAAGAGTGAACAGGAGACGCCATCCAGAGAACAGCAAGATGGCTCCAAAAGGAAAAAAAGACAGCTTCCAGAGTCACTGGAATCTAGCTGGTTTTGACCTTGGAAATGGAGAATTTGTTTGGCATATTTGAGAAGAGTCTCAGATAACTTTAGGCGTTAAGAGTACAACTTGACCTCCTTTAACGGGATGTAATGACATTGTCCAATTTTTTTTTTTTCAAACTTACAAGAAGACAAAGTGTGAAGAAAGACTGTAAAAGAAATTAGTTTCAAAATAAATAAAAGTATTTATCAATGTTGTATCATCACCATTACTGTTGGCACCTCTAATGTTTCTAAAAGGATTCTGCCACTCCACTGCTTTTTGCTTTGCAAGCAAACATAACGATACAGAACATAAACAGAAAAACAAACAGATTTTGAGTATGTGGGGAAAAGGTAAGCACAATGACAATTATACAATGTAATTACATTTATACATACATAAAAACGTGGTCTCTGAATTTCAGGATGGAAATTCAGCATTCTGAGAAATGAAAACATGTCCTTCCACTGAGCATCTGATAGAATGGTTCTGAAAGGACAGTGCAATATCAACACCAATTCTTCATTACCTCATATTGCTACAGTCATCCAAAATGCAGTTTGTAACCCTCTCTCCAACAGGATACAGGAACAGCATTATCTTTTTTTTTAATCAGCTGACAAAGGGAAAAAAAGAAGGTTCCTGCCAAACACACTGCTCTCCAGATCATGGTAACCCGTGCCTGAAACTTCTTCAATTTCTTTCATGTATTTCCCTACAAGCCTGGCCTCTCTCACAGAGCCAGACCACAATGACCCTAACAACTTGATTACAACACAGGACATAACAGTAATTAATCTGCTCCCATAAATTGCCCCAGTCTTCTACTCTGCATTTGGTACTATAACAATTCTTTGGCTCATCACTGGAAACTGGTATCTTCTGGAAGAAAACAAATAAAGTAATAAGACTAGTTCACAGCAGTCCTTAAATCATGAGCAAAATCTTAGGAAGTGAAACTGCTCTTAAGGACCACTGAATCTTCTGAGTGTGTAACCTTATTGCTATTTCACAGAAACCCGCTCAACTACATAAACAGGCTCTGGAGACAGATGACGAGACTGAGAAAATGTGTTATTCCCTAGAACAAAATGCTTAGTTAGCTGTAAAAGAGGCAAGTGCAAAATTCTAACCCAATTGGTTCAAATATAATCTTTTACTCTACTTCAGAAGCATTTATTGATGTGCATTGAATACATATATTTAAGATAACCAAAAAGGAAAAAAGCAGATAGCAAAATAACAGATTCGTAAAACGTGGAGTGGTTGAGGAGATTCTTAAGAGNACATATATTTAAGATAACCAAAAAGGAAAAAAGCAGATAGCAAAATAACAGATTCGTAAAAAAATCTAATTAATATTTCTACTTGTTTTTTTGCTTGTGAACTTCAACGTGGCACCGAAGTGTGTTTGAATTACAACCTGCTGCCATTTAGGTGGGCTTTCATCCTGGTGAGCTGCAGGCAGACACAAAGCCCTTGTGAGGATTTCACTTCACTATGAATTAGTGTCTAACACTGAGAACGCCTTTCATCATCGGCTTGTATTGCCTTCAGGTGCCTATAAATTCCTCTCAGTCTTTATGTAGCACTTGTCTATCAGACCATGTCATCAATTTTACTGCAGGCAAGAGGCAGACACACCTCTTCCTGAGACACAGACAACACAACAATTACCACAGCCACTCTTGCATTATCATTTCATATCAGCTCATTGCCAACTGCTAATCACCCACGACTCGCTATGGAAAACACATCGCACTTTCCAGGCTCTCTTCACCTCACTGGTGCTGAGAGCTGCACGGTTAAGATGGTCTCATCATTGACTATGCCAAGCTTCCATGAAAAAAAACCCAGGCATTGCACACAATCTGAATGGAAATGAAGAGCTAACAAATACATACAAAAAACAATAGGGACTTTAAACTTTTTTAACCAAGTCTGTGCTGTGCTTGTGTGTAATGTAAGTCATTTTGTTAAAGAAGAGGTGAGGTGGAATTATGTCTTTTCTTCTGATTTTAAAATAAAAATACATGAGCATACCTATCCCTCCAGGAACCAGGCAGCTCAAGACCTGGGGTAGGGAGGGCTTAATTTTGAGGGTCAGCAACATATTCTTACCTGTGGTTAAGAGAAATCTAAAGTTGCAAACTCCTCTCACAGCTGTTTGGTTAAACATGCTGGTGCTGAGCTAATGTTTGAGTGGTTGTTCATTCACACAACCCCTGTCATCAACCCACCGTGAGATTCCTCACTGAGACACAACAGTCAAAGGAGGGGAACCAACCAAAGCATTGTCTACCCGAAGATTAAAATCCTTCACCTAAATTCACATTTCAGGGCTTAGTTCTGACCCCAGTTAAAATCTGCATTTTGAAACAATGAGCAAAATGAATTCAGGTAAATCACCTTCATGGCTCAAGTTATGTTGTTCAGCACAGGAGAACCACCCACTTGTAATTCAATTACTCCTTCTCGGCAGCAACTCCTGTCTCAGGAGTAGGAAAGTCACACAACCTTGGAACTCTGCAGCTTGTGATTGCTGACCCACACTTTCAACACACTGCTGCAGCCATGAGATGCAGCTAATTTGTGCTGCCAAGCACCCTTTTTTTAATGGTGTCACGAAGTATTTCAAGGAACTGAGTGCAATTCAGTCTCTCACATTTTAGTAGTGACTGTGTCCCCTGCAGAGATAGAGCATCCTGCTGCTTTCCCACTTCCTGAAGAGCACGCCCCAGCAGCTATTCCTCCCTGGGTTCCCACTGCACGAGGGAACAAATGCACACCATCAAATTATTCTTACAAAACAGTTCAGTCTTCAAACTGCAAAATCTCATCCAAATGTGTATTTTCCTTGTCACTCCTTTTATTCTGTTTTCATAGGAAGGAAGTAATAATAAACAAATTACTGCACAAAAGCACGCGAGCTCTCGCAGGCAGTTTCAAAGCTATTGACAAAAACCAGTCTATTCACTGCAAGCGTCCTACTGTTACAATCTCTCTGATCAGGATGCAGAGGACTAATTCAATGGTTCCTGATGGAAAAATACCTAGTGGGCGTGTTCCATTTCCAGAGACAATGGTTTGCCATGCAGAGCTTTTCTATTCCTCCATCCCTCTAGTCCCCTGCCTTTATTTTTCTTTTTTTTTTTAAAGATCTGAGGATTCTGTTCTGAAATACCACAGCAATACTTCACTTCCACAAACCTACTTACAAAAAAAAAAGAGAAGAAAAAAGAAGAAGAGAAAGAAAAAAGGTGTGGGAGGGGGAGAAGCTTTTCAGGAAGGCTGGGACCTTACTAAGTACTATTCAGTCAGGGCAGGCTGCTTCCCACGGACAAGTCCACACTACGTGGACTACATATGGTAGTGGATGTCAGAAAGAATCATGTTAATCGATTCAAAGAGAATCAGGTCTAACACAGGACTAAAGTATTTCAGATTTCATTCTGGAGTAGCAGGCTAAACACAGCAGACCGTGCAATAAATGCTGCTGAGTCCACAGCCATTCACACGCCAGCTGAGGGCTGACTCCCTGGCATTAGCAAGTCCATTTGCTCCCTGCTCTTCCAACTATGACAAGGCTTTTATACATGAGCCACCAGGCACATAAAACGAACATGTGAAAACTCATAGCAGAGATCACATCTTCCAGTGTTTGCATCTCACAATAGCACTGACCACAATTACAGTTTCAGTACCATTCGCAGGCCTCTGACAAAGCAAAATTTCCATGTTTATGCAAAGCTATTCCAGTCACGGATTAGAATCTCATTAAAACAACACCCTCATTGTCCTCTTTAACAGCATTGTTTGTAAGGAATGGAAGAACTATCCAATGCGGTTTATTTATCAATATTTCTCTTCGGCTCCCAAAGGCATGTGCCTGCTCTCCCTTCACAACTGAACTTAATTGACAAAGTAGTCTGAGATTTAAAACATATTCCAGGTCTGAGCCTGAATTAGAAGACCTCTCTCATATTTCTGAAACCTGTTCAGTTTGTTTGGTTTGTGTTTGTGGGTTTTTTTCATTTTTTTCTCTCTTCTTCCCCTTCTATGGCACTTTAATGCTCTTCCAATTAAAGTATGTTTCTAGCCATAGTCTGTCCTTTTCTTCGCTCTCCAGGACACACTCTCTGAAAGGTGTTCCCGAGCCCTTTCAGAGTGACAGGTGTTCTGTGCCTGGTGAGCCTCACCTCTCTGGAGAGATGTTTGCAACCACAGCATCTACATATTCAACCATGGGGATGGGCAGGCAGAAAACGCTGAAAAGGTGAGCATGGCTACAACAGAAAAGAAAGAATTCTACCAGTACAAAGGCCATGGTGGTCCCATTATCCTGGCAATCTTCCTAGCATGGCAGAGTTAGAAACACTGAAGACATAAAAAGGCATTTTCTAAACTGTTGTGCATAATTCTGAGACTGTCTTCTTTCCCATCATCCTCATAGATCACCAGTGAGAATCTAACACAGAGGAGTGGTGGTCATGCAGGTATTTCCACAGCATTACTTGTGGGATTTTAGACAAGTTTATGTGGGTGGACACCTGTTTTGGCTGTATAGTATTCATCAGAGCAAACCTGGGAACAGACCCATTTCAGGAAATAGGCCTGAAAAATGGCCCTTATTCAGCCACATATGTAGCGATTCTAAAGAGGGAAAAACCTGTCTTTCTATTTAAGATTATAGTAATTGGAGCTAGCAAAATTTTATTTATGTTTTTGAGTGACCTGTGACAGAGAGGAAAAATATGTCATGTGGCAAAATTGTATCATCTGTCAGTGGAGACATCAGCATTAGGTGTGATACAGAATAGGCTACCTGCCATTTTGAATTTTATCTTTCCCCCAGTTTGAAACCTGTGGGGACACCCCAATGCATCACACCACCACTGACTCTTCACATTAGCTAAACCAGACCTGTGACTTCACTACCAGAAGAAAAACTAATTTACTTCATGCCACACTATTTTCAGATTGATTTTTACATCCACTTTGCTGGGAAATCTGAAGTTCAGAGCTCTTACTATCCCATCTCTGCCCTCCAAACATGCACATGTATCCACATCATCAGAGGACTTTTTCCACTTTTGCAGCTTTTCTTTGTTTCAATAACAATCTGGATGGAGAAATAACAAAGCTCACTCCTCCCTCCCAAAATGATCTGCTTTTAATCACAAGTAACATTTAGAACAGACATTAGAAAGGAGAGGCTGCCCCTTTATAATTATGGAGCTTGATAATTACCTGGTGACTTGTAACAGACCCGTTCTCAATGCATCTTCCTTCCTCTCCCCCTTGATAATGTAATCTAATCTCTTGGCTATGCTTTCATCTGGCATCCAATGCTGCACATTGTTTATCAAACAACAATCTTTTCTTAGGTAATGACAGAACAAAGGCAAGGAAGAGCAACTATGGTAATACTACAGCACTTACCACTTCAAAAATAACTGAATCGGTGTCATTTACATTGCCTGTGTGCTTTTTCTCTTCCATCCAGTATTATCTCCTCTGTGCAAGACCATGACCCACACTCACCCTTTCACTGGATACTCTCTGTATTTACACTTTACAGAAGCTATTGTGCAACATGTCAACAGTGGAAGTCAAAATTAAAAACACATACAGAAAGCTGAGATATTCCATATATGTCTTCATATTTGAAAGCACAGGCATTTTCTATGACAAGAAAATCATGTACCTCAAGTTCCTTTCCTATCACAAAGTCTTAGCAATAACATGCAACTACTATTTAAACACAGATCTTAGTCTCTCAATATCACATTCAGAAATCCTGATAAAACTCTAAACACAAATTTCTTTTATACCTCAATGCTGATGAGAGGTCAGGCTGCAGAGGCTTTTGCTCTGGTTTTTCTAGGGCCAATGATCCTGTTTCCTAGAGATGCCTGTACTTCGTATTCCCTGTGTGCCTTAAGTTCAGCAGTTCCTCACATTCACAAATCAAAACAGGATGATCCTTGCAACATCCCACCTGTGTTAGGTTCAAGACAACAATTGTGATGCAGTGAAGAATGAGGGCCCCAAAGCCCCAATATTTTGACAATTCACAACTACAAGGACAACCAAGCACAGCACAGTAGTAAAAATAAACCTGCCATCAGCAATTAGCAGTTTGGTATCAAAATCAGACAGAAACAGCTGGGTCCATCTGTATAAATGGTATCTGGAGATCTAAAATAGCACTAATAACTGAATTCCCTGCCTGATCACTCTCACCAGGTGTCTTTTACCACAGAAAAATGTAAAACAACTATAAAATAGATACGGGTAAAGGAAGAGGTAGATGACTGTAAGGTATGCAGATATTTAGTACAATATTAAACTAAGCTTTAAGATTTTTATACCAAAAGAAAATGACCACACGCATTATTATAAAAGAAACCCCTCAAGTACCACTCAGAGTCAGACCCTTGTATTTATGACCTATTATCAAAGCATAATAACTTTATGGTGCATGACACTGACCCAAACTAAGATAATGATAATGCACTTCCCCTGCTCACTTTCCCTGTGATTTGGACAAGTTCAGGGAGAAATTCCATCTTCCCTTAGCATAATTTGAAGCACTCAGCTCTGGCGATGCTCTCCGAAGACACAGCACAACCACCTACTTAAATAGGTATAAACCAATGAAGGACTGAGGTTAGCAAGTCAAAAACCACAGAAAAATGTGGTTGTGTGGGTGTGAGGATGCTGCCAAGCTGTTATGCTGTTACAGTCTCTGACTGAAAACACTAATCTGTAACAGGCAAATCTGGTCAAGGCCAGAGCTAAAAGTAGAGGGGATGGTGTATAACAGCACGGCAAATCAAGTGTGGGGTCGGTATATTCTTCCATAATTCATTAGAAAAAGCTCACAGATTTTTACATGTTTACTTTGTGAAGTGAAAAAACAAATTAAAAAGTTGTGAAAAAAGTAATTATTATCCTTCATCACAGCATGATTTCAGAGGCCTTTATTATAATGGTGTTTGCAGACATGCACATGGTTACATGCAAATCTATGAGGACAAGCCAAGGTGAAAGTTTTGCTGACAGAACAGCAAACTATTTTGATTGTCCAGCAAGAGGAAAGGCCCCAAGATCCAATGAAATTAATACCTAAAAAAATAACTCACAGAACTCCCCTTGTGTGCAGGGGAAGTTGTTATGACACAGAACAGGTGTGGAGCTTCGGCTCAACAGCCATGCACGACTTCCCATTACAGACCTATCGCTTCTGGGACCACTTACACTGTCTTGTGCCGCGAGGGTCAGCCTGGAGGTGAGGGGAGCTGTGCCACATCCCATCAATCCAGCACACAAAACCTGTCTCTTTGCATTTGCTACGTGAAGAGACCCTACACGTGCTGTCCTTCCCATGCTTTCCTGCTCTGGCCTCTTCTGCTTAAGGGAAAAAGGGAAAAAATGGTCAATCTGAGAAACTTCTAAATAAACAGGATAGATCCGAGCCCAAGGATGCTAACCATTTAATTTCTTCCCAATCACCTGCATAAGAGCAGTGAATAATTAGATGGATTAGGCTGTTCCTAATGGTATTTATTTATAAGCAGTTACTACCCAGACTGGATGGCAACAACAGGGCTGTAATTTGGCCCTAACATCTTTGCACCTGAACCTTGCAGTAACATCCTCTCACACCGATTCCACTTGTATCCCCCTGGCAAAATAGCGGGTCGTGAGAAGAAACCCAGGATAATTCAAACCCAATTAATTCATGTACCAGTTCAATTAATGCAGCCCTCAGACTAAATATATTTCTCCACACCCCATGGGGAGCAGCTCTGCTGGTTTTGCCACTGTACTGTTTATCAAAGAGGAAAATAAAAATAGCTCACAGCAATCACTGCCGTGCAGTGTCACTGCCTGATGTGGCTCATTCAGATCCAGTTTATTCCCGGGCAACCCCATGCCAGGTCAGACAAACACATGGATTGTCCCACTTTGAAGTCAGCTGGTTCTCCAATTGAACTCTAGCTTCTCACACTACTGCAGATAACAAAACAGTTGATATAAGAAGCGCTGCCAAACCATCTGTCAATCAAAAATGCCACAATTATTACTAAGTACCCACCACAATAAAAAGCTCCATTTTGGAGCAGTTGAAAGTGTTAAAGTAACTCCACACCTGTTTTTGCATCTAAATCCGTGGCATTTTAGCAGATCCAGCTTCAGGTCAGTCTTGGGCAGAGCTGACAGGGTGGGAAGGGAGCAGACACTCTGCAGGGGCTCTGCAGCTGCAGAAGCAAAGGGGAGGGAAGAGAGGCAGCCAGAGCACACCTTCAGCTCCCTTCTATAATTCCATAATTTAAAAAGTCTCTTAGTGATGAAACAATTTCCACAAACATCACCTATCCAGCAATTCACCGCTATTCCTCACAACCTACAACACTGCCAATAATTCTTGGTAAGCACAAAGGTTAACAAATCTGCAATATTATTGGATAGCTCTTGTAAAAAAGACAAACCAGGAGTGAATCACAGCTTTATCAGCCACTGATTACCCCAGTCTAAGAAAACTGCATTAATTAACATTCCCATTGCTGTTTCCCACCTTTCTTACCTTCTGTACTGAAATCTTAGCACAATTACTACCTCTATTTTATTATAAAAGAGGCACACTATGATTTTACCATAAGAGAACGTTTATCACTTAAAGCATGTGGTTTTAAAAAATTTAAATTGTAGTTATTTTCTCAGTTTTCTAAGAAAGTACTGTAACAGCTGAATAAGGAAAGGTTATTTTAACCTCCAAAGGCTATTGTTCCTTTTTTTCTCCCAAAATTTGTCTGGAGCCAGACAACACAAGGCTGCTGTGCCCTGGGCTAGAATGGAAGGGGGAGGAATGATAGGAGGGGGTTGCCTGTTTACAATTACTCCATTCCTGTTTTTAATGAATCTTTCTGAATGACCACTAAGTGCTGGTTTTGTTCTTTGGAACAAGGGAGCTATTACTGGAGGACTAAAAAAAGGAAGGAAAAGGGAAAGCAAACGGAAAACTGCCAAACTCCAGGGCGTTTCAAACACTTCAGCTGCATGTCCCGGAGGTAATCTGCTCTACAGGCACAAGGCTGTCCCCACACACTTGCAGCCTCTTTTCTTCCTCTCCCTTGACTAAATGAAACAGCTGAGATAAGGGGGGACAGGAGATAGTCAGAGCTAAAGTAAGAATCAGCAGACAGCTTCTAAAATATGAAGAATTACATTATTCAGGTTTCAGTAACTAGGACTTTATCACTGCCTACATTTGGCTACTACTGCCACTAGCAAACCAGAATTCCAGAACCACATAAGGGGATGGGGTCACTCTTGCACCATCATCTGCCTTCCCTGCACACCATCTGATAGTTGCCTTTCTCAAGAATCTGCCAGTCCAGACAGCTGCCAATAAGCCAAAAAAAGAAATTCACCATGAAACCTGGCTTTCTGGGCTTTTTTCCCTAGGCTGGTAAGGTTGCAAAACATCAGACCTTCTTCAAGTGTAGGCTGGATGAGCAACCTGGTCTAGTGGATGGTATCCCTGCCTTGGAACTAGATGATCCTTAAGGTCCCTTCCAACCTAAACAAGGCCATGATTGTATGATTATTTTAGATATTATTAATTGCATATTTTAGATTTACTTCTTACCACATTTTAATTAAACACTGTTATTTCTTACAAGCACAAGGAGGAGCTAATCCCATGATTAACCAAAAAGTATCACAAGGACAGTCAATACATTTTCATTCAACAAAGCTTTTTCAAAAAATTATACAGCACAGACATTCAAAAATGGCACTGCATGGGGTTTTTTGTGTGGTGTGGTTTAAATACTGCACTGACACAGATTTAGAGAAAGCTCCTTCCAGCCACAGGTTTGAGTAATGCAGCTACATCAACCTTATGCCAGAGAAACCATCACATACCTCAGTAAATTACCAAGTTTTTCTACATGCATAACTGAACCTGACATCAATCCACTTTATTGAAAATGTTGCTTAGAAGAAAATAGTTTCCATCTAATCATCAGGAAAAAAAAAAGTGCAGCCCTCTCTGACTTGCTAAATGGCAGTCCATTTATAAAGCTGGCTGGGGGTGGACAGTTTCAATTAGTTAACTGTTCATCATCTATGACATTTGTTTATTTACAAAAGGTACTGGTCTGCTACTGTGTGTGAAGCTATCCAAGTTGCACGGGGATGTTAGAAAATCACGGCTGTGATCTCACCTGTCTGCAGTACTGTTCCTTACTGCACTATTTTAGTATCTTCAGAAGCTGTCAAATAGATCTGGGCATGTAAAAATATAAGTTGTACATGCCTATACTCTGTAGAGGTATTTGCACCTACAAGTCCATGCTAATATTCACCTGCTGCATACAGGGCAAAGAGGCAACGGCTCTGCATTGCCTTTCTGCTTGCCTATTCACACTGTATAGAAGGAGGTTTTATTTTTGTCTCAGTTAATTGACAGCATGGTGAGAAATCAACCAAGTAAAATTCCAGTTACCTTCAGAGTAAAATGCTGGATTTTTAAAAATTCTACTTCTGTGATAAGCAGCAGTGCCAGAGAAAGTTTTCCTTGAACAAAATTAACTGGCATGCACACATGGGATTCCTACCCTATAAAAGTGAAATAATATATATTATTTCGCATATTGATTAATCCCATGTGGTTTTGCTACAGCTCACCACAAAGGATTTGGCAATATTTCCACAGCCAACACAATAAAACCAATAATAAAAATAAAATAATAATAAAAAAGCTTGCAACAACATATTCTCTCATAAAGAACTGTATAAAGCAGAAAACTGCTCTAAACTAGAAAATGAGCAACCATTATTATACAAAAACTACCTATTTTAACGTGTCATTTCACACATACCTTTGTCAGAGAATAAATATTACTTGTGTACTTCCCATCCTTTAAGCTGAGCGTGTACTTACAGACTTGGAACCACCATGACTCATCTGATGACAAGAAGTTGCATTATTTACACTTTTATATATGGCAACCACATTTTATCTTGCAGGTTTCCTGCCATGGTGGCTGGAACACACATTTTCCTTGAGAGGCAGCGTATGACTCAAATCCAGATGGCAAATTACCACACACTTGCTGCAGCAAATAAAGAATGTGCTGTGCAAAGGAAGAGTTACCACAACTTTGCTGCTCTTTGTGTGTCAAAACCTTCAGCCTCCATTTGGTGAGGACCCTCCAAACTCCAGGAAGCAGAGTGACTAAAACAATCAATTTTAAGGACTTAGATTCATTTTAGAACACAGACACGACAAAACACATTTATATAATATTTCTTCTTAAGATCTGGATAATTTTATTACCCGAACAAACAGAAAATCCATTGTGTAATCTGGCTAAGATGCTTACCTCAGTGACACTGCACAGCAGTGATTGCTATGAGCTATTTTTCTCTTTGATAGCTTTTTGAAGGTGGTTCTTTCATTAGCCACTTACCCCGTTAGTCACCAGGTAGCCGCTTATCCACTCAACGTAATTATCTCCTTCAACTTACAAGGAATACAAATAGATATTTTTTTATCTCCTTCAACTTACAAGGAATACAAATAGATATTTTTATTCCATCTTCATTCCCCATTCACTTTTGCCTTCTTTTTAATCAGCCAAGTTTAAAACTGTAACGATAAAAGCCAAGTTCCCTTATCTGACAGTGGCTGAACTCCCTGAAGGCCTGATGCTGACCTCTGAGCCTCCTCCAGAGCACCGTGTGGGCACTGGCCACATTGTTCCATCCCAGAGCACAACACCAAATTATTTTTATATCATCCCCGTACTGCTCAGCATATATCTTAAAATGCTTTGTTTGGGGTTTGATTGTTGCTGTACTCAGAGCAGATATTTTCACTGGCACTGGGCCATCCATAAGTAATCCCTCAAACAAATACTTTGCGCTTGGGAAATCTCTGGCAGGACCCTGTAACACACACACACACAAAGGAGAACAAAATCAAGCTGCAGCTGCCCATGCAGGTCTGGTTAACTTCCAGCATCTGCCTTTACAACCTTTTACCAGATTCTGCGTGGGTTTTATTTCTGAAGCTTCAAGGAAGAGCTATCTGCAAGGAAAACCAGAGAGTCTATCCCGTGGGCACACTGCTGACAGAAAGGCAACTTGGTGGTCCTCACCTCTTGGGGCTGGCAGGGACAGGTTTTTTCCTGCGCAGTGCCCAGCATGGTGCTGGTCTATCAGCACAGCTGCCAGAAGTCTTCCTGCATTTACTAACATAAATAGCCAATCCACAGCCCAGGCACTTTCCATATGGATGATGAGAACAAATTGTGGTAGCAGGAGGATGTTATTCTGTGCATGGACCAGCCACCCGAAAACCCCACCACAGATACGTAGCCTGTGGATTGCACCACTATTTGCAAGGCAGCAGAGAAATTATTTCTTTTAAGACTTGGCTTCTTTTTCTGCCCCTAAGGAGGAATGTGGTGCAGTGGTTACCAGCATCACAACCAAACACAGACTTCTCTCAAAGTCTGGGTGACTAAATGGATGCTATTTAAGAGCTCTGGTGCAGCTACAATTAGACCTCTGCTTCTCCACAAGCATCTGATATGACCACAAGCAACATCTCAATCATGTCATTAGCAAACAGGGTGAGCGCTCCCTGCTTGGCTTCTGTCTGCAGTACTGTGCCATGACGACCGTAAAATCCAGAGAACCTACATCCATTCAAGAAACTAAGATTTTTCTGGATACTTTTGTCCTTTTCTTTGCCACAAAGGACAGTGAGGGGACCTCAGAATTCCCAGCTCTTTCCTCTCCCCAAGCCCAAAGTCCAGCTTCGTGCTTTGCAGACAAGACACATGGAAGATGAGGCTGCAGCTACACCGAAAGCAGTATGTTGTCCAGACTACCCAAAACACAGAGAAGATGCTTGCAGAACTTTGTGATAAGCTGATTAAATTTGCTGAGCAAATATACTTTCCATGGCCAAATCTAGGTGAATCCTTCCAGGGAAAGCAATCCTCCTGTTTGGATCATCACCAATGCTCCAAAGATAAAGAGCCTGGAGTTTTTCAGAGACATGATTTAATCTAGACAAATTATTCCTTTTTTTTTTTTTTTAATTCTCAGAATCATCTGCAACATGGTCATGAAAACTCCAAGAGACAAGTCAGCCCAGAACTAAGAGCGAGCCCAGAATGCTTCAGTCAGAGTGGTTAATGTTGGACATTATTTCTTTAGGGGCACATAGCTTTTGATACCACAGCAGTCAAAGAATTGTAAAGAATTGAGGTTATTATTTTTTTTTTTGGCCTTGCTTGGCTCGTATCATTCAGAGAAAAGGTACAGCTGCATCAGCAGAAAGTCTCCACCAGAGCCTTCTGCCAACTTAGCCAGAGAAATGCAGCTCTTGGGCATTCAGCTACACCAGCACTGTCACAAATGTGTGAACCTTGTCAGCAGACCAGGCACAAGCAGGGCTTCAGGCAGGCAAATCAAAACTGCTGCACAGGGGAGATGTGTTGCCCAATTACTTAAATTTCTCTGAATTCAGGTTTATGTGTAATTTAATTGAATTTCTTTTCAGTTCAGGGCCTGCACATACAGCATTGCTACTGCTAGCAATTGCCAGCTGACACTTCTCTGGGAAGCATATCTTGTATGGAGATTAAGGAGAAGGCAGGAAACAAGGGTATCTTAAAAGGAAATTCCCCACATTTTTTTTCCCCTCTCAGGCTATAAAACAGGATGAAGATGATTTCAGGATTAAACACACAGTATCTTTGGGGTGTCACTTACAAGCCAGATGAAAATTGAAGTGAAACTGAGAGCACAACAACACAAGACTGAGCTTTTTTCTACAGTATGTTCATCAGAGATTTTAACTGGCAAATATACAAAGCTACAGCTAGCAGTTTAAATTTGAAGGAGAAAAAAATATCCTCCTATTTCTTATTTTTTCTACAAATTTTGGAATGTAAGAAACCACACATCCTGGAGAGCAGTGGTGTGCCTACATAACATGGTAAAAACTAATTAAGAGGTAAAGAAAACAGAACCAGTGATTCAGCCCAGTGTAAATTTTGTGCACTTTAAACAAATAAATAATAAATATAAACATTTTCAGAGGGCTTTCAACCCCTTAATAGAGGCTAAGTGTTTTCTAATAATTTCAACTTCCATATTTACAAAAAGTTGCTATTACTGTTATCTCTAATCTTTTTCTCCTTCTCTAGAGACTCAAAATAAATTTCAGAACTAACCAGATGGTCAGTAAGCATTAGCAAATGACTTTTGATAATAAAACCTAATTAGTTCTGACCTGATCTCCATCCTGTATTATCAGCTTTGGCCATCGTAAGAACTTTGCAGTCCCACAACCACTACAGACAAAACTTGGACACAAAGTCTGGTGGAAACCTTCACTCCCTGGGCTCCCCACGGCCCCCTGATTTTTACCAAGTGACTTTAAATGGGACTAAGAGACATATAAGGAAATTTGTGCTTGCATTAATAGCTCGTTTGTTATTAAGTTTTCACTTCCTTTTAACATTAACACATTCTGCAGATTTGCTATTCCATGTGACAGCATTTCAGGCTTCCTGGCAAAGCACTCCAGGTGCAGAGAAGATTCCTTGCTGAAGCCACGATTTTCCCTTTATGCTTTACTAGAGCCAATTCACGCCAAAATAACATCAAGTGAAGAGACAAAACCATTGCAGAGCTGTCATTTAAAAACACAGATTTTTAAAAGGCTTTAGGGGTATCATTTATGAAACACAAAGAGATTTCCTTCTTTAGCAGTGTTCCAACACATTACTCTTTCGTGCTTACTCCAAGACATGAATATACTTGCCTCAAATGTCAGTGAGGTATTTATACAAAGGCAACTCTTCAGAAACCTATTATTGTGAATACAAAACAGGAAGTACAGTAATTCCACCAGTATATGTTAAATAATGCTCAGTATAAACTGTGCTCTTCAATTAATAGGCAGTGTTAATCCCTCCAGGGGAAAGGGAGATGTGAAGTGTGAACTGAAAATACTGACTCATGATAAAACCTTTGAATATTTTTCCCACAAAGTTTTTTGTTTTGTTGGTTTGTTTTCAACTAGGGCTTTTTTTCCCCCCTCCCCTCCTAATAGCAGACAGGAGAAAACAGAAGATAGAATTTGCAATAAAAGTGAAAAAAAAAAAAAAAAGGCAATGGTTGAAATTCAATGACATTGTAAAGTGAAAAACATGAAAATATAAAAAAATAATAGTACAATAAATGCATAATGATACTTCAAACCCTACAACTCCTTTCAGTTCTCAGGCTTTCAGTAACTAAGCCTTGGGATAACTGTGTTACATGGAAGGTGCAGCTCTAGGAAACTACTCCATCAACAACTTAAATACAGCTGTGCTGGTTTACAAGTGTCACAACTATTTAGAACAGAATGTAAATAAAAAGACCATATAATACTGAATAGTCTTCAGCCACTTAACTGATATCCCACCAAAAATAATTAAACTACAAGCAAAAAGCGTAAAAAAATTTATTTTCTTTATAAGCATTAACCACCATGAATTAAAGAAACGTATGGTTTTTATTTTAAAAAAACAAACAAAACTGATTAATAAAAAACACATTACTCCCTAGTGAGACAGACAATCAAGGTATAAAATCAAAGCTCTTTCCTCACACATGTTGAATAAGAAAATATTTTTAAATAGACAGATCTCTAGAACTCTAGTGAGACAACCTAATCAGCAGTTTGCTCTTTTCAAAACATTCACAGATGCTGTAAAAAAAATAATTCAAGAGCTTCCCAAATCCAAAGACCTGAATCAAACACACCATGCAAATCCCAGACAGGAAGAAAGCAAAGCTCCTCTTTTCTAAGGTCTGAGAACAAACCTATATCTATTTACAAATGTGTAAGAACATCTCTTCTGACATAATTCTGCCACAGAGTCTCTCTTCCCACTTTCTCCTACAGGCACAGTATTTGGAACTCTCCATGCAAGCTAAGAGAAGGAACTTTGGTTTGACTGCCATCTGCTGATCCCAAGTTTTGGGAACCTGAAGAGTAATTTAGAAACATGTGCATAAAACTTTCAAAGTGTTCAGTGTTTCTTCTTCCAGTTCTTGGTAACAAAGAAATTAGATAAGTAGAGATAACAGACGTCTTTGTTTAAAGAAATAAAATTAGACCAAGTGTCCAGATATTTAGCACCCTTTAGCTAATATTCAGGTAAGCAAAACCAGAAAATTTAATCATTTCATGTGCGTGAATAAGATGACTGTTGAAACAAAAGCATGTAATTCCCAGGACCATTGTGATAGTAAGGAACAGAGAAGCAGGTGCAACAGCTACTCCTTAGAGGAAAGGGAATCACAGTTGTAGCAACCATTAAGAAAACCAAAGAAAATATAGAATAATAATAGACTACCTTTATATTCTGCCACAAGGGAGAACACCACAGCAACCCATTTTACCACAAAAATATTCAATATTATAAAAAGACTTTGTTTCATTGTACCCCAATGAAACACACACACATACACAAAAGAAAGCAAATTCACCTTCAGGACCCTGACATTTGTTGTTTTATTTCCTTCAAGAAAGCAAATACTCGGTGAGGGGCTGAATGGGCTGGTGATGCTGAAATGATGGAATCAAGATGTGAACACGATGATACCAACCACCCCTTTGGAACAGACCACACTGTGGATGAGGTCAGGACTCAAAGTGGGTTTTTTTCTAACCCAGAATGTTTTTTATCAGCACAAGCCAACGTTTATAGACACATCACTATTGCTCAAAGCTGAAATTGAAGCAGCATGAGATTTACTCTAGTGTTGCATACAAGAATAGTTCTCCTGGCAAAACCAGCTTTATCCGGTGTATCTACAAAAGATGACTGAGCAGCCTGTGCATGTGCAGAAAGTTATCAGCCCAGGGCATCAGGACCATCTGGCTGAGAAAGCACCGGGTTCATTTTCACTCTCTCCCTCATCTTTGGTGAGGTGGGAGAACTCTTATATACCACAAGTTTTTTCTCAATTTTTTCCTTCGGCAAAGCTTAGTTCTTTCACTCCATTATTAGATGGGAAAAGTAGAAAAACAAGTGATTATATTAATATAATTATTACTTAGATCTATTACACAAATATATTTATATAAGCAGACAACGTTAAAACTCAAAGCATTCAGAATTGCCAAAACAAGCATTGTTTCAGCCCAGTTTGTACGAAATACACTACTTCTGCCTAATCAGATACTGACTTTAGCCACCTTTTTCTACTTCCTAAAATTCCAATTCTGCAAACATTCAAATACACACTGAGCTTTACAGTAAAGCATATACATAAATGATTCCAGTGTTGGAATCAAATGCAATCCTCGGCTTATGGGAAAAGAAAACAGTTTGAGCGTGGACTGAAGGAGTTCCAGGTTAAGATCTTTTGTATCAGTATTTTTATGAGAAGAAGATCCACATGAATAAAATGTAAACCCATGGAAATCCTACCACAGAAGAAAAACAAAAAAACCAAAACAAACCACGCTGCCATTTGAATAATGAGTTTGGATTTCTCTGTGAGCCCAAAACTTCAGGTGGCACGCCAGGTACACAAATTCTGTCAATTGTGAATCAAACCACAACTTTTCTTCTCTTAGAACAGTACTAATTAAAATCATTTATTTCAAAATGTATTCACTGTCTCAGAAAGTTAATGGTTCCAATTAATACTTTTCCTTTTCTTAGAGCCTACATTATTTGTGTTCTGTCACAGCATTGCTGGCAGATGACGTCAAAATATGCCTTTGTTGTGGAAATGTGTCTGCTTAAACAGTTTCTTTATTTGTGATGTGGCATCTCCTGTGAAACATGCTCTGTTTTCACATGAAAAACAAAGGCAGGACAGAGCCCTATTATCTACAAAGCCAGTAATGGTCTTGTACAAGTTTTGCTCATGATCTAGAGCCTTCAGTGGTGGCTTCCCTCCTTTCCCTGCTCTGTCCACCAGAAAGACAAGTAACTGAAAAAGAAAAAGTAACCCAAAAAAGAGGAAACACAGGACTTCCCCTTCTGCCATAATTCTGAAATCCCTTAACATGCAGTGGGGCTGCACAGAGGGAAGAATTTTGAGCTCTGTGAACGTTAATCAGCAATTTCTGTAGAAGCAATGACAGAACTGCACCTAAGGCCTCAATTACAGTGCCTACAGCAATTACAGCTCTTCCACTTTGTTTCCATCACTCTTGTTCACTATGCACAGAGGAGACAGAGATCTTCAATGAGGAGGTGTCAGTCTTCTATAGGTAGTACACTGCCAGAACTGCAGCAAGGAGCACAGCCTATTTCCATGTCACTCTGATTCTTTGCACTCTTCCATCCCTCAACAATACTTTTTCTGGAGAGCAGGCAGACAGTTGAAGCAACATCATAAAACCCCTGCCTGCTCGTACACAGAATCAAACCATCATTTAAGAGTAATACCCTCTGAAGCCAGTCCTTCTGGGTGAAGAATTAGGTTTGCACTGCAGCTCCCCTGGGAAATGTATTGTTTCTAAGTACAGGTGGGGAAGCTCAGAGGAGCACAAGGAATAGGAATCAATGGGGAAATCTAGGATGAAGTCAAGTTACATTTCCTCGCACCCACTCAAATGGAATCGTTAGTGCATGAAGACAACAGAGAAGCTCAGATATCAGAGCAAACTAGTACTTGAGCACTAAAACAGGTATTTAAAGACTTTAACACACTTCAGCATTAAATGCATGAAATAACAGTGTTTCAATTTTATATATAAAAAAGAGAATTCTGTAAGCTAGCAGAGGGTATTTACATTCCTTAATAAAACTAAAATAAATGGCCATTTTATAGGTGCAGGAACATGTTCCAAGCTGTGTGTTTGCCAATTACACACACCCCACATGCTGACTGATGAACACACACACCCTGGCGTGTGTTCTTGCTTACATAGCTCACGTGCCTCCCTGTTAAGTAATGGAATAAGACTTGCCTTGCAAACTGGCTAAGGCCACCTCTCCTCGCTCGGTGACTTCTGCAGAAAGCATTCACTGCTAAGAAAAACAACTTCTGAAGCAGAGCTAAGCCCTTTGCAGTCTGAAGAAGACTCACTCTCGTCTGCAAGAACCAACACTGTGATCCCTCCATTTTCTGTGCCACTCTCAGGAGTGTTCTCCCCCAGACTGGGCTGGCACTCAGAACTTTTCTTGTGCATTGCTGCCTACTGTAGAGACACAGCCCTCCTTACAGACTACTTTTATTCCTACCACCTAGTAGAATCTCAATGACTGCCTGTTTCACTGTTTTCCTCTTTATAAACAGATGGGCAGGCTTAGACTCTCCACATAACAACAAGGTACACTGTGATATGGAGACAAACTTCTTTTAGAATAATCATTCTCTTTAAGGTTTTTTTTTTAATTTTTGCTTTGCTTCTACTTGTTTATTTTGCATACAGACTTGCACCAGAAACAGTGTCAAGCTTATTGTTCTTCTCCCTTTCTTTTTCAGAACCAATGCACAACAGTGCAAAGGAATACAATTTCCCTGAAGCTCATTATATTGTGTGATGCTTTATCTCTCATTCCTCTGGTTTCAATAAGAGTCCAACTGTGCTTGTCAGGATCTGTCTGTAGATAACAGCATGTACCGGCAGGGGAGAGGCCTTTCCTGTTACCTCTCTATTGCGACACAATACAGACCCCTTCATCTCATCTATTTTTCCTGTGCAAAATTTACACCTCCTTTATGAGGTTTAATACCAAAGAAATTATGTCATATAAGAGCCATAATTTCTAATGATAGAGTTATTCAAAGAAACAGGGATGAAGACTGATGGTAAAGAACTGTCCAAGACTCTCAGGAGACTTAGCAATTGGATAATGTTCAATGTAAGTAAAGGCAAAGCACCGAACATGGGAAATTCAATATTCTCTTCATAAATAAACGGATGTGCCATGAGATGAATCATTACCACTTCTAGTCTTAATAGACAGTGATGAAAACTCTAGTTTGGTTCTTGGCAGCAGTCAAAAAAGCAATTCTAGTGTTAAAAATTCAGAACTGCTAATAAAAGGGTAAAGATCAAACCAGAAAACATCATTATGCACCCACACAAATCCATGGTGCACCCACCCCTTGGATGCTGCATGCAGTCTTGGTCCCTTTCTCTCCAAAAGGAGGTAATAGATCTGGAAAACGTTCAGAGGAGGGCAGCAAGGATGATCAAAGGCATAAACCAGTTTCTGTTTAGGAACAGCTGACTCTCCTTTCATTCTGCACAGAACAGTATCACACGATCAACAACAACAAAAAAAAGGGCAGTTCCCAAAATGATCTTTTCCAGCACCTAAATGGGAACAGTACTTCAAGAAGTAGACAGCAATCAGAGTATTGCTGTAAAGTGTGTTCAAAGCACATATACATGGTATATGCTTCTCTGTAGAACAAAGCTTCATTTGCCATGGAGGGAAATACACTTAACATTTAAAGCAAAGGAAGAAGTGACTACATCCTCTTTAATTCAATTCCTCAACTAGGTAAGAATATTTAACAGACATAACCCCCGAGAGAAGCAGCCATTTCAGATTCCCAGAACTGCTGAGTCCTGCCTGGCACGACTCTATCAAAATACCCATTTAACTTTCAGACCCTTTGCTCACCATCACCTTGTTATTTACACGTTTTTCTAGATTATCCCAAAAAGCATTGTAAACTGTCCTGAGTCTGAGCCAACTCTTACAACTGCCTATACATCAAATCATACATAGCCTCAAACAAAACCCAAAATTTTGATATTATGCATATCCAATCCAACCCTGAAATATCCAGCGATCTAAGCAGTCATCCACCAAGTTCGTACTGCTCACAGGAGATGTTAACATCTCACATGGACACGGAGAGAGCCCTAGCTTTGCATTTGGTGCACATTAATCCTTCCACACATCTTATGAAATGATACATTATTAATCAGTCACCTCCAGATTGCTCCCTTTCCTCTTGTGCTACATCATTACAGTACCTCATTTAGCTTTATATCAAGAATTTAACTAATATCTTATAGAAAGAACCTGTCTTTCCTGAACAAACCTATCGTCTTTCAGTGTTACATGTACTGCACATGAATGGTATTTCCATTTATCCCCAAAAATATGTACATCACATGTGCAAGACATCCAGCGTTCATCACTGATGGGGCAAATAGAATTTAAAGCTGGATCTCTTTTAACACAATAAAAATTTTCTAAAAATCAGCTATTGGAATTTCTGCCTGAGTTCTCCTATTTTTCCTTCTCCCCACAGAAATTTCACAAAGAAATGGTTCTAACCAACTGAAAGGACTGATGATGGCATCTAATATCCATAAAGAACCTTGAGTAAAAGATATACTAAGATCCTTACTGAGAAACAAGCGCATAGCAGCTAATCCCTAAATTCAGCAGCTCTTTAGAGTCCTTTACTGACGTAAAGAGATTGACTGTATTCCAGCTTGTTCGCTATAAAGTTCTGAGGTTCAGAGGTTTCCTAAACCTAAAATAAGAACTTAAAAAGTCACAATCTTTAAGTGTGCAACCAGACAGTGACACTGTGCACTGGCCACCTCATCCTCCCAAGCTGCCCTTGGTTCTGACACTAAACCAGTGACCTGTACAAACCTGGGCCCTCCATTTCACCACGACTCCCCTTTTTACTGGAACAGCTCCCTACCCCTATTAGGGGAGAGATAACTATCAACAGTTAATATAGCAGTCACTCAACATTTTATATTATAAAATAATCCATTTAGTAGCTTATGCTATTCCGAGCTTTGACCTTCTTCTCCTTTCCAAGCTGGCTGCCTGCCTTAGACTGATTTGTTTTGTAATGCTCCAGTCAAAACATTTCAGCTGTTGCATGAGAAGGAGACCAGGAAAAATGTTGCTTTATTTACAGTTCTTAAAAATTAATAAAAATAAAACTCTTTCACCCTAACCTTTGGACAGAGGTCTTGAGACCTGACCACATTAGGACTTGAAACATCTCAATTTGAAAAAGCTTTTTGAGGCTTCTTGACATTTTGGAGATACATTTTCCATATTTTGCCCACTCAAAGACTGATCCTACCAAAGCTCAAGGAGTCTGCAGGCCATGCTGGACCTAGGCCCCCAAAATGACAGCAGGAAAGCGACCTCTCCCCTTATTGGAGTTGTCTGAATATAGTCAAGCAGAAGGAGAAAGAAGACACCAGAAAGAAAAGCCTGATATGAAGAGTGAACACATTGAAAACCAAGAGTATGGACACTGGGGCAAAAGCACTCTTTCGTTGTCAGAAAATAGCCTGGGTCACAGGCAAAGTCCCATTCTTGCACAGGAGACCTCACAAAGAAAACCAGCAAAGGAGTTGAACGTTGTCAATTTATCACCTACTTCAAGTGAACAAGTTTTTTGTGGCAGACCCAGAGGGTCCTGTACTGCTGATAACCACGAACATCTCAGTATGACACAAAATTCTGTAACCTTATTATTCCCCCCAGAAACTAGTGATGGTTCATCTGATTTTAAACAGTGTTAATCAGAGCCCTCAAAAGCAAGGAAATAGGAGTATTAAGGTAATTAGAGGCAATCATAATGACTTGCAAAAATAATTTTCTAAATGAATGCAATTTAATTAATCACGCACAATGCACACATCTTTAATTAATGTAAATAAAGACTGCATTATGATGCACACGCAGAAGATGAATGAATTAAGATTGTACACACAATCTTGCCCATGCCAGTTCTTAACTCATGAGTGCTCGACAAACACAACATCCTCTATAATGCTATTTTAATATGGCATATACACAAAGCTGGACAAACACCATGCATTTTGCACCCACAAAGAGGAAAGCTGGGCAGAAGACCAAGTGCAGAGCAAGCCCTAAATGTGTCCGTGGCTACAGCCCAAGCACCACAACTGCAGCCCTTCCTCGAGCTTCTGCAGCTCTCAGTATTACAACTTACATCCCTTCCAGCGTCACTCCCATAAATATTTAAAACCCAAGTCTGTTTGGAATGTCTCTCCTTTAACTGTTATCAGTACCCTAATGAAACTAATTAAATATAGCTAAGAGTCATGCCATCCAGCACACTGACCATGGAATATGCCTTGCTGCACTTTGCTTCTCTGACATAAAGCCCAGTTATCCCCAGTTACAAGTCAGATAGCTCCTGAGGATGCTCCCCTGGGAACAGAGCCAAGCCACCCATCTCTGGGGAGATGCTCAGCTGTACCCATCCCCTGCCTGACTCAAACACTGACACACAGCGGGAAGAGTGAATTGAAAGGATTTAAAAGGAAGAGGTTACCATCACATACACTGTTTTCAAGTAACTCAACTAGGAAGTGAAAACCCAGACCTCTATAAGCACACACACAAGTTTTTGCAGATAAAAGTTGCTGTACAGGTACACGACAGTTAGTCATAAAATTAGTGTTACTGCTCTAGATAAAGCTGTTTGCTTTGTCACTAAACATACATGAAGAATAGACTTGACCTAACCCAACGCTTAGCAATTTACACCCAGTCTACATACACTGCTTACACGCACCTAATTTTTAGAGGCATTATTCATTTTAACCCCAGATGTTCCCGTGTTATCTTAGAAATACAGCAGTATTTCCATGTCACTGTTAAAAAAAACCCCACACACTAAAGTAACAAAACAAAAAACAACCACAAACCTCCAAAACCACAGCTGGTATCACAGTTACAGACTCACTGAACCAGGAGGGCATTTACACAACAGACATGGACCTGAGAGCCTTTCCAAGTTCCCACTTTGTCCAGAGGCTTGCTAGCACCCTGTGTGCCTTAGTTGGACTCTGTGACCTCCAGGCAGGAGGTCTGAGTAAGAACAAACTTTGGCCCATGGCCTTTACCTTTCCATCTCTGTGCTTTTCCAAATGAAATAAATACACATTGATACCTTCAAGCAAATTTTCTGGCATGTGCTGCAGGAAGTATATAAAAGTATAAGTGATGCTAAAACCCACGACTGAGCCAACACAAGGAATGCTTTCCGCTATAAACAACAAGAGAAGGTGTATTGACTTTTCTGTTCCATTTGAAGTAGAACTATTATATTTTTACATACATTGTTTAAATGTATGTTTTCACAGACAAAATAAAGCCAACTTGTCCTGGCCCTATAGTATATCTGCTAAAGGAGAAAATATGCGGCCCAGCAAGTTTTCCCTCCAACCTTTCTTTTCAGGCAAGTAATAAATCTTGAGTGAAAAAGTCACTGTGCTCTTCAGCTGTCACCACTAGGATTTTGTTTTTTAAAACCATAGCAGCCTTAAGGCTGATTTACTACTCAGCCCTCCACACTCTGACAATCGAATAGTTGGAAACAAAAATCACTTCTGCACACCTGGAAATATTTTATTTGCTGTGCTCATGAGAAAACAAAGTTTTCATCTGTGATGAAGGAGGTGGGGGGGGGGAAGGGAAGGGAGAGAGGGAGATTCAGGTGAATCTTAAAACCTAGTTCTTGACTTAAAGAAATATGAATATACATATATGAGAACCCCAAAACTACCTCTGCAGACTAAGAGTGGTCAGGATCTTTAGAAACCATGGATTCACTACATAATCCAGCCTCAAAGGCTGCAGGTCTCAGCCCCTTGAAAGTCTCAGCCAGTAAACAGCACTGCTCATCAACGGTGTCTATTCAGCCAATTCAGTCTGGCAGGTGAAAAGAACATGTGAAAACTTTTCAATAATTTTATTTTACTCTTTGCTCTTCTTTTTTTTTCTTAAATAAACATAATAAGCTTCCAATCACCCTAAAGTGTAAAGATCTGATGTTAATAAAGGCAAAGTTGAACCTCTGAGAAACTTTCCAGAGCACCTCTTTGCCCCCAGTGAGAGTTGCAGGTTTAAGAAAATTAAGAGGAAAAACTCAAACACATACCAGAGAAAACCAATTGATGGAAAATGTGATGGTGCCAAAATTGTGAAAGTATTTTAGAATATCAGATCCTCTTTTCAATGTCATGTAGTTTGATATCATTTTTCCCTAAAGCTTCATTTTCTGAAAATTTATTATATGCTCCAGAACAATCTTGTCTTCAAAAGAAATCCCACATCTTCTGTTATTTCAAAGAGCCACTCTTGCACCTGGGCAAGATGATGTAAGTGCTCTAGGTGCTGGCTGACTGAAAAGGAGACCCACAAAATCTCACTCTCTGTTTTTAATCCCAGGGCTTTACAAGAATATGAGGAGTGTCCTTTGACAAGCAGAGAGGCATTTAAGCATTTAAAGTAAGAAAGTAATAACAAATGGTTCGGCAGTGCGGAGAGACGTGGCGATTGCATTCCCATATTTCGATTCCTACTTTGAAATACTGCATCACAAGAATACAACAGGTGGGAAAGTTAAGTGTTCCTGCACCATTTCCTTCTAAAAAGCACCCACTCTTGGGTCCCCTGGCCTCCAAATCTGGATGAAATCTGCACTGCTGAGAAATGGCAACGAGAGACTTATCCCCCTTTCCTTACTCTGCTAATTCCCTACCACTGCAAGACACATGATGGATTATGTCCTATAGAACGTTTGGGAAAACTGAAATCCTACCAAGTCAGAGTTGTAACACAGGAATAACCTTTAGTGAGACTGAAGTATCTGGCTGAAACAGAAATCACATATAGGCAAATATTTAAATAGGAGAATATATTACACTGAGGTAAGATTGTGCCACTGCATCTGAGTGCATCACCTGCTTTGTAACAGCACATACACATTTCCAGACAATAA
Organism: Pachycephala philippinensis; assembly: GCA_013397055.1. Classification (NCBI taxonomy): domain Eukaryota; kingdom Metazoa; phylum Chordata; class Aves; order Passeriformes; genus Pachycephala; species Pachycephala philippinensis. The sequence goes on from VWZT01000570.1 coordinate 405,422, forward strand.
TGAATAAATGTGCAAGATTCTTTCCTATTCCTTTTAACTTGTAAAACTGCAAACTTAAATATTTGAATTTCTTCCATAAGCCTTCAGAAAGACTGAACTTTGATGTTTTTAAAGAGAAAAGACTATTCACTTTTGCTGCAGGCAAAAAAATTATAAATTCTTTACTGATTCTGCCAAATGGGTCTATCACGCATTTTTTATTTTCATCAAAACAAGCCACTTTAAATTAAGATTGTCCCATAACTACGTAGTAATCAACATTTGAGGGGCAGATCAATTTGATAAACGTCTGCTTGATTCCTCTGCCCAGAAGACTCCTTCAAATCCAATTGAACCATGGGGGAAGGGAGTTTTATTCCCTTTCCTCCTGCTTGGCAGTTGCTAGGAAGAATATCAGCTGCAGTTCTGTTTTATTTTGTTCATGCAACCAGAACAGAGAACTCAGTGTTATCCACGTGACTCTTAAACTAAATAAGCTGAATTCAAAGCCGGTGGTTAATAGAATGAAGTCAACAAAGCTTATGTAAGGAGCAGCACAACTTGCAGGTGATGGAAGAGGAAAAAAGTAAGAAGGAAGACTAGGGAGCAGGAAGTTTTTAAAAACCAAAATAAACATGCAAAAGGAGACAGGAAAAATCCCCTGCACCGGCACAATATGCAAAATGCATGTTTTTATAGCAACAAGCAGGATGCTTGGAAATGGGAGCTGAGCACTGCCCTCCTGTGCTAACAAAGCATTTGTAAAGGTTCAGCTCTTCAGTATTCTGGTACCAGGACAGCTTCCAGTTTAAACTACACTGAAGCCCATGAATGCAGACAAAATCCAGACCATCATCAATCTGGAGACAATGGGCAATGCTGACAGCACAGCTTCCCATTAATCTTCATTTGTCCTATCGCATCCTGTCATTCTTATGCAAATAGCATATTTGAGGATACGTCTTTTCTGCACCCCAAGATAAGGAGAAGTGAAGCTGTCAGGAGCACCAGGATGTCATCCTGTACCACGGGCCATCCCTTCACTCAGCGCCTCGTGTTTTACATCACAGCTAATGTGTTTGACATTCAAATTTGACCCAGCAGGAGGTAAAATCATCCGATCCCGCAGCAACGTGCCTCTTGCTTCCTGTGCTAAAACATTCACTGAAGTCCCTCGGGATCTGACAGTCTCCCTTTTTCCCCGATGTACCCTGTTGCTAAGGGAGTTTGAAACGCTGCTTAAGAGCGGGAAAAAAGATATCTGCATGGGTAGGTAATGATAGCAATTCACCCTGCTCATATCAGAAGTAAGCCCAGCACTAAAAGACCAGGAAAACAGGTTCCACTGAGAAAAGGAAAAACAGGGCACAAAAATCCTGATGAGTTGGTCTAGGTTTTCTTCCATGGAAATCTGTCACACCACACCTGAAAATTTGTTCACACGTACGTCTGGACAGAATGTTTCCTTTCAAGCTGAGAAATTTATACACAGGGTTCAAAATATTTTAGGTGGGGATGAGCGATCTCTCATTAGGACAACTGATAGGAAAATACAAACAGGCTTTGAATCATAAGCAGCTCCATAAAGTTACTGCTACATATTTTAGGCATGAAAAATCACTCCTGGGTGGGTAAGTCACCAAAACCAAAAGGCAGTTTTTCCAGTTATTGCTCATCAATTTTGCTTATAGAATGAAGAAGAAAAGGAAAGATTTTACTATTATTACTGACTCAGAGTGTTTTGGTTCTGTATCACTTTCAAAGAATGTTCAGAACATCTTGTTCCAGAATATTTCCCTTCCAAGAGAAATCACTTTCTGTACCATACATGGCTGAAAACAGTACGTGCTGGGTTTGTATTCTTAGAGAAAATAGAAACTATTCTGAAGTGTCTCCAGCATCACATGAATGAGATGAAAAGTAGCTGAGACACAAACATGAGACACAACTTTAGGCTGCAATAATATTTCGATACAATCATCTCAGAGAAATATGTTATTAATAGACATCTGTGACAAGTCAAAACAAGTTTAGCATTACACATAACTTTGTGTCAAGTCTGACTAAAATCTATTCACTATCGGACAGCAACGTAATTCAGTGTTTGCAGGAATAACAAAGTCTGCACTAGGCTCTGGGGAATACTCTTACATTTCATATCCCCACATGCTGTTTGCAAATTACAAGAATTTCATCATCACATAATTGTCAGTTAAGCAGGAGCCACATAAATTAAGATGCTGGATGGATTGTTACCAATTCCGCAGGCATATAAACCTTAGAAAACACATATTCCCCAACCATTTCTTGCTTTGAAAAGCTGGTCACAAGAAAGTATTCCAGACATTTTCCCAGTCCTTGGAAGTAGAGAACAGAGACTGCCTTGCACTTTTACACCATATATAAAGCTCATGCATAAAAAAACTTACTGTATAGTCACCATACATACCTATGAAAACAGGACACTCACTTATTGTCATACATAACTATTTCCATAAAAAATATTAATTTAACAAAACCGTACCTTCTCAAAGGGATCACCAATCACAGAGTAAACTAAAAGCCCCCACTGTAATATCTCCCATTAGTGAAGTAGAAATGCTGCCTGGTGTCATCTTCTTTTTTCCAGGGAAGGGAAAAAGTACAACTCTTGCACTGCAAATATTGCATGGACCCAGGAGAAGACGGTGGCCTGGTACAGACTGTCTGGTCTGGATGACAAAACTGTTCATTCTTAAAACCTCACCACCCTCATAAAATTCTTATGTACAGAAGGCACTGAATTTCNTCTATACATCATATCAAAATGAAAACTTTCAGTCCCAGGCTAAGAGGTCTGGATTTGCATCAGTGATGTACATACAGTACATAGTAACTTAGGTTCTATCCAAAAGTTCTCTGTATTGCAGAGTGGCACCCTTAACTCATGGTAGTTCTGTTCCAATATTGCCAGTATTTCAAATGAAACCTGAAATATGAGAAAGCAGCATTCACTGTGTGCCCAGGAGAAATCCAGCAAAAGGGAGAATGACAGAGAACTCAGTTCCCAGGTGGTGATGGAGACAACACAATACAATGTTGAACTGACTCCAAAGGAAATTTCCCTGCTGTTCAATCAGAATGTTTTCAAATTCAGCTTAGTCTGACCCCAAAGAACAGTCACCAAAAAAACCAAAATCAATTTGACAGAAGTGAAATCTTGAAAGTTTCAATTTTGCACAAGCACACTTCTCACTGATGAGTTTTATTGTCTCCTACTGAAAACTCTTCACCAGCTCCGCTTTGCCATGGCAGGCTCACAGAAAAATGTCCAAGTAAGCTCTGAGCAAGCCTTTGTCAGGTCTCCTTCAGCTGTGTGGGTTCCTTCGGTTCAGAAGGGAAGAGGCCGTGTTCTGGACCCAAAATACAAGTTTTTTCTCAAGACTTCATGTGCATACAAACCATACCTTAAAAATACACATTTCATATGTGTATGCCTGAATGCTCCAAGACAAACAGAAAAGACTATTCCGGAAACAGCTTAAAATGTGAGAATTATTTAAGAAACTTGTAAGAAACCCTAAAAAGATCATGAAAACTAAATTAATTAACTTGTAATCAAATTTACTAATGCTGTGAAGGCGAAAAGCTGTGGAATAAAGAACCTTACCAACACTACAAAACATATCTTAAAGGAAATCACTTCAGACTGATCCATCTACTGCACTTAGCTGTGAGAAGACACAGCAGTGGTAAATGGTTGTGAAATGGATTTTCTGGAGGGCTGCTGGGTTGGGTTTGTTTGTGTTTGGAGGTTTTCTGCAGTAAGTGTTACCATGCTTGAGATTTTACAAACTTGAGATGTTCTCCTCACGCCAGCAGAGCTGCTGTGGGATCTGCAGAGAAATTGCCCTGTTTACAGTTGGAAACTGAATTGCTGAGACATTTAATCCTTGAAAGGAAGTAACTCATGAAACCAACAAACTCCAACAAACTCCTGCATAAACAAACACAACAGAAGCAAAAACCACAGCAGCACTTTGACAGAAATGCTGCTACACAAGTTCAATGAGATTGACTAAAGGAAAATTTCTTCTAGGAAACAGATATTTAAGGCCACCATGAAACATTTTTTTTCTGTTTAAAGTACTGTAGAGGGGGGAAAAAAAAAGTGAGAGACATGAACTATTCCTCAGCTTTGCCTTCATTTTTAAACTTCTACGTCGTTAAACTGATCACACAGCAGTTTGGAGAGTAAAAGAGGATGGAATTACACCAAAATCTGGTCTTTTCAAGAGGAACAGGATATAGAGAGTGCATCTATTTGTACCTTGTCTATCATGTCCGGTCTGTTTGTAGCTGCCAAAATTGTCACGTCCTTCAGCTGTTCTATCCCATCCATTTCCGTCAGCAACTGAGCCAAGACACGGTCTGCTACATTTCCAGCACCTGAAGAGCTGATTTACGGCAAAAAAAAAAAAAAGTCACAGCATTAGCATTCCCTTCCTAGAAACTGGAGAAAGGAAAAGATATGCTATTCTTTCCAATTTATAGGGATGCATCTTTTCGCCTTAATTCTTCACAATATTTATTTTCACCTTCAATCTCTGAAACAGTATCAGCAATATGAAGCGAGTAAAACCAAACCAGATAATCTGACTTCCCTAGGTTTTCTTGGTATTCAGCAAAGCAACTGAGATTTGGGGGTTTTTTACTTATTGCCCTGCTATGGAGGTTGTAAAGAACTTAGAACAACGTGGATATCTGGAATAAACATTTTTAAGAAAACTGAATTCTTGCAGCTTCTTTACTAGTCAGACAAACTTTCATTTTTAGCACCATCCAAGTGAGAGCTTACACCACCCTATGCAGTATAAAAAAATAGGCAGCTATGTGTTTTGCAGAGCTGCTCTACATTTTTACGTTCTCTCCATCACTTGAGAATAAATTGAGTGTTGACCAACTGCCTCATAATAGCATTGTCAGTCCTTTAACTCAGCTCATTTTCCAGATACCAGGAAGAAAACCCAACACTGAAAAAACTGAAAACTCCAGTTTTGAAATCACCAATATGTGGAAAACCTAAGCAGACAAGCATAAAGTATTCCCTCTGCTGAAAAGTGGCAGGGAAACTGAAGTAGACTAGAGACAGCGGCTGGAGATTGCACCAAAAATGTGAGTTTTATACTCCTTTGCCAGAAACTGGGAATCCTGCTCTTGGCACACACCAAAACCTCGCTGTTTCCAACACAACCTTCCCCTGTGGATGGCAGGGACACACCTCCATCATCTTTCACCAATGGGACTGCTCTTCCAGGGCTATTCCTTGCTCTGCTGCACAGGGGAAGGTTTCACTTCTGTACCATTAAATAGGCTCTTTTCAATACAATTTTTAAAAATTAATCTCTCCAGTTCTTCTGGATCCCTATAAACTAAGAAGCAAAAAGAATCTGATACTTAAGACCAAATCTACAGAGGATTAAGATAACTTTTTTATCTCAAAGTTTTTAAACTCCTTTTCCAAAAGTTCTCTAATGTTTATACAGATAAACAGGCACCTACCACACAGAGAAGCACACTATGATCATCATGACAAATGTTAGTTTAAAAAAATAAATATATTAAAATTTAAGTTCTCCAAGTATTTCCATCAGATTGAGAAGGCACAAATACAGTTGTACAGTTATTATACACATATATTGCTGCAGCACTGCCACCCACCACCAGCCTGCCTTCGACCACAGTGATGTCCCACAGCCAAAGAAACAGTAATGGCTCCATCACTGTTGTACCGTTCTCCTCCAAATAAATTCCCTAACTTTGCTATCCTACAACTGGTTCTGCAATTTTCCAGAGCAAAACAGTTAACTTATCACACGCAGTCTGGAAAACATCTTTAAAGAGCTATAATAATTGTTGGCTAAGAGAGTATTTAGGTTGCTAAGAAATATTAGAGAAGGGACTTGGGTTACCTGCTTGTCAGCTTTTGGGGTTTCTGCAGCCACCCTGGAAATTCCCAAGCCATATCTGAGCATTTCTAACATACCCATGGGTCACAGTCACATTGACTTATAGAGGGCTGAGTGTGATAAAACACTCCAGGTGTTGGACATGGATAGCAAATGCTTTTGGAAGGACACACTGCTTAAAGGAAATTAAAATCAACTCTGTAACATTAGCTAGTGTCAGTAGGGATTCAGGCCTCCCATCTCACATGAGTTTCAATTTTACTCCACTTTATACCCAACAGACTGAGCAAAAGAAAATGCTAAGCAAAGGAAAAAAAAATTGTAAAACTGGGACCAAAATGTTAACGTTATATAAGATGATCTGAAGCTAGAAGACTCTGGATTTTCTTTGTTTCCTTAAAAAAAAAACCAAAAAAACCCTTAGTTTTAGAGAGAGGTGGCTAGAACGGATATTACATCTTTCCCCAATATAAACATTTCTCTTACAAGCTTCAGACTGCAAAAAAAAAAAAAAACAAAAACAAACCCCACAACACATTAAAGAAGTGTTTACTCTGAAGAAAATCCCCACAGGGGAATGCACATTGCAAGGACTTTCACGCAATTAGGGCATCAGCAGAAAACTGCAGTTAGGCAATCACAGATGGTATAATACAGCTCAAACAATGAGCAGGGCTTTCAAGACATTATTAGGGGCTTTATTATTACCTCTTAAAAGTGGAGTAAATAATTTTAAGTTCATGCATGCAAAAAATATCAATAACAAAACCAGTATCAAGTGAGGAGGTGCCTGGGACACCGTGGATTTCTAATGTCAGTGCTTGCATTTACACAGTTCGCTAAGCTATCACACGCTGCACCATTGTAGCACAGTCTACACCAAATTAGCTTTTGGCTTAACAGGACACCCTATAAAAATCCCAGGCAGGCACAGGGAGAGATCTCTTCCCCAGCTGCTCGGAGCTGCCTCAGAGCCACGGTGTGCTGCGAGAGCTCCGGAGCTGCCCGAGCCGTTAATTCCAGGGGTGACACGCAAGGATGCGATTTTCCATTTTCCCATGGTTTCCCAGCAAGGGTTCCAAATTAACACAGGCAACGTTCATTAAGGCTGCCCGGAGTTTTGACGCAAACAGCAGCCAGAGAAACAAACCGTGATTAACCCTCCAGTCCCACGGAGGCACTGCCAAAACCAACTTCCAGCCAAGGGGCTGCCTTGGCCCCCCCCCGCCTCCACCTGACCTCCACACGTTGATGTCATCATCTCGACTGCCTGGAAATGGCCTCCAAAGGCACGTCGTGGTACAAACTAATTTCCTGTCAACACGCTGCCTGCAAATCCAGGCAGCCAGAGCTAAGCCCCTCACATAATCCACGCAGGGCCATGTGTGTGCACGGGTGTGTGCACGCAGGAGCCGTGCCCCAACCAGAAATACCTTCAAAATAAAAAACGTGTGAGCAAAGAGGAGCCTGCCTGAGAATTTCAAGTAACTGCTTGTGTTGCCCTAATGAAATACATTAGGCTGTGTGTTATTTTAATTTTTTGCCAACCCCACTTTATTTACAATCCTCGATGAAGTTTTTAAAGGTAAAGGAGGTCATTACATCAGTTAGAGACAGAAATCCTCCTCTATGTGATATTCCAGCTAATCCTGCAAGTGTTCCACCAGTCTCAGACAAAGCACATGTGCACTCCTGCACAGGCACTCAGCTTGACCATCAGAGAAGATTCCTGAAGGCTGTCAGACTATCCACGGTGAATATGAAAGATAAACCTGCTCTTGGTATTTTGTTTTGGCTAAAGGCATTCCCAATACACATTCTTGCAGAATAAATCACGTATTCTACAGTTTACAAAAGACTCACAATTAATCTGAATTAATTCTGCCTTTGTCTGATAGACCTGAGCGATCAGGAGCACCAGCTCCAAAATCAATATAGCAGGAGAGGGCTCTCCACAGCTTTTATTTCTATCTCCTCCGGCTTTATCCAATGACCGTTCAAGCCAGCTGGATTCATGTATCAGTGGGCACTGAAATTTCCCACTGGACACCTTAAAGCACTCTCATACTTCTTTCCAGGGGATATAAAAGCAACCGCAGCCCCATCCTATCACTGCACCAAGGAGTACATACAGTTCACTAGCTTATACAGATCTTCCAGCCAAGATGATTTTGTTTCCAGACATAACCAGATGTATGAAATCACATTTAAATCTGTTACCCTTCCTGCTATAGGCATTTTTTGACAGTGAATTCTTGTTTTGTACATTTTTACTTATTTAATTTCCTTTCCTTTCCCCCCCACCCTTTTTCTAACACATTTTTTAATATTTGAAAACTAAAAACAGTCTGAGAATGCAGTCACTGCGGTTTCACCCCACGATGAAATTTGGTAAGCATCACCATGGCGAGCTAAAGCAAACATACATTTGCATCATCTGACCATCTAGAACACTTCTGAAAAAATACTCATTTCACTGGCTTTCCAACACCAGATGTCATTTTCACTGAAAAAGGTATTTAAGTCTCCCTCACCACTTAAATCTCAGAAAGGAGAACCAGTGGCTCTCCATCCCACCACTGAATTCAGTGGCACTGCCTGAACACCTTGGCTTCAGAAGCAGGACCCTAATTACATTGATAAACTGTAGATGTGGAACTGCAGGAAATCTTCACACAGTAACATTTTGAAGGCTGTTAAAATTACAGCAACTCTGAAGCTGCAGAAGGAGGAGGAAGTCTGGAAGGACCCCTCTCCTCCACAGCTGACCGTACCTCAGGCAGAGCTGTGAGGTCAAAGAGGCAGACCTCAGGAGAAGTATCCAGGATAAATTACTGCAGACAGATTAATCCCCACATAGCTGAAATCTATAATGCAGGTTTTGTGAGGAGGGTGAGTCAAGCCCACCTTCTCTTCCAAAACATCCCATCAGGCAAGATTTACATATGGATAAAAACTGACTTTATTATTTTTCTCCCCCTAACAACAGAATTGCAATCATAATCAAAATTTATAGGTTTTAAAAATACTTGTGGACGTGGTATCATCTCAAATAACCCTTTCACTGAAACGACTGGAAATAATTCCATATCAAAACAAATGTAAAACTCATTGACATGACAAAATGCTCAGCATCAAAAAAAACTGAACAGGTTGAAATAGACCTTCCTGGCAGGACTCTGCACCTCTCTGTGCGCTACGGAGGTAAAAGGTTCCTGAAATCCAGAAGCCCCCTGCCAGCAGACTCCCACGCGAGAGCCGCCTCGCTTGCACAGCCTGAAGGATTTTTATTGAGTCTGACATTTCTGTCAGGGCTTTGCTGGGGGAACCTGTCAGCAAGGAGCACCTGCCAAGTCCGGCTTTTCAATCCGGCTGCTGCGATCGTAATTAACTGTCACACTCTTTTATTGCCCTCCCTCACGAGCTCAGGTGAAATACGGCTTTGGCGGGTTAAGGTTTTCCACAGCATGTGAAAAAATAAAAAATTCAAATCATCTACTCCAATAGCATTACCAGAAAGACAGTAACTGCAGGATGGTCCTAGATATCAAATTTCATGCAAAAATTTCATCACTGGGGCATTTTGTCCAGCACAATGGACACTGCATACTAGTCTGGAAAAGCTTGCTTGTCCAATATTAAAACACTGGGCCAAATTTACTTATGTGAATGTTGAATCATGTGAATGGCACAACTTCAATGACTGTTATTCAGACCACTGCAGATACCACAGGCTTGGATGTTATTAAAAAGTCTAAGATACACAGCATGCAAATCTTTTATATTATCCCTTACACAGCTTCACTATTCATTAAAATAAAACAAAACCCAAACCACACTAGTACACAAACCCCTTCAGTGCTCAGACAAGAAACATTCCCCATAGCAGGGAATTTTCCTGTCTGTATGATCAGAAAAACCCTGCAAGAAGACCATCCTAAACCCTTCCCTCCATCAGCACCCTACAATTAGATGCTGTTGGATTCTGTATGCACCTGTATCAACTATTACCCACTACACTGTTTCATATCTTCCCTGTTTTCTCAAGCACAAAATTCAAGTACCACAGAAGGAAAATATCCAGAGGAAACCTAGGCAAAGTCTGGGAAATTCAGTCTTGGTAACATATTTATCTTCATGGTCACTTGACGCCAAAATGGTGTTTTGCCAACTGTCGATTCGTTGATTAAATGCTGTTCAGGCAATTTGATTTTTGAGGCATTAGAAAAGCACAGAAGAATAAAAGAATTCCAAGTACTCCTTAAGTGGTCTCCAGCTTGCAAGCAAGCTTACCTAAAAAGATGATGAGCTTTGTGAAAACAGGAAAGAGCACTCAGCCGTCAGCAGGTGACTTTGAAACAAATGGCCTGTAGACAGCTGCAGACACATCCTAATTATCCTTCACGGTTGTGTAAGCAGCCTCTTCCACTTGCCTAAATTTCTCATTATTGCAGCTTCCAAAAGTTAATGAAGTAGGCCTGAAAACTGAAACACAGTGAAAGGAGAGAAAAGGAGGAAAGGAGCCAGTGTGAGACAGGTTTGGAATCAACAGGCTTTCTTCCAGAGGGCTTTCCCCAAGTACATCTCCAAATCCTTGAGTGCCTAGGTGGTGCTCCATCATCCATTTCCTTCTGCTTTCAACTAATTCCAGATGCAAATCCATGAAAGATGGGCATTAGCCCACACTTCCAGCTGGCCCTGGCACTGTCTGGCTGACACAGGAAGGATGCTAACATCATGAGTTCTCCTTTTCTGTTAACACTGAAGCTGCCTTAAAAAAAAAGCAAGAAAACCAAATAAAAAAACAAACCCAAACCAAGTACACACCTGATGCACAGTACATTTCCCACTTCCTTTCATTCTGTTTTTCTCAGCATTTCTCCTCTGTGCATTCCTGGAAGTTAATCAAGTTTAAATCTGTAATCAATCATGTCTACCAGGAAAGCAAGCACAGTTTAAGTTGGAAGTATTATAGACCTAGAAGCAACTAACTAGACTGGATTTCATTTCATTACAATAATATTTATGTATAATAGGTTCACTGTTTATAAATTTTAGTTACAATTATGTTCCTCCTGCATATCATTAAAATGATGTCTTCAAGAAAAGCCGTTTTGTATCCAGTTGTTGGGGTTTTATGAGTTGCCATTTTGTTTTTCTCTTAAGGAATTTCTCCCGTACTTTGGTTGCTTAGGGGGCAAATCTCTGGGTACTTAAGAGAGACAAAAGACCTGGCCGCAGCGGGAGGAGTCCAGCTGGCTACCCTCTTTTCCCTGGGTTTTTCTCCTCCTGGGTGATGCCGCAAGATTTGAACTGGCAAAAAAGAGCTGTGTACAGCCTCTGGGCTGCTTATTCTCCTGGTATCCAGAGGAGAGAGAAGCAGCCCTCGGAGTGAAGGAGATTGGTCGCCGTTGCAGGCTCCTGCCTTCTACCGTGAGTGGACGCTCCAGAGATGGAGCGGCTGTTGCACCGGGACGCTATTTAACACCCTACCTCACTAAAAGAGGGACCTTTTTTCACCATCTGCTCGGGTACCTCAGGGGGACCCCTCCCAGCATCCCAAGCCCGTCTTCCCCTCCTCGCTGGGAGCNTGGGAGCCGGGCTGCGGCTGCCCTGCCCCCGCCATACCGAACCTTTTGCCGCTGCTCCGAACCTTTTGCTACACTGTAGCATCGCACTCCCTGCCTGCCTGGGGGCTCCCGCTGCAGCTCCGGAGTTTGATGCATCTCGTCTACCACCTGAGATTTGTGTTGGTCCCTGCTGTTCCAGCCTGCTGTTCCCGAGGGTCCTGCTGGGGCACCGGGATCAGCTGCCCAGGGGGTTTGTGAAGCAAGCTTTTCCTCCATCCCTTCCCGGCTCCGCCAGGCCGCCATTACCGCGTGAGGGCTGAGCTCGCCCCACAGCGCCCCCTGCAGGCTGGGAGGACCATCGCACCCGCCCCGCTCAGCGGGAGCCGCCAGCGCCCCCTGCCGGCCGTGAGCGGGACTGCGCCAAGGGGAAAGGGCCCGAGACCGAGGAGGGTCACTGGGTTTCTAAGTTTTGTTGTTGTTATTGTCATAGTTACTGTTGTTTGTTCGCCTTGTTATATATATATTAGTAAAGAACTGCTATTCCTATTTCTCATATCTTTGCCTGAAAGCCCCTTAATTTCAAATTTATAGTAATTCGGAGGGAAGGGGGTTGCATTTTTCCATTCCAAGGGGGGGTTTCTGCCTTCCTTAGCAGACACCTGTCTTTCAAACCAAGACACCAGTCCTGCTTTTACTGAGTCAGTGAAAGTCTCTATTGATTTCAAATATCCAAACTATAATGCAGGCTGGGAATTTGCAAATTATTGGGGTTTGTAAACAAAAAGGAAGAAACACAGATTCAAAACCACATTGTGATAAAGGATTCTTGATAGCCAAACGTACTAACAAGTTTAATTTAAAATTAAAGGGACTGCAGACATTTATTGTATACACACCCAAACTATGGGTAATGCTATTTGTTAAATCACTCTTCCAAAACCAATTACAAGCTTTACTGTACAATAAAATTGTTTCAAAACTTTCCTCTTTCACCACTTCTTGCTAGACCTAAAATAAAAAGCTGACACTAGGCATGCAGCTTTTTTCCCCAGACAATATTTGTTTGGATACCAAATTCCAAAACTTTAAAGAATTCATAGAGCAGTCACAAAAGTTTTGAATGCCTCAATTCTCCATCATGTGCAAACACAGCTCAGATATTGCAGGGAAGCAGCTGATGTTCCCCAATTTAGGGGCACCAGTGCCAACAGAGGCCAGAAACACAAAGTTCTTTATCTGAGCTGAACAAGAATTGGGTTCCTCACAACAATCATGGCAGAGGGAAACGCCATTTCTTCCAGGTATACTTCGTACATATTCTTCAGTCTTTGCACGAGAAACATTAGGGGGACAATACATCCTCCAGCTTCACCACTGCTAATTTACCCTGTGCAAGGTGGATTTCTGGCAAGAACCTCTATCTTATCTAATGTCACTTTGCTGTATCCCTGCAGGGTCCAGCCCGTGGGTTTCATTACTGGATGCAACACACTGACCTCCTTCCTGACAGAGGCTGCCCATTGCACCAGGGAATTTGCACAGGCACTAAAATAGAATGATAAGTTCAAGCGTAGGGGATAAATAAATATGAGCTAAAATATTCCAGAAAGATATCCTGGTTTAAAAAGAGATTTATCACTGTCCCTGTTCAAGGCAGAGGTGGCACAGTACAGGAGAGAAGCTGCTGTTCCTCACAGCTTCTTCTAAAAGCCCAAGATCCTCAAAACTTAGGATTGCAAAGATTTTAATACCTGAAGTGAAAACAGCGTGTCTTTCAGTGGTTCTGACTATTTTAAATTGTGGCTTAGGAACCTATCTGTCCTCCCCCCCAGCATACAGGATAACATATTTTCCCTAAAAAGAATCATCATGTTGTAGTTTAAGGGAATTAGTACAAAAGACTCTTCACTTTGTCACTTCTACCCTCACTCTGAAAAGGTTAGCAACATTCATCTACCAACTTTTGGCCTCCACAAGTCAAATGCAAGGTACTGATTTTGTCCCTGGTCTTTATTTTTTTTCCCCCTTGGAAAACAGAATTTATCAGTGTCTTTTACAGCCGTCTACAGCATTTCCCATCCTACGTTATAGAGATTTGCAGCTAAAGGGGAAATGCTTTGCTTCTGAAAAACAAGAAAAGGATGTCTCTTGCCCAAAAATCCTAAAAATCCTACTTATATAAACAATGTCCCATTTCCAAAGCAAGGAGATTTCTGAAGTTCAGCAAACAGACTGTCTGCGCTGCATTTACACAGACCCACGTTCATTCATCACTTTCAAGTCTAATTACCAAGCCATTTCCCTCTTGGCAACCCCTAATGGCCAGAAGAATTAGGTTTTACATGGTCAGGATACTGAGGGTAACAAATACCCATAACTCTCTGCAGCTGTGCAATTTGTAAAGCCTCCCAAGTTTTGTGCAGGCACAGGATTGCTTCGAGGCAAACTTTCCTGCTCACACTCTGCTGTATCTGAACCAGCCCTGCTTCAGTGCAATCTGTCCTACTAAAAGTCATAACAGCATCTTTCAAAAGTATGGAGGGAAAAAAAGAAAAAGTTATAATCTGCTTGTGGAAGCAAATGCTGATTAGAACCACAGAGCAGTGGAAAAGGCTCGGTGCATCACATGGTTCATCACCTCTCCTGGTGCACGACTGCAGAAGTTTTTCCTTTCTCAATCATTTCTCCTCTTCAAACCTCACTGTGACATCTCTTAACTTTCTACCATCTTTTCTGCTGCAGGTTTATCATTAGTTCTTTAGAATCCGTGATGGTGAATGCCTCCCTTTTTCTCTACAGTCAGGCCACTGAGCCACTAATTTTTCATTTTCAGTTCTCTCTAAACTTACTCTAACATCTCAACATAAATCAGGAAGAGATGGAAAAATCCTCCATGAGCATTAGAAGCTCAGAGTAACAGAACGAAATGCAGAACTGAACACAGCTCAAGGTATCTTTATGTCTTCACTACCACACCGGAAACTCAAACCCATTCAGAATCACCCTACCAACTTCTTGCATCAAGGATAATCAGATTTTTTTCTCGAGCAATTGCTCCTTACATTGAACTATTTTTCTGCAGAGCTGCAGGATTATATTTTCATAAACTGTCTTCAACACTGGCATGTATCCAGCCCACATTCTTAATTCCTTGATTAGTATGTATTAGTGGGTTGCCTACATGCAAAATAGGGAGGGTGTGGACAGACAAGAAGAAAAATCCAGGAGCTTAGTTCATGTCGATAAAACACATGGAACTTCTAAGCAGGTGGGATAAGAAATACTTTTTTCCAAATAATACATTCTGACAATGAACAATGTCAATTAATATAATTGTTGCTCACTTCAAAGTATTATTTGTTCTAACTAACAAACACACACAAATACATTTTGTACAACAAAGCTGCTACACGAGACAGTTACAGCAGGTAGCGTGCTAGATGTATCACAATTATGGAATGAATTATGGCTTGGGAATGTGTAATAAATAAAACCCTGTGGCATAACTGAGTGCAGCCACAGTGTTTGCCATGGAGTAATGGCTTGTGCAGTGACAGAATCCACTACATGATGCAAAGGAGACATGGTAATGAATGGGCCAAACAAGAAAATTCCTCAGCTTTCTTGATCTACCTGTACACTCATTGATTACAAAGTCTCTCAGTTCATATGTGCCTGCTGCTGAGAAGGGATTGTTTAGTGATCTCTACAGAAGGTTGGGAGCAACACGTTTGTGTTTTAAACCCACAAGCTTTAGTCAAATCCAAATAATGGGTTAATGAATACTTGGCAAGATGCTTTGAAGAACAAAAGCATTAAGTGATTTACTCAAGGTTATTTCACATCTGTATTTCTGATCAGTAAAATTACTCTCACAATTTAACAGTTTCAGCTTCCCTGTGTCTCTGGACATGTCCTGGTAGGATCAGGAGAGGCTGCCTACCTAGGAGATACAGAATGTGGCACATTGTGCACAAGGCCCACAGCATCCCAACAAGGATGTAAACCAAGAGGATTTAAACTCTTACAAAGCTGTATCACAGAGCGTTTTTCACTGCCAAGGCAAAGAAAACTAATTCAGCCAACAGAGGGAATGGGGAGACAATATAAACAGGTGTTTCCTTGAAAACTTCAGCATGGTCAGTAATAGTACAGGAAATGGATCTCCAGAGGCCACAAATCATTAGCATCTCTAGTGCATTTGCAAATTCCTACTGTGCAAAGTCAGCCTGTAAAGAAAGGCCATTTCTAATAAGTGCCTTGTCTGGTTTCCTACACCATTTAATTTCAGATGAATTTTATGAGAACTCTGCTACATATTTTACCTCCCATCTGGTTCAGATTTGACAATGAAATATTTGTGTGTCCCACCCTGTTCTTTTTAAAGCTCCAAAACCAGATGTCTCCAGCACAACACAACTGCAGCAGGTCACACCACATTCTTCAGCAAGCTGTGCCAGGCCTACTACCCCCCACAGACAGTCCCAGGTAAGGTAAAATCAGGTTGTTTACTCCCTAAAAGAATAAAGCAAACAAACAAACAAACTCACTCAACGCCTCCAGGGCACTGTGTGAAAAGGCTGTTTAAAATGTGTTATGGCTTAATCTTCCAAGAGGTTTGATCTTGATGAAGTGCTGGTTCTGAAAGCTAAATACATTAACAATTGCAGCAGGGGATGATTATTTTTTCCCCTCCACTGGCTTGATTCAAGCAAACAATTTTGCAATTTCTCTGTTGTAAAAAGCAGACAGGTGTTTCAGTGCATAGCACTTTAGGAAGCTCACAACTTTCACAGCTGCATACATTTCATGTGAGAAGGATGCTGAGGAAAACATCTTTGATCACATTTTGCATTTCCAACAGCAAGAATGTTCATCTCTTAGCAGCTTCACAGGGCAGCTCTATGCTACACGAGATGCCAACTCCTATGACACAAGTAATTTATTTGTGTCATAATTTATATGTGTCACTGAAACATCAAAATGACACCTGTTATCCTTTCCTGAATATACAAATGCCCTTCTTGCAATACAAAGGAACGTGTAAGGATGTTGAGGGAGCTTTTTTCCCAGAAAAATATTGAAGTTTTGATGTGCCTTTAAACTGGACAAATTCTTTATAATGCACCAATTTGGTAGCTTTTCATGCAAAATAAAACAGGATAAAAGTATTTACTGCAACAGCAAGCAGCAGTTTTAACATTTACAAGAAGGTATCCCTGAAGAAAGTCCACTTACAATGCCTGTCAAGTCTTAAATGCTGTAGTAGCAACCAAAAAAGTGCAATAATCCTACTTCAGACATGAGCTAAACATCTCTTGGAATTATCACAAAGCAGGATATTAAAAAAAAATTACTATTAGCTGTTTGCACAACAATCCCTTCTTAATGTCACACATGAAAGGACACAAGTGTTCCCAGATCTTTTCATGAAGTTTTTCCCAGTCCGGCAAAATGTTTAAATGTAGGTGTAAATTTCTGTGTATGAGTAGTCTCCGTGGAAATTTATGTTATGTAGCTTATGATCATATTGTTTGCTTGATGGAGACACCAAATTAGGCCAGTGCAACAACCCTGGGAAAAGAATGGAGTTAAGTTACTGGAAATAAAAGGTAAAACCACAGAAAAGAGCCAAAGAGCATGAGAACCAGTGGAATCATTCAGGCTAATGGGATGAGAAAGGAGGAACTTCACCAGCTTACCTGTTTATGCCAAGTTAAATAGGCTTGAGTACAAGTCACACATGTTACCCTTCTGTATAAAGAATGAATATATTTAATAAGATAATTCTAGAAAGGTAAATAAACTTGTGATTGTACAGCATTAAGAGTAATTTATCAGGAAATAATGTCTGTTATTTTTGTAACAGGATTACTTACTTTCCCCTTTCAACTGCCAAGGCATCTATTTCATCAAAGAAAAGAATTGAAGGAGACACTGCTCTGGCTTTCCTGAAGATCTACAAAACAAAAACAATGAAACAGCCAGTTTCAAGGGACAGAAGCTGTTTACAGTACACTATCACCCCCTGCACACCTCAAGAGCTACAGAGCTTCACATAACAGCCATCAGCCCTGTCTTGTTTTGGGTTGTTTTTATTTTAAAGCAGATTTTTTAAAGATTTTCATGATACAGGCTTGTAGTAAAAGCTGTTACAGATCCCAAATTTGACATGTATCACTAGGCCAATGCAGGAGAAAGCTAAATATCCCTGCTGCTTCACTTTTTTCTTTTCTTTTTTAAACTTACACCAGAAGGACTTTTTCAGAAAGCTTAAAGGTAACCTCATAAGCACAGAAGAATTTGAAAGCCAAGAAAGTTTAACATCTAATATTATCCATAGCTTGCCCTTTCTCACCTCTCTCACTGCTCGTTCAGACTCACCAACGTATTTATTCATCAATTCAGGGCCCTGCAAAATAAAAAATTAAAAAGCATGATACATTTGTACACAAAATCACTGAGACAATCTGCCAGTGCTACAGTGGTCATGCTCTGCTACAAGAAATTCTGAGAATTTGTCCTTTGCAAGTCTTATTGGTACATTTTTACTTACCCTCTACATGTACCGAGCTTTCTCCATTTATTTTAGTACCTATGCATGTACTTAATACTCTCATCTTAATACTTTCCCAGTACCTTCATGAGAAATGGAATTAATCAAAAAAAGAGGTTCTTAAAAGTTCTCAACAACAGCACCAAGGGGCTGCAAATCAGCCAGAAGGACAAATCAGAGTAAAGCATTTACTTGCACTCTCAGCAACAGTGACTTCAACCAATGTTTAACAGCAGCACTTCTTTGAACTTGGCACTCTGCAGCTGAAGCAAGAAGCTCCACAGCAGCACACCTGAAACCCATCCCTAGCAAGGAAGCTGTCCAGTGTCTGAGCTCATGCACATTCCTGCTCCTCTGCCGAGGCTGCCAAGCAGGATTACTAGTGCCAGCTGCTGTGGTGCCTGTTTATCCTCACAGCCCTGTCCACCAGGCACAGACTGGAGACCACAGGGTCAGCATGTGAGTCTTGAACAAGTACTTACAATCATGAAAAGTAAAACAATGGCAAATTCTCAGAGTATTTTCTGTTCTGCTGTATCCTTAAGCAGGATAGGCTGCTTAAATAATGCTTCCTAATGGGCCTCAGCTTCTCCTGGGATTGGTAATGCCTCATTGACTTCTGCCTGGTTTGCATCAACATTGACCTGCAGCCACAACCGAGGATGATTATCTGCTGCCCTGAACGAAAAGAGCCAGTGGCTTCAATCTATTTCCCAGGGAACAACAGGTGTCCTTGTCATTTCCCCAGCAGAAACAACATCCTTCAGAGTCAGAAAGCTGACCCACCTTCTCCCAGCTGTGGGTACCTTCAGGTAACACTCAGCCCAGAGCACAAGGCAGCTTTAAACAGCAGGTATGTCACAATTAAGAATGTGTGGCAGACACGCATTTATGCACAGGTAGTGACAGAGCCTCTGTTACAACCCCTCTTTGAATGGGACCATCTGGACTTTGTTCCCAGGTCGGTGGAACACAGATTCATCACTCTAAAAATGCAGCACACTGGTTTTTGCAGTCTCCCCTCTCCATGCTCATTTTCATTCCTGCAGTAACACTTAATGCACTGACTTTACCTTGACACCGGAAAACACCTGTGCTTATGTGGGGGAAAAAACATACCCTCCGAAAAGCAAAGCTCAAGTTATCCAATATCAGCAAAGCATCCAGGCATAGCCATCATTTTTATTTACTTATTTTCAAAGAGTTGTCCTTTATCCAAAGGACCAGGTGAGACAGTGCAGCAGCCAGACCTAGAGCACCACACAGGCCAAAGTCACAGTATGAGGGCTGATAGTGCCAGCACTGTGTGCCTTGCCTGTAGGAAAGGTAAATGATACAATTAGCATTGTTTTCTTTCAGCAATATCCACCCTTAAAGCAACTGCTGGGGTAGGTAAAGTGTCACCTGGAGGCCTCCAGTGACTCCAGAATTGGAGTCTGGTGGGTACTTGTATGGAAACAGAATTATTCAGACACAAAACCGAGGAATGCAGCAAAGAGAGAAGAGAAGGGAAAAACAAGGGGAGAGAGAGAAACACGGTGCCTTTTGCTGCTATTGGCATTGCCCATGAGGAGTGTGCAGCAGTTAGTGAGGAACAGGCTGCAGCTCCAACACAGCCCAGCTGCTCCAGGCCCTTGTCGTTCATCACATTCAGGGCAGATGAGGAATCCGATAGCACAGCCCTGACAAATCCTTAAGGAACGAGAGCAGAGTCCTCTCTTTCCATCCAGCTCTCTGTTACACTGAGCAACTGCTGCAGACTCTACCCACAATTAGAGATTTCTCTCACTAACTTTTCCTTGGAGCCTGTAGACCTTCTCTTTCATGCCCTTATTCCCATAAGTAATCTTCATTCACATCAGTATTCCCATGGAAACCAACATTGCACACACCAGTGCCAACGGCGTGCTCCTCTCCTATGACCCAACATCAAACAGCCTGACATTTTCTTTTGTCTCAGCAAAAAAAAAAAAAAAAACCAAAAAAAACCAAAAATAAAAAAAAAAAAAAACCCCAAAAAAAAAACCAACCAAAAACTTAAACCCAAAACTACTCTATTTGAGCTCTAAGGTACAATATAATTTCAGATGCTTGGAGTTTTATTTTTAATTAAACATTAAAATATGATGAAGGCAACATCAAAGCAATAAATACTGTTTAAAATGTTTCCAAAGAGAATTATTTTGAATGCAGCTTTTTTGCTGTAAGCTTCGACATGAAGTTTTTCTCCATTTTCCTCTCCATTAAGCAGCAACTGCAGGTGAAAGACCACTACATGTTAATGACCTGTGCCTCTTTGTGGAGAATTGTCATGAAAATTGATTAGGAAGTCTTTTAGTTCACCACTCATGAGAGACACCAGAACTGCATTTAATTGTAATTTGTATTGCGAGCAGCTCGGAATCCTTATTATACATGGCAAGAAAGGAAAAGGCTCCGAAGTGAGACAAAGCACACACAGAAGAGGAGGAATCACTGTACAATTCCTCTCATGCGAACACTGAAAACCACAACACAAAAACTAGAAATGTTTAAAGCAGCTGGATGTAGCAGCTGAACCGGGTGAGCTCTGGTCCCACCTGAGCCTCTGCCTTACCCTGTCTGCACCTGTGCTGTCCTTTAGCTCAGATTGATGGCAGTTCTTATTTGAAAAATAAATCCACAGGACAGGTAGTCTATAGGCCACCACAAAGTCACCTGCTGGCAGCTGACACAGCTTCTCATTTTCACAAAGCTCACCTTTAGCAGATTGTCTTTGGAGGCCACTGAAGAAATATCAGGAGAGATTTTATTTTTTTATTTCAGTGCTTTTCTAAATGCTTTAAAAATCAAATTACATGAGCTTGACTTAGTCAGCAAGCTGACATTTGTTGAAAGATCATTTCTGGCCCAGGGGTGAGCATAAGGATTCTTTTAAAAGCTTTTTATAGCTGTTGATACACTGACCAAGAGGTGCTAGTAACAAATGGGCTAGTTTAATGCTGCACAGCTCTGTTCTCATCTGCAACAAGTCATCTTCCATACAAACAGACATGAAGAAATAAAACCTGTTTCTTGTGGTCATCTGCACAGTGACTCCAAAACCAGCAAAAGATTTGGAGCAGAAAATTGGCAGAAGTAGTTGTAGCTTAGCCATGCACATAAGTATTTGTGAGCTAGAATCCAGACTGACAGTAAAAAATCTGCCAATTCAGGCCCACTGGATACTGCTGCGGCTTTTTTATTCAGCCTCAAAGTAGAGAGAGTTTCCAGGCATGCTCTGCTTAAAGACTATTCCATCCCCATTTACGAGATATATCCCCTTGTATCATGAAACCTTCTACTTGCTTACGGTCTGGTGAATTTTAATTTATTTATTTTAATAAAAAAAGAAAATTCCTTACATTTAAAATATTATCAGAATCAGCTCTTGAAAGATTAACTGCACAGAAGATAAAACCCCTGCATACATGCAGCAACATGAGATACGCTTGTGTATGCATGGTTTTGACAGAAGTTCTCAAAGTGTTTTTAAACTGCAGGAGGGACATCTGCTATCCCTGAAGTTAAAGAGTATCAGTCATTTTTCTGAGCAAGGCTTAAGACCACTTGCAGATTTTTTCCACCACTTGGGTAGGAAATTTAGACAGTGACTTCTCTTACATATATTTTTTTTTTTACTATTTTGACAATCAGTCAAGTTCTGCAGTTATGATTTCTGAGTTACATGGGCACAGCTCCAGATTTCTCCAGCATACAGCTCAGTCTAGACTCTTCAGAAATACTGTGATAACCTCACATAGAGGTTCTGGGCTTTTACACAGACACACTAAACTATGTAAGCCACAGAGTACAATTCCTATGTTCTAAAAATCCAACTAGGGAGTTTTATCACATCCAATAGATTATTACTGTAGATTATTACTACAAGATAATACACAATTCCATCTTCACCACATTTAAAGCAGAAATGACCACACAGACATTAAAATATCAGTCATCATTAATATTTGATTTCAAATGATGTCTCTAGAAACTGAGCTCTGTACTGTGAATCTCAGAAAAGAACAACTGAAAAAAAGAGACAGGAGGTGCCAAAATTATTTTTCTACTGTTCATTATGGGCTCCTAGGGTAATGTTCAGTGCCCACACTCACACATCTGAATCTGAGTTAGACATTCACATTAACTGATTTGGACAGAGACATTTACATCTAAGGTGCAATGTGCTAATTTCTCTTAAGACTGCAGGAGAAGCTTAGACATCCAGCTCAGAGGAGCAAAGCTTGATCCCACTCCACCAATATACCCTTCATAGAGTTAAAACCAACACCCTTTCTGAGTCTTTCCAGTTTTGACACTGTAGGTGAGATCGAGTCATAGAACCACAGAATGGCCTGGGCTGGAAGAGTCCTTAAAGATCATTTAGTTCCAACCTCCCTTCCATGGGCAGGGACACCTTCCACCAGACTGGGTTGCTCAGAGCCTCATCCAACATGGCCTTGAAGAACTTCAGGGATGGGTAATCCACAGCTTCCCTGGCCAACTTGTGCCTGTGCCTCACCACCCTCACAGTAAAGAAATTTCCTAATCCATCTAATCTAAATCTACTCTGTTCCATTTTAAAACCATTCCCCCTTAACCTGTCACTACATGCTCTTGGAAAAAGCCTCTCTCCATCTTTCTTGTAGGCTCTGTTTAGGTTCTGGAAGGCCACAATTAGGTCATTCCTAAGCCTTGTCTTTTCCAGATTGAACAATCCCAATTCTCTCAGCCTTATGCTCTACTCTAACAATACTGAAGAGACTCAGAAATCAGTTATTGAGTCTTCTGGCACTGAAATCCCCATGGCAAAATGCTATTCCATCCCTCCCACAGTCCAACCAAAGCATCACATGACTCAGGGCGGCTGCAGGGAAGCGAGTTAACAAGATAAACACTGAGACTTCCTTTATTTTAACAGTAAGGCTCTTTCTAAGGCAGAGGCTGTACGTGTGTGATTTGGTAATTGGTTACGCTGCATAGAAAAATATTTGCTCAGAAAACGCATTCTATTTGCTTGTTAAGAATAAAGCCTGCTTCTTCTCTTTCAGGGCTGGGTAAAGATTTCATCTGCATCACTCCCAGCACAAGGAAACCCCTGGCTGAGCACCGTGCACCATTTTAATCACTTCCTCTCTCTCTGCCCTGCATTCCAGAGGACCTTAAAAACTTGTTGGCACCTGTCTGGGGTTTGAAAAGCTTCAATTTCAGCAGGTGCTTGTGGGCTCTACAGTATTTAAGGGAGCAAAGTGGCAAAAACCCATCATCCCCAACCCTTGCACTGAAGTTGCTAAAAGCAGCATGGTCAGACTGCAAGGGAACTATAATATCCAATTTTCTTCATTGCCATGCCTCAGAATCCACTTGTTTGCCATTTGCCTTGGCTAGCAAGCTCCAGTGACAACCTTTTGAGGCTTCTTTACACAAGACAGAAGCCAGGATTTGTACTGCAGAATGAACTGACTGGAAACATTGAATTACACTCACTGCATGCACCAGTGCCTTCAGAGTGCCTTTGGCACCATCAGGGCAGGATCCTGTGGGATCAAAAAAAAATCACACAGCAAAACCACACAGAATTAGCCACCCCTGCTGCAAAACCTATTTGCTGAGACTTCACACCTCCAGCAACACCCAATTCCACCACTGGTAACTTGATGAGAGAGAAACTAAGTGCTAATAAAAATTAAATTTGCAAGGTAATTGAGAAGGGACAAGGAAACAGAGGCAGGGGATTATATTTAATAATTTTCTGCTTGCACATTCACTTTTGGTAAGCTTATGGTAAGAATGGATGAATTATTTATTTCTATTTTTAGTTGAGTGAAATATGCAGATAGCTCAGGATTAAAAGAGCTCATCAAAGTATCTCAACTTGTTATCCCTTGTAAAAAATGCCAAATTTTTCAACTACAGTTATTTTTACTATCTGCTAATTAACTAACAAGTTACTGTAAATGCATTACTGTGGATCTTTTTAGAAATTTTATCAAATGTTTGCCAAAGTTTCTCACAAAACCATAACACTTCTGCATTTTTCATCTGAAATGTTTTGCTTATAACTACTTACAGTCACCAAGCTTTCTTATTTCAGGCTTCTGCTCTCTGAAATCCCCATCAAAAAGCTAAGCTATCTCCCCAAAACTCGGTGACAGTTCTTCACAAAGCAAAGCAGTCGACCTTTCCAAGCCTCATTAATCTGTTGGAGCTGCCACAGCCAAGAGCTGAAGGGAAAAGCAGAGGAAACTTCAATTGGAAAATATTTTGACATAATTGACCCAGATGACAAACTAAGCTTAAGCACATGTCAAGCACGGGGAGTGGTACAAAAGCATCGGCTGGGTGATACAGGAAGTTAAACCAAGCCAAGGTGAAGTCAGAGCCCTGGGAACAGTGGATATTTTTGTAATTACCGCTAATTGAAAAAAGAAAAGATTCCTTCGGCCCAAGCTCTTAAGTAACAGCAAATAAAAGGTCAGGAATATTTTCCTTTTTTTTTTCTTTTTTTTTTTTTTAATTACACTGTAGTTGGAGTTCCTAACTAATGTTTTAAATTAAAGTTTTAGAACAGTATAGTTCACATCATCTGTATCAGTGGTTTGCTTAGTGCTGACATCCTTAAACACTACTTACTGTCACAGGTGGGTTTAGTTTTCTTTGTGTGGTGGGGATTTTTTTCAAGTATTGCTTCATCCTGTTTACAGCAATTTACTGTGTCTCACTTAGCTGAACTCCAAGGGATTTGACTTCTTTAAATGTAAGCTGGTTTTTGTCACAATCCCTAAGTGAGGTTTTGCCTTACTTTTGATTTTCAACAGACAAACGTTAAAAAGCACTAAGCAGGCAAGAGGAAAAATGATGCTCCCAAAACCTTTACAAGCATATACAAGTTACATGATTTCTCTTGCTATATATTTTATAAACTCAGGTAATCTGCTTGTTGGACAGAAAACAGAACTCCAAGTCCCCATGGATCAGACCATCACAGCTGGGTGATGGAGTTTATCTGGGTGGGTGCCCTGATGGTGCCTCCCAGCCTGACAATTTAAGAGCAGACTCCAGTGTTCATTCTGAAATAGGTTAAAACCAAAAAAAGCACAATGGTTTTCTGACTTGGTAGTAAAGTTTATGACCTAAATAGCACAATAATAGGAGAGGGAAAAATATTCCACAAGATTCTCTGCAAATTGCTTCCCAGAAAAGCAACAGAAAATTTGTAAGGAAAAATAATACTCATTTGATTCTTAGCACAACACAATGACACAGGATTTCCTAAAACCAAAATAAACTAAGAAATTAAAAATCCAAGAGGGCAGTCATAACACATCTAAATAAATTAAGATGCAAGACAAATGCAGAGATAATTATCTATGCCATACAGCAAGATAGGTGAGCTTCCTCCAAAAATATTATTATAATATCACCACAAAAATCCTAGTGGTCTCACAAAAATACAGCTCAAAAAACCAGCTAGTCAAAGCTGACCCTAAGTGCAGGAACTGTCAAAGCAGTCCACAGAAACACCTATCACATAAATAGTCCAAAGAGAGAATACAGTGACAAAGGGTTTCATTTCCTTCCTGTTTAGCTTCAGAAAGCTAGATGACAACTAAAGCAAAAATGTCAGAGAGACAGGTTGTATATAAGAGCCAGGTGTCATCAGCCTGGCAGAAGCTGGAAATTATATCCCCATCATAGTCATATGGATAGGTCCAATAGCTGTACATAAGGGGTTTTTCTTACTAGTACAAAAAATGCATAAAACACATTTCAGAAGAAAATTACACACTTTGGAGAAAGCACAAAAGGAGCGTGAAGGACAAAAATACAGAGAAGGCTGACTGAAATAAGTAGTCAAAAACTATTGATAAGTCAAGACTGATGTCCAAACCTGCAGAATGCAAAAATTATCCTAATTCATTCCTTCATGCAGTCTTACACTCGCTTGTATCCATGACTGCAAAACACTGAAAAATCTCCAAGAAGCTGAGAACAATTCAGTTGCCTTTTCTGTCACAGAGGTTTGGGAGGAGGGAATAATCCAGATGACCACTAAAACCCTGAAAAGCCTCAATGCTACAAGAGATTTAGAAAAAGGGCTTGGCGGGAAGGAGCAGGAAGAGCCATCCCCTGGAAAGTAGTTGACAACCTCCTCCCCAGTAAATTTAGTAGATACATTGTATTAGAGACAAAGAAAGTCAAGAGAAGGAACAAAAATAAACTATTCCCCTTAGGAATTATATGCAGGATTGCTTTGTAAAACAAACCAACCAACAAGCTGCTTTGCTCTGGAAAAGCAAAAGGTCACCAATCTTGGTGAAAATACAGCTATAAAAAGTTTTTGGCCAAGTATCAAAGAGTATGTTTACAAAAGGGCCACATTCATTGTAACACTAACCATTCAAACCTCACAATAGATTTCAGGAGAGAACAGGATGCAACGTCAAACATCTGTTATCACGTTATTTTCTTCAGCTCCTCTGCCCAGAAATGACATGGAGACTCTGCCCATCTTCCAAACCTCACGAGAGGCCAGTCAGACGTGGGCCAGAGGCTGCCTTGCGACAGCTCCCCATGCCCAAGACAGATGGAAAGGTCACATTTTACCAGTTTGCTCATAACCCAGCTGAAACATCTCACTGAACAGAGTCAGCTGTCCAAACTGCACAGACACATGTAGCAAACAAAGCCTTCCTTTGGCAGGCTGGGGCAGGGGCAATACCTGCTGCACTGAAGCAGGACAGCCAACTCAGACAAGGATGGTACATTCAGCACTTGTGGGAGCTGGGACTTACTGTGCCCGTGGCTCTTAAATGTAGTGTGCAGACACAATAGGTCCAGCCTTCCAAAATTCACTGGACCGAGCAGGCACTGCATGTAACAGAATCTATTTCCTCTCAGGCTTCAGACAAAGGGAGAGGCAGCATCCAGCAGCAGGCTCCAACAGCTAGAGCTGTGCCTCCTGCCTGCAGCCCCTGCTCCACAAGGGCCCAAGAACCTCTGCCCCCTGCACTATCCCAAGAGTATCCTACAAGCTGTACAGCAGACACTTTTCATCAGAATGACTGATTCGAGGCAGGAGAGACTGGGAGGAAAAAGCAAGTCTGAAAAGTAAATCATCAAGAATCGCACTTTCATTTCAAAATGCCTGATGTCAGTTCCAGGGATGGATATCCGAGACATAACAGAGAATGAAAAAATTAATAGGGCTATAAGCAAGAAAAGAAAAATCCCCTCTCAAAAAAACCCCAACAAAACAAACCAAAATCCCACATATTCATCTACTTTGGATTTATTGCAGGAACAGTTGCAGTGGAAATTAATTCATGCTTGTTGTGCTTGAAAAAGTGCTACAGACAATGTTTAACACATTCAGTACATGATGGATGTTGCCTTTTTCTGTCCAGGAAACAAATGTGAAGTTAGAAAAAGTGGGCTATGTTCCCTTCCTGGAGTCAACATGTCCAAGGCTGGACATGCTCCAGAGATGTGCTTCTTGAAACATCTGTACATTGAATATTTGACCAGTTCCAGGCCAAGGGATTTAAACCAACAGGGAATCACAGGCAGTTTCCTCAAGCCAGACACTACTCCTGCAGCTTGTCAGTGATGGGGGATGTTGCACGTACAGTACTCCACCACGGAAAAACGCTGCATTACTGTACACAAGCATTTCCCATCACTGCACCTTCAGATACCTCCAGGTCAGCATGAGCCACCCTTCACTTTTGGACAATTAACTGCATCAGTAAAAATGTCTGACGGTGCTATGATTGAGGGATACAAGATAACAACAACACTCATTTTTAACTGCGCTTTTTTCCAGACTGCTACCGTTTTTCCCCACCCTCTGGGGCACCAGTGCTTGGGGCGAGACAAAGAGGAATGTTTTCCTTTAAGCAGAGGAGGAGGAAAAGGTTACCTTGTTTACCAGTAACTCTGGAGCACAAAGAACTACTTTGTCTTTATGGAAGAGGCAGTAAAGGTAGTGTTTCTTAAGGGCTGAGGTTTCCAAGGCTGCCCTTGTTGACGTGACCGTGACCCAGAGGGCTGTCTGCAATCCCAGGAAGCCCGGGCAGTGAAGGGCCGCTGGCTTCAGGGTCAACACAACTGCCTTTGCTCCCAGAGAGGATCCACAGCTACAGCTACAGTGTGCCTGAAAGGATGGGAGGAGGAGGAAGTTGTGCAGAAACTAACACAGGAGGCTTTGTGAGTAAAGAGATGGTCAACAGAGAAGGGGACGTGATCTTACTGCTGAGAAGGAGATACTTTCAAAATACTTAAACAAATGTTTTTTCTTGCACTTCATTAACATTCTGACACAGCTGCAAGACTACCCCATGTGGAATCACTCTGCTATCTTTTTTTTTCTTTCCTATGCAGTGAAGCTCAGTATTGTTATTAAATAACTTCCATTCACGTGTTTTCCATACAACCCACAGTGATCAATTACACTGATTCATAGGCAACAAAATCCAAAATTTTTCTGTACTTGGTGTTTCTTAACGCTGAGAGAATATCCCATTTATCCCAGAGTATTCAAGATATAACTGATTTTGCAAGCTTTCTGAAAACTGATGAAGTAGAACTATTTCCCCATTAAAAAAAGGCAAATAGGACAAGAAAAATCTGTAATGAAACATGAACAGTGAGATAAAAGAAAGGGACCTTCCTGAGGAATGAAAAGGAATGTAAGAGATTAGTTGATAATATTTCCATGCACACAAGTAATTATTACAGTAAGAGCAGCTACTCACTATCCAGTCACTTTTCGTTTATACTGCTTTAATTGCAGTATAAGTATTGTTGCCACTTTTAGAAAGACTTTAAACAATGCCAATATTTAAGATGTCACTCCACAGCTTACCTGTCCATCCAACATCTGTGCCATGATAAAATAAATAAAAACTTTTTAACAGCATATAAGAAAGCACTACTCCTTTTCATAAGGAAACACAAACCTTACTTTATGTTTACAAGGTGTTTGCTGGAGCATATATAGGGATCAGAAACACCATGAGCCACTGGATTTTAACACTGGAAATGGGTAAACTACCAGCTGTTATGCAGAAGTTAAGAAAAAATGAGTCTGAAAGGCTTACCTTCACTGCCAAGAAGTTGAGGCCACTTTCATGAGCCAAAGCTTTTGCTATCATGGTTTTTGAGCACCCGGGAGGGCCGTAAAGCAGGACACCTTTGGGAGGCTGGATCCCCATTCGGATGAAGGACTCGGGATGTTTGAGAGGCCATTCAACTGCCTGCTTCAACTTCAGCTTGACATCTTCTAGTCCTCCTATGTCTGACCAAGATACCTGCAGAACAGAGCATTTGGTTGAATTCAGACTATGGAGCAGATCTATTAAAACACCAAACAAATCAAAAATGCTCTGTAGAATATGCACTGGTTGTTTCATGAAGTTGTTTTTAATGAGTCACTTCTTCAAAAAGTCTGTATTAAATAAGAAGCACAAGACAGGCTTGTCAGGAATACATAAGGGTATGTAATATGTCCTACCCAAACCAGCAGGCAGATCTAAAACCTGCTGCACCTCTTCCTACATCGCTGTCAACAAGCCTGAGACTTTTCCCCACATCCCTCCAGATTGCTCTTTCTCCGGTCAACCTCCACTCCCGTCCACTTCAAATATTAAACATGTCAAGGCACACCTAAATCAAGTGATCTTCTGCTTTAAAACACTCTTCCAGAAATTCGCTCAACATAAATCATCCTTCAGCTCTGGAAAGTCAGTTCCATGTGAAAGGCAAGCAGAGTGTTACTGAGAGGCAAGGTATTGCCTTTCACCTGAGCTGAAAACTGGGGTCACCCTTGGCTTGTCCTTATTTTCTCCTGATGCCAGGACAAGGAGTGGAAACTAGAAGCAGACAGTCCCTGAAAAAGGTAATTCAGTCTGCTATTGAAGTGGATGAAAAAGCACATTTGGATGTGGTGTAAGCACTTTTGTTTAAGACCAAGCAAACTTCAAACCAAATAAAATTTCTCAATTGTCAGACTTTGATGTAGAAGAAAATTACAAAGACAGCAGAAAGCAACCAGCAAACACAACAGGTTTATGTTTCTGAGTCAGATATGAAATAGTTTAAATTTCATTTTAGAAGATGTATTGCCTATCCCTACAACCCTTGATTCTATCTAGGAGCTTTGTAAACTGCACAGAACTAAATCTTGGCATTCTTAGGCAACTTTTTCTTAGGGAAGAAGACAACATAGGCTTGTTCGCCTTTTTTCAGGATCAATCCTTACTCATACCTGGTAAAGCATGGACTAGTCATTTCTATCATCATGTCTTTTTATCTAGACATAGATTTTGACAAACATGAACATCTTAAAATTAATCAGGCCATCAGGAATTCCCTGTAACTTTCAGCAGGGTCTATTAGCAGTACTTCACACGCATATAGAAGCCAGGGAGAAAACACTTAAATGTTATTTTTACTCTCTTAAATATTCAGTCTTTTACCCTCTGCCAATATTCAGTCTACTGCATAAGTCTTCTGAAGCATTATTCAAGTGATTTTTTAGACCCACTACATGTCATTTAACACCAGCACAAGTGACAGGATTGTACAGAAAAGGTGAAGTAGGGCCACGTTATATGAAGGTTGTTTTCAGCAATCTGGAGACTTTTTCTGATTTTACTTATATTTTAAATTCCTGCAGTGCAAGGTGTGGAATTGGTGAGGCAATCATATTAGAAGTAAAAATAGCTAATAAACCACTACCTTCACATTCTGGTGAAGTTCTAAACAGAACAAATTTGTATTTCCTCATTTCAAAAGCAGACAGGTAAGAATGTGTGGGTGTGTGGGGAGCGGTCCACCAGCAATAGTTACACTGCTCTCACCTGCACAGGAACTCAAAGGAGAGGTCTTGCAACACCAGCAATGAGGTGTGATGTTCTGTCACTGTGGAAATGGCTTCCAAGATTAGCCTTGGGGCTGGGCTCACACATGCAAAGCCAGCTCTCTGCTACAGTGTGTAAGACACCAAGATTTCATTACTGCTGTAATCTTTAGCTCTCCCCAGGTCAACAGAGCTCAGAGCACGATGCAGAGCAGCAGCTCCCCAGAGGTTATTAAGCACCAGTAAGAAAGAAATAAAGCAGACAGGGAAAGGATGTCTCATCCAGAACCTTTTGGCTGCAAAGACACAAATCTCAGTGTTGAATTACAGTAAAGGGAGTGAAAGAGGCAAGCAAAAAGCACAGCACTCTCTGAAAAAAAATTCAGAAAAACCCATAGGAGAGGGAGGAACAGCAACTGCAATGCAACTCTCCAAAGAACAGTAGTATTAACTTCTTGATTTATAATGTGCATCCCCTCTCTCCTGAATCCCTGCTGCCGAGAAAGCAGCCTTCTAAAAAAGGTTGTAACACACAGCAAAGTTCAAGAAAGGCTCTGTTAAAATGGAAGGCAAGATGCCACACGGAACCAGGCAGCAAGGATTTTGCATTTGCCTTGGTCACAGCCAACAATCCAGACAGAAGAGGAAGGTCTTGTGGCTTTATTCAGAGGTTACTTTGAACTCTCGTCATTTGATTAGCACATGGCTACTGCAAAGCAATGAAATATGAAAAAGCCCCAACATCTGAAAAATGAAGCTAAAAATCAAAAAAATCTCATGTATGTCAATGGTTTTACTTATAAGTAACTACAGAGGCCAAAAGTCCCATCTACACCAAGGGGGCTGCCAAGTGAGTGCTGTATCTGCAATAAATAGCTAAAAAGCTGATATTATTAATGTAGCTCAAATTCCTGTCTTCTCTTTGGGAAAAAAAAATCTCACATCTTACAATTTATGCTATTTTTAGCAAGGATTTTTTAGATTACAGCATTCACAGAATATTTTGAGATGGAATGGACCCTAAAGATCATCTAGTTCCAAACTCCCTTCCTTTGGTAGGTGACATGGGAGGACACAAAATCAGTTGCACCCAGCACTTTGAGTTCCACTTTAAACTCACTCAGGCACCAAGCAGATGGCTTGAAATTTACCCTACATCTTCAGAGAATATGCATTACTTTGTGGAAATGCAGGTCCTGTCAGCACAAAAGGAATCTCCACTATGTTGTTAATAAAGGAATGAATTTCAGTAGTACTCCAATGACTCAGTGGGTGTTTACTGAATAAAATCAAATGACAATCAAGGAAGCCACTGGCAGGATGGTGTAGTGGACACAGGAGCCTGAGGAGTAGGTCAACCAGGACTGAGAACAGATTTCCTGCAGTACCTCAAGACTTTGCTTCTACCTGCCTGTATCGTGCCCTTCAGCAGCATTCCACCTGGCTCCAAAGGGGCTGCTGTGCCTGAGAGGCACAGTACAGGATAACAACCTGAGCCCAGGAGCCAGCAGCACAATGAGCAAGGCAGGAATTAGTAACTCTGGCTCTCAGCAGAACCACTTAGCCTTGAGGATATTGGTGCCATGACACCATTTCCAGGAAAATGTGTCTGGGGCCAGCCCAGGCAATTCCACCCTGCACAGCATGGACTCTTAACAAGCCAAGTGTGACATCCGAGCTGGCTGCGTGCAGCATCCGGTTCGCCGATTTTATTTCCCATTCCTATAAGTTTGGGAATGAGGGTCTACAGTTGTGCAATCTAATTCCCAAATGACTCATTTTCATGCAATGAAACATAAATGTTTTCTTCTAGGGCTTGGGGAGCTGCTGAGAAACACCAGCACAACTGCTCCCAGAATCAGGATTTAGTCAGATTAAATACAAAATTCTTTTGCTCAGTCTTTGTAACATAGATTAGAGTTGCCTTAAACCAGATCAGTTTCCCAGCCCAGTTCATGCTGGGTCTGCTATTGAACTGCTATAATATGTAATTAAGAGGGCAGTGAGCAGGGTAAAGATGAACCTGGCACCACCAAATGAACTATTCATATAATGACAGTCACTGACAGGTGACTGCTTGGCAGTGATAAGCTGACTACAGCATTGAATTCTGCCTTCACTTAAAACCTATCATGCCACTGAAGACATTCAGGCCACATTTACAGAAAAATCAGAGCAAACTCTTCACAGTTTTGTTTCAACACACTGTGGTTACAAATGCCAGCAGCTGGTTTTTGCTTTAGTTTGTGTCTGCTTCCCAAAAGGCTCCACGGTTGCTCAGGACCTTCCTTGAACATACATCTGAAGATGTTTACTCCATTAAGCCACTCAGCATATAAAACTACAGACCAGGAGATATGCTCCTGCACTACAAACTCTTCCTGAAGCATTAGGATCTTAAGCTTCTGCAGATGGTTCTTCAAAATTATAATTAAATAAACAAACACGCAAACAGAAAGATGATGCACAACATTAACCAGTAAATTAAGGCTTCCACTCCATAAAATAACTCTCTTAACGGGACCCTGACAATGTTGCCACAGCATTGCACAAAACAACTTACTTTTGGCACATCAATTGCCACCTCCCTCATGGCGCTGGGCCTGACATCATTCATCCCCTGCAGGAAGTCATTGAAAGCAATCATCACTGACCCAGCCACCTCGGGGTCCGACAGGTTGGGCCTCTTCCCCAGCACTCTCCGCAGGGCATACAAACCTAGTGAAACATAAAAACATGGAATTAGGTAGGCTTCCTCCCAAACTGAGTGTACCACACACAAACACACTGCAGCACTGGAAAGGAAATGATGTTCATAATAGTGTCTCATTGCTGGGCCTGAACTACGTTAAAGAACATGCAAGACACTTCTGATGAGAGAGCACAAAAAAGGGGATTTGACAGCCACAGACAGAATATAAACTATATCTGTTCCAAAAGTCAGAATGGAACAAGCCTTGTTCCCACGTTCCCAGAGGTAAAGCTAACAGGGCAAAACCTCCAAATGTCCATACAGTGATCTGAACACATTTGTAAACCACAGAGGAGGAAGGGCAATGAACATTTAAAACCATGTTAAATCAGCTCACAAGACATCCCCAACCTTGCCCACTTCTCTATAATCAGGACAGTAACTTGAAAACTTCTAAAAAAAGCCCGATGAGATTGCTTTAACTTCCATTGGAACCCTATTTTTCCATGTATTAAGATGCCAGACACCTGCATTTTTCTTGATGTGGAACAGACATTCCCTGTGACACTCAGTTCTTTGTTCCCTTCAGCGATCACACTTTTCAAATGCAGGCAGAGCTGTTACCCTCTCCTTTGTTTGGACAAATCACTCACATACAATATCTATAAATCTTGATACTAATTCCTGGTTTCCTCCTATAAATCAATCCCTCAGAAGCCACACAAGTCCCACCTACTCACACATCAATACATCAATACTCCTCGGGCAGGACCGAGCGGTACTGCTGGCAGCCACCAGGCATTCCCCAGAGAGCAACTGCAGCCCCCGTTGTGTAAGATGCCCAGAAGCAGGATGGTTTTCCCACTGTATAATTATCCCTTTTAAGGCCTAATATAATTTAGGGTTTTATTGCTTCTGCTTCCAACCCTGTTCTGTGACTGAAAATGTTGAATTTGTTTTTGTATGCTATTACATGATGAGTATAATTTTATATACAGGTATAGACACATCCAGATATGCGGTATCTGTTGCCATGTGTTCCAAAACAAATGAGGCAGTTCATACCACACCAGTTCACCTTGCACGACCATAAAAAGACAAACATTTGTTAAGTCTCTTCTATATTTAACCAAACAAAACATCAATTAGTGCTACATGAAAGGACAATAAAAGGGATAAGCCGTTTCTGAAAATAGACATGGTTTTAACTTTCAGCAGATTGTTGTCTTTTTTTACTGCAGAGGCACTGGTAGATGCAGACATACAAAGTTTCTGACAATGGCAGGAATTCTGCATTTCCTACAATATATACAACGTGTGAAGAGATATAATATGTCCCCTGTGAAGCAGTACAGCTGGTGTCTCTCCATAAAGCGCCAATTACGGCAGAGTCGGAGCACCTGCATCCAATACCCTGGCTCTTAATACAATAACAGAGAGAAAAAAAGTTTGTAATTCAGGTTTCCCCTTGCACAGAACATCCAAAACTAATAAGATATATAAATAAAAACATTCCATGAGGCCAAGGAGAAAAATGAAAATCTGGTCACCAGAGGACAAGCATAAAATACAACTGACTCATTTTAACAACCCAGACAATTTTCATGCTGTTCTTCACCCCCTCCTTCCCTCCTCTGAAGAAGTTCATTTTAAGCAAAAAAAAACCCAACTTAAGTAAGACAACATAGATTCACACCCCAGATTTAAAATTTATATCCAAACAAATAACAAACTCGACATATTATTCCAATGTCATTGCAGCTAAGACTTTGTGGGGTGGAAGCAGGCACTGGGGTCCAGTCTTGTACTTTCTCACTTTAAAAAAAATGCAGCTAAATAACAGCATGAAATTAAGGCCTAGAGAAAACAACTTATTGATAAAGATACCCGATAATTTCTATACCTGTCTGCTCTACCAAGTGCCAGTGTAGCCCAGTACTCATTTGATGCATTTTAATGGTGTCATGGTTATCTTCTTTTCCATGACATGAATAAGTCTTAAAACCAACCATGCTTATTTTAAAAATTGAGAGAGAACAGCACATAAAAATGCCCAAGGAGAACACTGCTCTTAGGGTTTGTTACTGCCAGTGCTACGAGGAGTACAAGTGAAATTTCAGTCCTCAGCAGTGCATTTGAAAGGCAACAGCCTTGATCCAAAACAGGAATAAAGAGGTCACAGCTTTCCAAACAAAGCCGGAATTCATTTCAGCATGTGCACGCACACGCCACTGCACAGGTCAGCATTTAATTGAAACAATGTTTTACATTAAAACAATAATAAAAAACAGATTGAAAAAGAAAGCATGATTCTTCCTGTTTCCTCCTGTTATCATAATCATTCTTTCCTGCACTTCAGATTGACCTCTAACAAGAGGGGCGGGGGGGGCAAGGGGGAGCCTCAGTAACAGGAGAAGGATACAGCCAGTGGCTTGCCAGAGGCAGGAAAACACATCCTTGTCTCGAGACGTTGAGAGATGGATTTAATGTAAGGAAATGCAGGGCAGGATGCAAACCCTGCTGCCAGCAGCAGTGCAGAGGCAAAGGAGGTGGAACCCTACAGCAAACCCACGTTCACCACTACACAAGTTATAATGCAGCTACAAACAGGAACTCCTCAGAAAACATCAGGCACCTCCTGGGTCTTTCACATGGGAATGTTTGCGGTTGAGCATAATGTCATTGCTGTGAGCTGACTCTGAGCACAGCACTTGCTTCAGCTCTGCTTGCTCCTTTTCAGATGTTACTCCCTTCTTAAGGGTTAATGAGTATCAATGACCCTTTTGGCAGTGACTGAGGGGGCTCAGAACTGGGAAAGTGGGTTTTCCCTGTTTTATTCCAGTCCTGCATGAGGGGAGGAAGGACTGAGATGCAGTTATCCTGCTGAAGGGTCAGTGGGACCATTCACACAGGCACAGGATACCTATAGCTAGCACAGGGCTAGTGAACAACACTGATCCTCGGTGAAGTAGCAATGGAAAATCCCGGTTTAAAAAAAAAAAATAAAAAGGAAAAGAAAAGAAAAGAAAGCAGCATAATAAGGCATGCATGATTACAAACAATGGAAAATAAACAGTTTGTTCCAGCCCAGCAACTGTGTGCTCTACCTCACCAACTCATCCTGTCTGTCTAGAACAGAGGAAACCAAGTGGACAAGGGGAAAAAACCAGCACAACGCCCTGTCCTGCTACAGATGATCCTTCTTTGGTACCAGGCTATGCACAAGGTCGATAGCATTGTTTGCCTGTAAGATCTTCTTGCTCATAGCTTGGCTAAGTTTTGGCACATTAGGTCATAATAACAAATATCTGAGCCTAAAAATAGACCCTACGACACTGCTATATTTGTCAGAGTCTGTGTATAATTATACACCACTGTAAATAATAGGAAGTAGCCACTCAGAATGACCAGCATATATACTTTAGGTTTCCAAAACAGAACATATACACAACACTTGAGGAAATAAACGGAACCAAAGTTGTTACTCATGCATCTTGTACTGCCCATCAGCTTTTCCTTTTGCAAATCCATCCTGTCTGGACTTACTCTACCAGAATCCCAATACCAGAATTTGTAAGTAGCTTCAAAGAAATTGTTATCTTCTTGTCAGGTTGTTTACAAAAGGAAATGTTTCTTCTTTCTCTGCTAATCTGGCATTTCCCTCCCAAATTCTTCCGGCCAAACCCAGAAGACACACACTATTTCTCCCTGACAGTGACAGCTGTCAGACCCAGCGTGATCCTCTACCACATGGCTGGCAGTGGAACGCTCAACAGAGGGGCATGGATGGGTAAGATCCCAGCTTTCTCATGGCACTGGAGGGGGCATCTTCCTCTACTTCTAGATCTTTACATACTACACTTCAAAATTGAACAGGTTTATGCACAGAAAAAGTGTTTCATATAACTTAAAGTCAGGTTATAAATACATTTTAAACTTTTTACAAATTTAACCTGTACGTAAAACTCATGCTTATTTAGGGAAAAAAAAAAAGTCAGGAAGCAGAAACCTTGACTTTTTGCTCTCAAAACCATATTCTGCAATCTGTCTTTAGCTGCCAGAGCTATAAGGGAAAAATCCCTGAAGAACTTTCATGCACTGTTTGCACAGGAAAGATAATGCCCTTAAATCCCTTGTAACCATAACATTGCAAATTCACTGGGCTAACCTGAGCACTAACCTACTGTAGGGATTATATCCACGATTTATAGTCCTTCCTGAAGGGCCCTGGCATTTGCTGGAAAATGTCTGTGGAGCTGCCTGAAAGCTGCTGAGAGGTGTGACAGGGGAGGGGAAGGAAGGAAGGAAGGAAGGAGGAACTGCATTTTCAGAACTTCTTTCGTAGAGGAAATAGTTTATTCACAGATCAGGTACACACGTCATTTATCCTGACACTGTGACAACAGAGGGAAATAAGGAATACCAGACTGCCTGTTCCTAGCCTGCTCCCAAACATAAACTTACCTAAGCTAAGGATGGTCACACGTGTGTGAGGAGAAAAATAAGGACTGCCAGGCTACCAGAATAGCAAGGGCAGAAAGACAAGAAGTAAGAGTTAGTGGCTAACTGCCCAGTTTAATTGTAATTAGGAATGTTGGCAACGGATACAGCTAAAAATTAAAGTCAGGAGACTTATGAAATCTTTGCCTGAAAACACTTAAGTTCTGTCCCCCAATAGTAGCTAATCATTCTACATACAAATGCCTACTGCTAACTGCATTGCCACATATGAATAATATCATTTCTTCCATACCACTCAAGCTGCAGAAGCAAGAACACGGTGACTTATCTGCCAAGAAGGTTCATTTAAAATATTAGTTACAGTTATTGATCAACTCTTCTGAAAAATAATCCTTATTTCCTGCTTATATAAATATCAGCAGACAGAATGGGATGTGCTTTAAACAGATTATTAAGTACTCAACCCACAACTGTGTGCATGAAGTCAGCAATCCCATCATCCAATTAGCTGCAAGTTTTGGATAAACACACACTTCAAATTAGTTATGATGAAAACCAAAAGTTCACATGCCCTGACTGCAGTCAGTGCAATGTTCCTGGTACAAAAACAAAAATCAAGTACCATGACAAAACAAACAAAAAAAAGGGGCAAAGATTTTCTATAAGAAAAAAATAACTCCAAAAACCAACACAACGTGCACCAGCATTGCTTCAGAGAGGCAGCAGCCACATGTAGCCACTCCTGCACAAAAGCCATCATTCTGAGCTGCTGCTCCAAGAAACAATCCCAAAACACGTTACAATCCGAGGCCAAAAAAGCCACACTGCTTTGCTATGAGTGTGTGCAAGCAAGGGCCTGTTTACTCCCCACCTGCTCGGCCAATTGCTCTGGTTTAGAAACATCCTCTGCTTCAGGGACTCAACTTCAACACCACAAAACACAGCACTAACTTAAAACTCATGAACACTGAAGATGGGGATTGGAGTTTCTTGCTCTCCTTACACCATAAATTAGAGTGATGGAACACCGTGTAAGAAAACTCAGTTGTCCCAGTCCAAAAATTCATTTGTAGCTTTACTTTTGTATCATGTCTGTGCTTTTCAGTGCATTTCAAAATCCAATATTCTGCCCTTTCTGCAAAAATTTCGTAACACATTTTTTTTTGTATTGACCATCTGACCAGATATGTTATTAGTATTCCCCAAACTCCCACATTTTCTACATGACCTTTTCACAAAAAGGCAAGCAGCCTTTCCCACCTCATTTTGAGTGTCACATGGGAACCAGTACTCAGTTAGACAATGCACTAGCAGATTGTTTGCAACAGCATAGCTTCAATATTTGTCCCTGCTACTAATAAATAAATAACAACACAGACCTGGTATTTTCAGTCACTTTCCATAAGGGAATAAAATAATTATAGCATGTCAAGCAGCGCTTCCCTTTTCAAATCTGTAACTGCAGTCAGTTAATTTGAAAGCAGAACAAAAACCACCCTGCAAAACAAACAATCCCATTGCCTTGGTCATCAAATGCCTCTGTCAAAATCTGCATTTTCAACAGCATCTCAAAACCACGTTCCTACATGTAGGACTATAATCCAAGAAAAATATCTACATTTGTTGCACACCCCCAGCAGAACCCGGGTCCAGACTGTGCTGGGAAAGGTTCGGACTGAATTTTTATGGCTTAAAGAAAGGAGGGATATTCTTGATGCCCTAACACTGGGCTGTTTCATCAGGGCTGTGCCTGAGCTGAAAGGAAGAGCTCGATTGGAGATAGGAGGCTGGGAAGGCACGGATTGAAGGCAGCGTTTGTCTGGCTGAAAGAGCAGTCAGGGGCTGCTCCTCGGGGTGCACAGAGCCTCACTGTTAATCACATTAGCCCACACGGCTCATGTTTCCTGCAGGTGGCCAGGCTACCACAACTGCAGGAGCTGGGGGAAAACTACATAGGTCTAACAAAGAGGCATTCCTGGGCTTCAGGGGAATTCACTTCCCTGTCAATTACAGGGAAAAACAGAAAAATCCTAAGAGACAGTCCTTCAGTTGATTATCGGTTTTTAATTCTTACTTTTAATGCAAGTGGATTGCAGAAACTCTGTTTCGGGGTGTAGAAGATACAGCCGGAAGTTTCTCAGCTCCAACAAAAAGCCAAGTACAGTATCCTCCTAAATAAATTACGCCTTTACAGATCTGCTATCCACATAAAATAAATATACAGAGCTATAGATTAAACAGCATAAAGCCTCTCCATCCTGTATTAATACAAGAGTAATTAAAGGGGCAAATGAATGGCACAGACAATAAGATCTCCAAACAACAGAACTCAAAATTATGAGAGCAAGACAACAGACCATTATGACATGCCTATGCAAGTGGCTTCACAGATTCAGCAGAGTTATCCTGATTCATACTGCTCAAAGATGCATCTCAATCTCTTATTTCTCTAAGATTTTTTTGTAACAGACAGCTCAAGCCAATAAACCATTCTAATCCTAAAGGCTAAGCAGGATGATACCTTTTTCAGGCAATTTAAAAACTTCTGATGCAAAACAAAGCCACCAGTGCCTCTTTCACAGAAGTCTCAAACTCTCAGTGGTTGCAGCATCCTTACTGGAAGCAAATCAATGTTCTTGCCAGAAAGACCACTGTTTAAACAAAGCCATTTGTTCTTCCTCTCCTCATGATGCTATCTTATCACAGCCCAAGTGTTTTATATCAGCACACTGCAATGATGTGTAATGAACAAGGATGTTCAAGATAAATTCTGAGAGTCACAAAGCAAATACTTCCTTTCTCTGTAAACAATATGACTGAACCCACTCCTTGAAGAAATCAAGCTATATTTATATTCACCCTCTTGAAATGCTACAGGCAGCCATAGAAGGATAAGTTTATAATAAATTGCTATATTTGGAAACCTTTGTTGCTAAGCATCTTCTAACATTCAGTACAGTTTATACCATTCATGTCCCTGCTACATAATTAACATTTCATAAGTTTTGGTTTTTTTAAAAAGAAGTGCAGTGCTTATCTTTGCCAATAAATTAAAACCATTATAATTTTTGGGGGGGAATTAATAAAAGACCACGTGGCAAATGAAATAAAGGAGAAGCAACAAGATCTCAAGGGCATACAAACCCTGACATTATATGCAAGGATATGGCAGTCTATCTTCTTTATGCTCCTCTGCTCGAGATAAAATAATTCAGAAGGCAGCTGTTCACACTAAAACCCAGTCTACTAAATAATTTAGGATACAGCAGACCTCTCCCAGGCTGAAGAACATGACTTTCTCAGCTACACACATAACCAAGCCCTTTTCTCGTCAAGAATTCTGTGTGTGTGAATGCCTTGCATGGTACTCAAGTCCTCAGGAGTCTCCCAAGAGTAGCCCACTGCAAGTTGATGTCCACAGGATGTGGCCCAGTGCCCAGCATGGAATCTGCAGGTTTTCCACACTTGGCTGTTAACTTTGTGAAAGCATCAGCTAATTGTGGAAATCACAAGCATCTTTCTAGGCAGTAGAGAATCACAGCAAATCTTAATTTCTCCAGTGTAGTCATTACAGATATTGAAACCTTGGACAAGTAGATATCCTATAAAAATCACGGTTTTGTGGTTTTATTTCTGTGAGAGGCTAGAACTGTATCTTCAGTAGAGGAAATGGAGAAAAATCCACTAGTATTTTAAAAATTTAGCAGATAAAATAAAAACACTCTTAGCCGATTACTATAAGCATCTCCATATAAAGGTGCCATGGGTTTTGGTCATAACAGCCTGTTTGGGGAAGTCCAGATGACATTGCACAGGTTCTCCAAGTATCTTGTCCACTTTTCCTCTACCTGCCCACCCCAGCATACACCACACCAGAATTCTGTACACACCATAGACACGGGGGCCTAGAAACGTTCAGGACAAAATGGACATTACAGGCCCCCAACATTTCTTCAAAATTCCCATGAAAATGCAGAGTTGCTGAACCTAACACAAAACTTGCCTGTCTGACCCCAGCAGTACCACTAAGCAAATCCTGCACTGGAGAACAACTTCTGCCAAAAAAACAGTTGGAAGATATTTAATTCTACAATGGTTATTTACTTTTCATTAACAAATGGTCTTCAGAATTACATAGAAGGCAAACATCAAAGCTTTTACAATGAAGTATCTTAGGAAACCTAACTAGAGATGCAAAAGCCCTACAAACACTACGTTTACCATGTTACATTAATTACTACACCCTTGGTTTATATAAGCAGTATATACACAATACATCTGTTAAAAAAACAGAGTTGAAGTAGAAAGATAAGGAAAGATGAGTCCTCTGGAAAATGATCTAAACTTTGTATTAAGAATATAAACATATTTAGCTTGCAGTCTTTCAGTCTCTCAAGCAACAAACCCAAGGATATAAATGGGGTATGCAGGACTTGAGAGTCTCCCACAGACCACAACAGAAATACAATCAGCAAGCAACAATAATCCTGTGCCAAAAACTGAACATGTATTCCTGAGTTCTGAAATCCTTTTTCTAAGCTAGTTTCCACACTTCACTTGTACTTACACACACATCAAGTCTGAATGTGGCACAAAAAACCTTGAAATTTGTGAAAGAATTGTCAACTCAGATATTGCCTGAATACCAAGCATTTTGGATATTTAGAAATGTGCATTAGTCGCATTAACTATATGTTTATGCCATGTTTTATGCTGTAATATATACATATATATATATGAAATATTATGTTCAATTCTAAGCCCTTCATCACCAAAAAGGTTATTGACAAACTGGAGGCAGTTCAGAGAAAATCAACACAATTTCTCGGAAGGCAGGAAGGACTTATTTATGAGGAAAGATTA
The DNA here is from genome assembly GCA_013397055.1 of Pachycephala philippinensis. Taxonomy (NCBI): domain Eukaryota; kingdom Metazoa; phylum Chordata; class Aves; order Passeriformes; genus Pachycephala; species Pachycephala philippinensis. The sequence continues at coordinate 448,374 of VWZT01000570.1, forward strand.
AAAGAGCTAAATATTTATAGTTTGGCCCAGTAATGAATGAGGAGGTAGGGGACATGAGAACAGCCTAGAGATATCTGAAGGGTGTAAACACTAAGGAGGGAGAGCAAACGTGTTGTACAAGGATGTAAATAGAAATAATGGGATAAAACTAAACAAGGAAAATTTAGGCTGAATATCAGAGAGCGTTCCTGGACAGCAAGCTAGCTTGGCCCACAGCAGGGTTTCTGAAGTGAAGCAATAGAAGCCCATGCATCTTGGAACAACACAAAAAACTAGACAAAACACTGGAAAATTTACCATATGAAGGAATCTTGCTCTACTTAGGAGAAACAGTAGATTATAAAAGCCTTTGCTAAGTTTAACTCCAGTGAAACCAGTAATATTTTACCAGGTGTTGAAAATGTAACATAAAAAAGAGATAAAGAGCTTAATTGGAAAAAAAAATAAAGACTCCAACTAAGAACGTTCCTTAATGATGAGCAACTTAAGTTCACTTTATGTAATAGCTCGACTGACTCATGCTTCTGCAACTTCTTGAAGAGGAAAAATTCACGTGGGCTGCAAGGAGTTAAGGGCGCTGGACTGTATTTTCCCCAGCAGAGGTCACCCCACATTAACAAACGACAGGGAAATTTAACAGCACGGATTCAAAGTTGAGGAAAGAGCAATAGGAAGGAGATATCCTCCTTCCCTCATTCCCACCACTGGCTTTGGATGCAAAGCTCCGGGAGAACAGCATGTCCTGCAATCAGTCACAGGTAGATGCCCAAAGTTTTTTATCTACATAGGGTTCAACTGCACAACATTCCAAATTTATTTTCTAAGAGGTCCTCAGGAGGTGGGTAAATATAATCTATTTGCAGCTGGATTATGAAGTGTCCAGACTCCATCTGCGCATGCACGAGAAAAGCCTCGGCTGGGACATGTTTGGAATTGAAACCACAACACTTCTCACTGAGAACTTTAGATTACATTAGTTAAGTGTTTACTATGTGAGTACTGAGACACAGGCAGACTGACAGACTTCCAAAAACACAGGGGAAGGAAACTAGAAAGGGAGTTTATCTTTTTTTAAAACAAATATATACAAGCAGAAAAAAATAATGATGTTTTCTAACTTAAAACAGAACTTAAAACACAACTGAAGCCAAGAGAAGAGCACCGTAAAACAAATAGTCTGTGTTCACGCATTTCTTTTCTTCTTGATCCATAAAAACTCCAAAACTTCATATTTGAGAACTATCCTGTAAAAATTCTGGAAGCTGGCAAGTAAAATCCTTGCTGTTCCAGGTGCCATCACCCCTGCTAAAACATCTGTCATCTTCGCAGTCAATTCCGATGCAAGAATTATCCGTGCTCTGTGCCACTGCCAGAGGAAGCTGTCCCAGTGCCAAAGGAAATAAAAGTAACCAGCACATGTGGCAAGCTTACTTGTGAACTACAAGGGAGCAAATACGTGTAAGCAGAGCTGGAGAGTTGTATTTTGACTCGGCTGTTTTAAAGGGCTGCTCTTGGGCAGGTTTAAACTCCAACACTTAAACAGTACAGACGCATTCTAGCAAAACCTAGGAACTGATAGAGCATACTTGCAAAATTTCATCCAATGAAAACAGAAGTGAACTCATGCTGAAGCATTCCCTGGAACATCCTGAACCCTGGCTGCATGATGCATGGATAATTCTCCAGGGCTATGCCTGTTCCCAAGGCCAAGGGCCACGTTCCAGCCCCCGGCTCAGGATGTGCTCTGCAGCTCTCTCAGCTCTGCTGCACAACCTGAGCCAGGTGCACACAGCACCCTCGCCCCTGCCAGGAGCTCCTCATCTGCAGGAAAATGGAATACGGGCACAAAATATGGAAGGGAAACACAGGAAACACCACTGAGGCATACAGCCTCCACATCCTCAGAACAAGGACCTGCAGGACAAGCTGTGCAGCCAGAGTGACTTAGGATTTTTGTGTGCAAGGCTAGAGAGTAGAAAAACTCTTAGGGATGTTAGCTAACTCCCTAAACCATTGGTTTACAGAGAGACAGCAAGCTGTCTAATATCCTAGAAATGGCATAGGGGATTCCCCAGGGTTATTGATCTTAACACTGGATTTCAAAAGTTATTAATATTCAAAGAATTTTTCTGATCTGGCCAGCAGCAGACTGGTGTTCCTCATATCTCACACCTGGCTGTCTTTTCTTTGACACAAAAATTCATAAAACCTTGTTTTCTCAAAAGCCACTAGTACAGACTATGTATTTTTTTTTTCTTTAATAAAGACACTAACAGTAAAATAATACCCTAAATACGATAAGCAAAGCCTTACCTGCTTCCTTGCACAAGGCTGCCAAGTCTGCACCTACATAACCATGTGCACTATCAGCCAGCTGTGCCAACTGCTCTGCTGTGAGAGAATGGGGAACCTTCTTGAGAAGCTTCAGGAGTATGTCCAGACGGTCCTGGGCATTGGGAATTCCGATTTCTATCTCCTTATCGAAACGCCCCGGCCTGCGCAGTGCTGCATCCAGGGCATGGGGGCGATTGGTGGCCCCCAGGACCAACAGCTGCCCTTCACTGCCTTCCTAAAGGCACCAAACAACACAAAATACTATTTTAAAAATACAATTAAATGTCAAACAGCTTAGAAACATACTTCTTGCTTACTTTTCCAACTATTACACACGCTAAAATCCTGATGCTGGCTCTGAAGGAATAAAACAAGCTTTTCAGAATACATACCCCAAGTGAACCCAACCAACCCATCCCTAAATGTAATTTAGCAATACTACAGGCTGCATGCATGTACAGATAATACAGAAGACACTGCCACTTTAATCCCCAAGAATATGCTTTCCTGAATCAGAAAGTAAGAACCAAGGAGAGAAAAAGAAGTGCTTAAGCTAAAATGCAGCGTTGGCACAAGAACAAAACGGTGTCAGCAGGCCTTGAATAAACAAGGTTGGGAAACAAATCAGTTCAGGTATCAAACCCAGCAGAGACAGGAGGTTATAAAGCTTCCTTTAGGTCCAGTAGGAAAAGCAAGGTCAAAAATCCTAACCAACTTCCTCAAGCTCTGCTTTCTCACTTTTACAGTGAGGCAGGATCAGCTAGGAGGTCTCTTGTAATGTCGTGCTCTTTTTGTGAATGAAGCACTTTTTCCAGGAAGAATATCCATCAGCCTTTGCCACCAGAAAGTATGTTCTGCCTGTGAACAATTCCAGACTGGGCAACTCAAACTGCCATGCAGGAAAATAATGAGAAACTTGCAGATTACATAAACAGACGAAATTTATTATCATACTCTCGACAGAGTTCTTTCATCTTTCCTGTTAATAATCATAAAATAATAGATGAGAGATTGCCAAACTTTATGGGCTTAATCCATAATTTACTCAAGTCAATTAAATTTACTGTTTCTTTATTAGGCTTTTGTTTATGCCTTACATACAGCTCTGGCAATCCTGAAATAGCTGCTGTTGCCTTTAATCATGCAGCCTACATATGACCAGAAGTATTTTGATGACTTTGATTTCAGAGCAATTAAAATACCTGGTTTAGTTCAATGATGGGCTATCACTGAAATTTCAGTTTGATCTCCAAAACTACAAGAGGGAGAGAAGGCAAAGGAAAGGCAGTGAATGGAAGAAACCTACTTTCTTTTAAACTCAGTTATCAGGAGACATTCCTCTCCTACATCCTCTGCTTAGCATCCAAAAAAGCATTAGATTACTCTATAAGTCTCACCTGTTTTCTTTCCCCACAAGTGATACATCTAAAATTGGCTCCCCTGTAGAAGCAATACTATTTTGTTCAGCGAGTGCCCATGCACATTATTTGTCTCAATAGAGTTGACTTACTGAGCCAATGCCATCCATTAATGTCAGCAATGAAGCAACAACTCTCTTTTCCACTTCATTCTGAGCTCCTTCTCTCTTTGGACAGAGTGCATCCAGCTCATCTATAAATATAATTGAGGGGCGACTGGGGGGAAAAAAGGGAAAAAATGTTAAAGTGCTCGGGAAGATTTAAAACACTCAGGCAAAGCAAAGCTGTTCATGGAAAATGTCCAGTTCCTACAAAAACTAACAAGCATCCCACTCCTTTAGGTAACTGGAAATTTCAGTCTTGAATACAGTATTACTCAAAGAGAAAACTAAAATGAATAATTTATTAGACAACTAATACCTTCAGTATGCAATAGTCTTTTGCTAATGTACTATGAACACCAACCACATGGAAGTCTAAAGTCTGCCTTAGCCAGATCTAATAAATTTGGGCAAGATGCCACCAGAGGCGTGCTATATCCAGTACCAACACTGACTCATTTAGAGCTGGCCTCCAAAAACTAGAGAGGAAAATTTGGATCCAGGTGAAACTCTGGCTCGTGCTTCCATCTTTGTGCATCTTTGAAACAAGCACACAAGACACTAACGACACAGGTCGAGCAATCTGGCACTGTCCCTAAAAGCCCCTTAAAAAGGGCAGTGTCCAAATGGATTTAACAGGCATCCTCGAATTTCACTGCTTTACTCCTAGCTAAGCTGTATTTAAACAAATTTATTTCCTTTTAAAAAAAACACTGGATGGAAAAAAATCACAATTCAAAGATTCTTGCAAATATTTTTCTTTTAAAAACATTAAGGCTGGAACTGATACCACGGATAAAATTCTCCAAAGGAACGTACCGGAGAGAAGCCTCAGCGAATATCTGACGTAACCTCGACTCAGACTCCCCATAAAACCTGTGAGAATTAAAATATTTCAATAAAAAACATAGTTTTTTTGTCTTTTCCAGGCAACTTGGAAAATTTCTGCGAGTTACAAAAAGCCGTAGCGCACACTTTTAAAGCCCTGAAGCATAGGCAAATCTACAATAATCTTTACTTCCACAAGGACAGGAAATTAAGGTGAAATGGGGCACAGGCAAAGTTAGAATCATCTAGTAACTAGAAAAAAAGATTAAAGAGAACTGCTTCTGTTCTGTGTGAGAAACAATTTTATCTCTGGTTTCGAAGAACAACAAAAAATTACTTCTCTGGAGACATCAGTCTGTGCAGTATCACCTTAGTTGCAAATATGCTCTAACAAGTTCCTCTTCTTGTTGCAGAACTAACCTACATGCAACTGCAGACGCAGTTTTAATCCCCTCGTTAATTCAGTCCATGCCTTACACAAATTTCCTGGCTGAGCCCAATAAACCTCTTTTAATATGAGAAACAAGCCCTACCTGTTTCTCATATTAATACAACATAAGCCCTACTTGAGAGAACCGTTTCACGTTTGTTTTTGACTGTTTTGGGCAGATAACCCATAGTAAATACTACATCTCTCCACAATGGATAGATGCCAGGGCACATTTTGGGCTACTATATTTACAGAATTAATGAAAATCAAGAGGGTGGACTTACTTGCTTATTATTTCAGGGCCATTAATAACAGTAACGTGAGCGCCGACCTCATTTGCAATGGCCTTGGCAATCATGGTCTTCCCAGTTCCTGGAGGGCCATAGAGCAGCACTCCTCGCGGAGGAGGGATCCCTTTGGATAAGCACATGCAGACAAACAGAGAAAGGAAGTTACTGATGATAAATGCCAGACTCAGCCTGCACTTGCACATTTCGCTGTCCCAGTTATTACCAATAATAACTTGACCTCAGCATTAATTCCTGTATCAGACATGTCATTATGATGAAATTGTGGGCTTTCAGGGAAAAGATCGCTCTTAAATGGGACATCCATCCACATTTTTTAATGTCCAAAAGACTCTATTTAAAAAGCACCTATTTAAATCATTATATTTTTCAGTAGTTCATTATAAATCTTCCCTGTGTGTTCTCAAAAAAATTGCTAGACTGAGTACCTAACATCCATGAATACACTTTTAAGTTATTCATGATTCTTAAGTGTCATTATATCAAATTTCCCACATCAGAAAACCACTTCTCTTCAACACTCAAAAAAGTTCTAGAAATACTGTGAGGCTTGATTTAAGCACGCTTTCAAGATGATGAAAAACACACATTAAAAGGATGAATTTGCCTATTTAATGGCACATGTTAAGAGCCAAGGAGACAGAAACATTCAAGCACAGAACATAAGGGACTTTGGAAGAACAAGGTACTGCTGCATACAGCTGAAGCTGGATGGAAATTACAGGTAAACTTGCAAGAAACACTATTATGATCTCAGGTAAAGAGTCCACCAAAAAAAGTTTCAGAGCAGCAAAGCCAAATTAAATGGGCACAAAAGCCAAAAACGGAAGTTGAAAAATTAGAAAGCAAAAAGCAGACACAAATGTTTGGCAAAGGCCTGACCCCAGCACAAAAGACATTGGTGAAACGTGACCAAAGAAATATCAGGTGGGACTGGGAATCAGACAGGGAATGATGCCTCAAGGGCAGGCCACAAGCCTGAATCTTAGAAACTGATACACTGGAAAAGAGAAAAAATTATCTGCTGCCTGACAAAGGATAAAAATGAAAGCATCTCTACAGACGGGTTCCTTCACAAGTCCATTAATGCATGTGCTGCTCCCTCCTGTGGCGTTTCTGGCACTGGCAAGACACGGGGCTGGGGAACCACAGGCTCACCTCAGCTCCAGCCTCACTGCCCGTGAGCAGACAAGGACTCCCAACGTTTGGAGAGGGGCTAAAGGTTTGTAACTCCTGAGAAAACATCATCAGCCATCATGTAATTAGTAGAGAATCTGCTTAAGATTTAGGGACTAGGTATGAAGAACATGCATGCTGAAGCAAATTGCTGCCACAAAACCATGTGAGCTGGCTTTGTGGATAGAGCCACACACCACCCCACTGACATCTGTGAATCATGGCCAGGAAACAGCCACCTGTGTGTTATGGAAACTGTCCCAGCTGAAATCACCTCCTCTCTGAAGTGTGTGTGGAGGAAGAGGTCATAGAGAGAAATGAACGGCCTCCAAGACATGATATTAAAGAAATATTTATAAGGAAAAGAGCCCTGTCTCACAGTGATGCACACCTCAACAAGGTACATACCCATTTGTGATAAATACACAGCACAGAGTCACAAAAATCCTCTAAGTTTTTATATATATTAGCTATAACTTTATGTATGGCAACAGTAATTATCTTTGGTTTTCCACCCTGTAATTCCATACTAAACACACGGAGCAGTTTGAGTCAACAGCTTCAAAAGACCTCCTTAGAATTTTGAAGGAACACTCAGGGATAAAAACAGCATAAGAATTAATCTGAGTTTTTCTCCATTTAAAAGATATGATAGGTCTCTACCAATACAAAATCTTATAACACAAACAATTGCACCTTTCAAGTGTCCAAGTACAGAAGTCTTTCCTATTTGCTCATGCATGCCTGAATTTCAGTACAGGCATATTTCTTCCCTGCTCAACTGTTTTTCACACAGGCTAACCAGAACATCTTCACAGTATCCATACAGTGTAATTATAAAGCAGTTTGACATTGTTTGGACACACAAGTTTACCAGATCAGTGTCACATAAAATTCGTGTCAGTGCATAATCCTGGAGTAATTAGTGTTTAAAAAAAAAAAGTCATGTTAAAGAAGAAAGTGAATGAAGAAAGCCAACTCTCAGACATCATACCGTAACTCTTGAACAGTTCAGGTTGCTTCAAGGGCAGTTCAACAGTTTCTCTAATAGTTCTGAGCTGGCTGCTTAAGCCTCCTATCATGTCATAGGTGACCCGCGACTCACACTCGCCAGCTTCTGCTACACTGGTCCTTGGTTCAGTAAAATTGATTTTAGTTCTTGAAGAAATGAAGTAAAAACAATCCGTATTGCTCATTGCTCCAGTTCTGCCAGTTAGTGGGAGTCCCTCAGCGCTGCCTTTCCCAGCCAACTCCAGCTCCTGGGTGAGGTCTGCACCATCTCCCCTGCTGAAAGTTTTGTCTCCCTGCCTGGAGTCTGGACCACTGGGTGTGACTGGTGAGCCTGGATCCACGGCTTTGCTCGGGGTGCTCATGGAGGCAACCTCTGGGCTATCACCCATGTCCATCCTGCCGAGCTGTAAGGACAAATCTAAGGCACTGCTCTCCAAATCAGATCTCTCAAGGTCTGGCTCATTGGAATCACCCGGAATGGCGCTGCCCTGGGCAATCAGCTCTGCACCATCAGTCCCCTTCACTTTCATCACCACGATGTTGCAAAGTTTGCCATAGTAAGTGAAAGCCAAGAGGTTTCCTGGTAGGACTATTTTCCCATCTATGAGAAGATAAAAGAAGAAAAAAAGACAAAGATGACAACATTTCAATCTACTTTGGCAGCAATTAGCACTCAGACATTCTTGCATCAGAATAATTCTTTATCAGGAAGCTTAGAAAGTGCTACAAATTAACATAACAAAAGGTAATTATGAGGTAATTTCAGGTACTTTAAATGCTCCTTTTGTGCACAAGCAGACTGTACTGGATAAACTGTCAGTATCATCTGTAATCTCTCATACTTAAACTCATCATTAATTTCAGCTTTTTAAATTTCATGCAAAGGGAGGTTTTTGGAATTAGTATTGTAAGAAGTAAAAATTTTGTATTTGCTCTGAGTACCACTACCTTGAATAACCCACCTTGCTTTTTTGCCTTACACCTACCACCCAGTGAAGAGCAACTTTACTTATTTACCACCAACATAAAAAAAAAGGGATTCAGAGATTGGGATTTCAGGTTAATACTGATCCTTTAACTTGTTATTAATGTGTAGTAGTGCACTCTTTTCCTCACAGTGCAAGTAAACTCAGAAGTGCACCACGGTATCAGCCTGAAGGCCATCAATGGGTGCTGAACACTCCTAGCTTGAGCCAGCAATTCAAGTCATGGGCAGGAGAAATGGAACCACAACTAATGCTAATTACATATTTGCAGCATGACACAATCGTTTAGCCCAAGACAGAACCCTGAATGAAGTGTGAACAAATTAACATCCCCTATTTTGCTGTAACCCCCTGATTAAGAACATAAAAGGAAAACGTTTGCTCTTGTATCCAGAACTTGATGATCTACTACAAAAATTCTCAAAACACAAGCAGCAAAACTCATACCCAGGTTCCTCAGCAGACAGACAGACATTTCCTCAGCATTGACGGTGGCATCTTTGTCCCTGTAGTAGGAAGGGAAAAAGTTGGTTTTCCAAGCACTTAAAAACCAGAGTCCTGAGCACTTCACAGTCTTCATATCACATGGACTTAACCCTGAAGATATTAGACACATAGTAACAAAAGAAGTGTACCTATGTCATCTGGGGCTAGTTTTGCCGAACAAAATGCTGTAATTAACAAAATCCTAAATTATATTTATCATTTCTTAGGATCACAAATATGCAATGCAGGCTATTCATCTCACCAGGCAGGATAATCACTGCTACATGTACTAAATTGAGAAGAATTTAGATCAGGCATGTCTCTTTCAGCCTTGCAAACACACACACACAACTTTTATTTTTTAAAACAGTGCCTTGAGCACTTGCATATCCACTATCCAAACACAAGTTTTCCCCACAAAGCATTTTCTAGGCATTTATTTAACTGACTCTCCGATAAGACTCACTTCATCCATTTTGCAGATGGAAGTCCACAACTTTTGTAAGCACTCACACCTGTACGTTGAAAAGCATCACACGAAAGGCAATTAAATCAGATGCAGCTGCTGCAACTCAAAGTGTGAACACCGGGGGGAGCCCAAAGCCTGCAAATCAAAGCCTGTTTCTCGATTCTAACGATCAAGCAAGCAGCTTGATGGAAAACAGGTGTATTCTGCTAATTTAGAGGAGAGCTCTTAAAATATCATAGCCTTTCCTGATGAGTAAACACATACTCAAATATGCTGTTGGGGTCTGAAGTTAGGGATTGATTCTTTTAACTGGAAGAAAAAACTAAATTACACATGCAAGCAGTACCCAGAGGTGTTAATTGACAGAGAATGACCTACACCTGTGAAGCATCTAGACACCTAACAATGAGACTTCCATTTATTCTTTCAATATTTTATGTTCTTACTTCTTACATGAAACTATGGTTCTCTGGACATCAGGAGGAATTTCTTCATGGAAAAAATTCTGCAACTGACTGCCTGGGAACTGTGATATTAATTTATAAAAATGTAAGTGCTAGGACACTTTCAAAAGTAACTGTAAAGACACTTTATTTAGGAAATAACAATAATCAGACTCTGCAACAATCCAAATGCCAACTCTGTGAAATGATAATGACAAATTTTGAAGGGAAGTGGTTGAATAAAAACCTCAACAAGGTTGTAACAAGTTCCATACCTCAACTTTACATTGACTTCCTCTGCCTGGATGAGTGCACCAGTCACAGGCTGCACAGTGACAGTGTCACCTGGATTTACTTTCAGGTTCTTCTGTGTGGTTTCACCCAGCCCAATCTTCCCACCTGGAAAGCCTGTGGTGGGCCAAGCAGTGCAGACCTAAGAAGAGTTTTCAAAGCCAATACCTGTCAGTTGAGGTTTTGCCCCTCCCATTTCCAGTCAAGGTAAAAAAAGCTTTAATATGATTAGGTTAAAACCTAATTAAAACTCACTGAACAAGACACAAGTAGCACTGAGCTTTTAAGATATGATCCATGACACTTTTCAAGATGGAAGGGGTTATATTTTGCCTATAAATGTGATAAAGTAATTTCACCAGGGCTCTCTACACATTCTGAAGATGACTCAAAAGCATACACTGTGCTGACTAGAAAATGCTACAGATCAGTGAAAAAAGTAAATAACTACACACTTTATTAGCAAATAAAACAGATATGTATGCTTATGCAAGGTATAATATATAACCCATATATTCCCACCTGACTTATAAATTTATAGAAAAAAAAAACAGCTGCATGGATTTTTTCCAATACTGAGAATACAAATGTAACTACAGTGTAGAAAACACGGAAGAGCACATTACCCATCTTTCTCAATGCATGATCCATGCTGGTTCCATTGCACACAACAGCACCACGCTGATAACACGAGAAAAGCACTTACAGGGACAAGGAAGGGTCTCACCTCCTGCCGCCCATCAGCGGACGTGAGCAGGGCCGGCCGCCCGATGCAGAGGTCCGCAGATTTCATGCTGCTCAGCGACAGCTGCGCCAGCGCTCTGCGCAGCATCTTCGGGACTTTGTCATCTCCTGAAGTTTTCGAGAGAAAAAAAAAAAAATAANGATATCGAGAGAAAAAAAAAAAATCACGTTTTCTCCCCTTCCTCTCAGTAAGTCCGGCGTTTCCCGCACGCCCCGGGAAGCACAACCTCGCCAGCCCTCAGGGCGCCGGCCCTGAGGGGAGCGCGCGGACCCCCGTGAGGTGCTGCCGGCGGGGCTGGGAACACGGGCGGCCCCACGCTGCCGCTCGGTACTGCCCCTTCCACCGCCATTTAGCTACCGCCGGCACCCTTCCATGGGAATAAGAGTAGGTTTCACGGGGGTTTGGACTGAGAGACCTCCCGGTCTCGCCTTCGTGAGGCGCCGGGAGCGCGGCTGGGCAGGGACTCAGATTCAAACGAGGCGCCCTCAGCGCGCCGGGCTGAGGCAGCGGGGCTGGAGCAGCCGGGGCTGGGGCTGCCCGTCCCCGCCACCCGTACCTGCGTCCACGGCGTCGGTGACGCGCAGCGCCAGCGGCCCGCCCGCGGCAGCTTCGAGGGGAGCATCCCGCGGGGAGCCCCCGCCCGCGGCCGGGCGCCCCTTACTCTTCCTTCTGGAAGAGGAGGCAGACATGCTGCCCGCGGCCGCCGCAGAGCGGTTCCGGAGCAGAGGCCAGCACCGCCCCGGGGGCGGGCGCTCACCGCCCCCCTCAGCGCCATGGCGGGGCAATGGCGGGTGCTGCGGAGGGCGCGGGGCTGGGTGGCCTTGGCGGGGCTGCGGGCGAGGCTGGACAAGTTCGGGGGGGTGAGCGTGGACCTGGGCGACCTGCGTGGGTCCCCGCGGCTGGAGCGGGCCGCCTTCGGGCGGTGGCTGCGGGGCAAGTGCCGGGCGGGGGTCCCGA
>VWZT01000570.1:460364-491575 GCA_013397055.1 Pachycephala philippinensis
TCATCCAGTCCAGTCTCCCGGAGCAGGTGACACAGGAGTGACAAATCACAGCAGGTAGATTTGGAATGTCTCCAGAGGAGATTCCACGCCCCCCACTGGGCAGCCTGTTCCAGTGCTCCGCCACTCTCAGTGTGAAGTTCTTCCTCGTATTGAGGTGAAACCTAATGTGTTTCAGTTTATGGCGATTGCTCCTTGTCCTGTCACTGGGAACCACTGAAATGAGTCTGGCATCATTCTCTTGGCACCTACCTTTAAGATATTTGTATGGATTGATGAGATCGCATCCGAGACTCATCTTCTCCAGACTGAACAGGTCCAGCTCCCACAGTCTCTCGTCATGAGGGAGATGGTCCAGACCCCTCATCCTTTTTGTGGACCCACTCCAGTAGTTCCTTATCTTCCTTGTACTGAGGAACTATTCAGTGGGACACAGCACTCCAGAAGAGTAGATTCCCCTATTTCTCATGGCAGACCCTAACATAAAAGCCATCATTTTGCATGTGAACACCAAGTTGTACCACGTAATATGTTGAGCTGGCAGCCCCTGACACTGCTGGTGAGTTTCTCCCACCAGCAATAGTTTTACCCTGTGGTAAATGAGGTGAAAATAACAGATTTTTGCACATTACCAACAGCTATAGTGCGTGGTAAGGTTTAAAACCACACAGATCAGGGGCAAAGGAGTCCCTGACCCTCCTCACTTCCCTCTCTTGCAGAGTCCGTGTCTCAGTGGCGGGACGAAGGCCGTGTTGCTGTCTGGCTCCATGTCCCCATCCTCCAGAGCAGCCTTGTGGCAGTGGCTGCTTCCCAAGGCTTTGCTTTCCACCACGCCGAGCAGGGCTCGTCCACCCTGACGCTGTGGCTGGGAGAGGGGCCCAGCAGGCTGCCGGGGTTCGCCACACATCAGCTGGGAGTTGCAGGTGAGTTACAGCAGTGGTTGCACCCACAGAAAGTCTTGAATGAGTCCTTAGGAGCAGGTTCAGTAGGAACTGCTCCTCTGTGCAACCAGCACATGGAAACCAGCTGCCTGCTGCATTTTAAAATGAAAAAGTAACCACCAACATAGAGAAAAAAGCACTTCTCTGCTCTGTGTGCTTAATATGTGTATGTGCCTATACTATGCTCAAGTTAATGTCTGTAAATGGGAAAAACTTGACCCAACAGGATTGTTCAGAATGTAAAGCAACTATTAGACTAAATTGCAATGGTCTGAAAGCTGATCTAAGCTATGCCTAGAAGTCTTCAATCCAAACATATATTTTACAAAATAAACCAAACAAATGCCATATTGTTAATCCATCTAGACCTCCCACAACCGCAGTTGGAAAGTTGTTCCATAACTGAAAAAATTTCCGAGGAATTAGACAAGATGGTTTCCCCTTTTTTATTTTTTCATATAACACAGTATAAGGGGCTGATGATGAGTCAAAAATACTGTCAGCTTGAAGTTAGCTTCACCAAATTCGTGTGGTTTTGCCCTCTCCCTCAGTGGAGTTCCACAGATCTGCTATTACTTACCCCATCGATCAGTAATCTGTAATTGGAGGTTGGCTTGGACCCCTCATATACTGTTTGAGGGTTACATTAACACATAGAAATCACGGGACTGGGGAGAGCAAATCTCTGCAGTGACAACCCTGACTTGTTTGTCCTTGGCTCACAGGGACTGTGTGGGATATTATTTCTTCACCAACTGGTGTTAAGGCCCATAAACAGCAATTTGAAAAATCTCGTTAGGAAGAACTCACAAAAGATGGTTTGTTCTGTGTAGCAGCCGGTCAGGTGAAAGGAAGTTTGGGGAAAAAAAACCCTCTTGAATTACAAAACAGTGATACTGGCACCGGTAGTGTTCTTCCAAGACCAGCAGAGGGCAGGGTGGATGCTGAAGGCGGACTGGGAGCTTGTCAATGGACATGTTGGAGCATGTTTTCCTGAGGTATGGAAACCTCACCATTAAAATATGTGGCATTAAACTAGAACAGGACAGTGCATTCTACTCGCAAAAGCACCGTGTTACTCCTTGTGAAGAAACTTGACTAAGTGAGAGATTTTCTGAAGTAGAACTTGCACAGCCGAAAGTGCTGCTCGAAAGGAGATCATGTAAGAAATGAGTTGTGACCCCACGGGGCATCAGAAAGGACTAGAAGAAAAATCATAACTCTGAAAGACTCAAAAGTAAACATTTAAAAATGTATTTTCAGAGCGTAATTTGCAGTTGTGCTTCAAAACACTTTGCACTCTGCAAGTAGGAGAAAAAAGTTTGGTAAGTGCAGGTATATGCATTTCATAATTTATTGTACAGATTTTAAAACTGCACAACATATAATGTGTGTGTTCTTTGCTACCATTATTCAAACCTGTATGCTTTTATTCATTATTGGGAATTTCTTTAAAGGAGGTAAATACTTAAAACATTTTAGGCAGGTAAACAAGTGTGAAATAATGACTGCTATGTGGTTTTTTTTTTCCTTTGTTCCACTCACTGTCAGTGGATCTGGAACACATCCCAAAAATACACTAAGCAGTGTGGATACCACCTGGTAGGTTTCTTCCATTATCTTTCTACATTAGGAGGGAGACCCTGGGTAGTGGAAAGGCTCCATTCTATTTTAAATTCATCTTATTGAAATAATAAATTATTTAAATATGCATATTTAAATATGTGGGCCATTGGGGAGGGGGTCAAACACAAGGCATTTTTATTTCCTAACCAAAAAGTATTTTGGAACGTGTCTGCAGTAAATAAAACCATTTGCTGGTGAGAGTCTCTATGCCAAAGCTGTGGCCAGTCAGTGAAATGCAGGACTCAGTCCTCTGAGCATCCTGAAAATGAAAAGCAGGGATGTGGAGAGTTCTTGGCTGGCCAGCAGGAAGCCAGCACAGGGAACAGGTAGCAAGTCTCATTGCCAAGTAGACCAGCAGCTGGTTTTCCTCCTGTCTGGAGTTTCCCATGCAGCAAACACAGCACAGCCAGGGCTTGTGCCTCAGGACCATCCAGCCAAGTGATGACAAAGGTGTGAATAAGCAGGGTCAGGTCATGTTTTACCAGACTGGATGAGAGTGGCCAAGCAGAGAGAAGCAAACCTTACTCATTGGGCTTGGCCATTATTGTTTAGAAATAGTGGAATATGTGATGTGTCTTCCAGCTAAGTTACTGCATCCGTTTGTAGGCGGCAGGATTTTCCACATGTGTAAAGATACAGAGGAGTCTCTGGTGTATGAAGTGATTAACGTGTTTTTAAAAAACATTTCCAAAATTCTCCACCTCCCAGGAGGATGTGGCCTGCCATCCAGAAAGTGACATGTTTGTAAATATGCCATGTACCTGGCATGAGAGGACAAGCTGAGGAAGGAAAGTAAAAGGAGAGGAAGAAAAGTAAAAAGCATTTTCTTCCCCCTCTCATGTACTACAAGCATTACAACACAGCTGTTATTTGCATTGCTACCACCTTAATCCACGTGTTGAAACAAAGCCCTTGGAGTTGAAGGACTCCAGGAAAGAGAGTGTTCACAGGAGTTGAAGGACTCCAGGAAGGAGAGTGTTCACACACAGAGGACCATCAGCCTTGGCCAGTCCTGTTACTTAAGGAAATCTAAAGTGAGCAGCTGCATTACTGTGGAACTGCACAGGCAGGTGCAGGAGGTAGATAGGTTTGGTAAGTCACTTATCAAAAGTGACTTAAAAGTAGTACCCAAGTTGTTTTACAAATCCCTACTCCTGTCTGCTGATGTTTACAGGGCAGGCAGTTGTGTCTGCATTCATTCTGTGGTTGACAAGTGCTTCTCAACACTGAGCACCTTTGCATGCATTTTTACATCAGTCATAAATAAAACAGGTAGGATGAAGATATTTTTCCCCTCCATTACTCATTATCTGGAGTTGACTGAGGGATTCCTTTTTTTTTAAATGCTTTTCTTACCTATTTCCCAAAAGAGAACATTCAAAACCAAGTGGTGTTGTAATAGTGATTACTTGGTTGGGTTGCAAGTATAAACCTTTCCAGAAAGTCATCGTGGCACTAGATGATTTAAAGCTCCAGGTGCCACATTTGTAGCAGGTGGGAGCGTTTTAAAAATCACACTGCAGGGCCTGCAGTCAAGCTCTGATCTCACTGATCACCAGGTGTGGCCCAGCAAGGGAACATGAGACCAGACAGCAAATCCTGTTATGGTGTTTTCTTTCTTCTTGCTCTGGATTTAGGTATCCTCTAGCAGAGATTCTGGTCACCTCACTGGGAATTTCAGTGCCAAAAATTACATTCACAGGCTTCAATTTCAGGGGGACAGAGGAGAGCAAACACACTTTCTGTTTCATTCAAATGGCAGTTTCCTGCTTTCACCAGCCCTCCCTGATCTCAGCAAACCCTTTGCCTGAGGAATGGCTTTTCTGGAAAACAAACCCTCTAATCACCAGGTTCCTCCTGCTTTCCTTATGTTCCCTCGTTTAATCATTACAGTAGTTGAACTTGGACACTGCTAAATATTTACAGGAGGAATGAAATCATAAAGTCACAAGCCGCTGGGAGGCAGATAAGTGACCACCCTCTTAAAGCATGTCCTTTGACATGTCTTGAAGGAAGACTGGTACTTCATCTTTGAAATATTCCTCCTACACATAACTCTGCCATGTATTATTAAAAAACAGAGGATGTCTTTAGTTGGACACTCACTCCTTAATAATTCCTTCCTGTGGATATACTTCCCCATAGCATTTTAAATGCACATGTCATCACAGATGTGCCTGTATCCTCTTCCTCCGGCTGTAAAATGACGTAAGCTTTTTTTACCGTTAACTTCTAATTTGAAAACCATGTATGACTGATGTGGAAAAGATCCTGGTAAGTTGCACCACAGCACTCATCCTGCTCACCACAGCACTCTTTAAAATCTGAGAAAAATACCTGTTGTAAGGGAAGGACATTTTTGAAGTATAACCAGTGAGCATGACACAATTAAACATGAAAGCATTTGGAGTTCAGAAAGTAGGAAAACTTGTAATCTGTGGGAGAAAGTCATGGGCTGAGCATGAGGACATAAGGAGAAGCTGCACTTCTCAGTCAGACAGGGGTTTTTATCAAAAAGTGAAAGTGTCACTTTTCCACTTGGAAGCAACACTTTTTGATTAAGAAGTTGACTCAGATTACAGCGCCGTTCCTGTCATGAGTTGTTAGCTGGGTTGTGCGAGTTCAGAGATAGTCACACAGCTGAACATTATCTGTACAGTCAGCCCAGAGTACTAAACCTGGTGTGTTATTAACCCAAAAACACTCAAATCTTAACTACAGCAGGTGGGGGTTTGTCATGAATTTCACTGGAGAAAAATTCGTGCCCCTTTAAGGGTGGCTTCTCAGCCAGAGTCACTGGAAAATTCTGTTACTTGAGGAAGATTACAGGCACGTCTCTGCTGAAGCAAACAGCTTTGCCAGATTGTTTGGGTAACCTCTTGATCTTGCATTCTTTAGTTCTGATATTAACACAAGCAAGTTTTTCTTTTCTTGTCTAATCTGGAACTTAAATGTTGCAATTATTTATCTTGGTACTGCCAACTTTGAATTTTTATATGGGATACTTAACCTTTTTCTGGTATTTTATTGTGCATCCATTTTCCACTGAAAAACCACTCTGTGATTCCTCCATACAAACCTTCCTAACTGTACATGTTATTATTAGGGGTTTGTTATGCTTTATCAAAACATGTTAAATTTTGGTTGTTAGGATTGAACATAGTTGTCCAAACACTTCATCTTTTTCAATATTCTTTCTATACCAGGTGCTGTTTTAGATGAAAGCACCGGAAAGGTGTTGGTTGTACAAGACAGAAATAAGGTATGTTTGTTACAGGATTATAAAATAGAGAAGTTCATTTAGATGAGCCTATTCTGTAGTATAAAACAAAATATATGTTTATCTTTATTCCAGTCCAAAATTGTGATAGTTAAAAGTTACTTCCTTTTACAAGTGTCTCAAACACATCTATCAACAGACTACTGTATTCCGTTTTAAGGGAAAAAAAAACAACCCTAAAAATCAACAGCTTTGTTACAAATTATAACTACCAATTGATTCAGCAGAACTAAGTATCCTTCCTGCTTTGAGTTTTCTGTTTTCTCCTGTAACTGACCCAGGAGTCCCTGATCTTGTGTTTGGATCCATGCAGACCTCTGGAAAACCCCCATGGCTCGAAATAGATTTTGAGAGGATTCTGATTTGGTTTGGTTTCCAAAATTCCAGGCATATCTGTGGCCTTAAACAAGCAGTAGCATGGTTGGCCGTGACCTGGAGACCACCTTAGTTCAGCAGGTGTAAAGATCTTTAATTCCTTACACACAGAAGCACTCACCCTCACTACAGAGGATGCCAGACCAGAGCCGTGCTGTGGTGAGGGTGGCTCGTATGATGTGGCTTGAGGTCACCGAGCATCAGTCACTGAAATGTCTTCCAGCTCCTATCAGGCTAACCCAGGTTTTAATTCAGCTGCTGCAGAAAGCTCTCTGACTCCCTGGCAGCTGCCTGTGCTACTCCATTTAAGAGACATTTAGCCTCGATTATGCTTTCATTTGCAAGTTAAAGTGTCACTAAGAGAGTGAGATTAATGCAGTTTTAACATGAAACAATCAAAACCTACCTAGGTAGACTGAAACACACTTGGATGCATCATTTTCATTTTATATAGTTAAAACTGTGCCAGTATCTCACTGGCTGCATTCTCCTGTCTTTCCTGAAATAGCTACTAAGCCATTTCTCCTCAGGACCCCAAAGATCAGTTCATTAGTAACTACAACACAGATAATGAACTTCAGTGAAAGGGTGCTTTCATAGGCAGGTTCAGTCATACCACATGTTGAGTTTCTAACACAAAAGACAAGGGTGTTTCTCTTCCTCTGAACTTGTTTCCTGTAATTGAAGATGTTTATTTTTCATTTTTGTATTTTGTATTTTTACTTACAATAAAGTAAAATGTCGAGGACTTGTCTATAGCAGGACCTTCAGGCTTACATGCAGCAATTACCAGTTAAAGCATAAACCTGCCTCTCATGCTGTAGACTCCAAAAATGGTTCCAACTCCAGAGAGTCTCCAGGGACACAACAATACATTGTAAACATTAGAAACAGATTTATTTACCCTTTTATACACACACACACACACACAAAAAAAAGGCGCATGCTTACCTTTTAGTAAATATCTTAAACATATATCAGAGTGAAAAAAAAATTTAAAACTTTAGACAGCTGTTGGAATTTTAAGAGCTGTTTGGGTTTAATTGTGACAGGACAATTCCACAGCACACAAAGATTTCCAGGAACTAAAAGCAAATCTCAAAGCCAATAGCCAAATATATGTGTTTTCCATCTGCACTATTTTTAATCTATTACTTTAAATCCCTATCCAAGCCCTTTAAGAATGCCCAGGAAAAAAAAATTTCCAATGTAGTCATTAGGGTTTCAAATCATTGGAAAGCACACAGCTTCCCTGCTACGCTGCATAGACAAAAAAAGCTTTTTTTGGGCCAGTGTACCTTTTTACTGCATTTATTTCTAGGTGAAGGGTAGCTTCTTCCTACATAAACTTTTAACAAGGAAAGAAACAGAAAGTACACGGAAGTAAAGTAAAGCCTACAAATCTTTATGCTCTTGCAAGAGGTGCAGGGACTGGGACTCTTTTAGCAGTGTGAGTAACAACACCAAGCCTGCAGTTCACGTTTTAATACTGAACTTTATTGCAATTCAATGAATGTTTCTATGCATAAATCACACACAAGCCCTCATTTCTTGTATTCCATGAAAATGACAAGTTACACTAAATGATCATTACAGACACACAGAGTCATCTTGTAGCCAGTGCAGTATAGAACAGTACAATCATAATACCTTTTGGTAAGATTAAATATATATACATTTTTTAAAAGCCAAACCATGGAAGTGGAATACATTAGTGATTAAATATAAGATTATATAGTCTATAGCAGCTTTTTTTTTAATATTCAACTACTCTATCTAGCAGCAACGTTGTCTAATGACTGTTAGACAGTTTGTACTTTGAATCAGTAGGTGTTTGTTCCAACAGTTCATACAGACTGTAACTGTCTCTGATCATCGTGTTAGCAGGAATGAACAAGTTCCTACTTACTGATCTTTGTAAAATAACAATACTGCAACTTCAACAAAAAAAAGTTATGTGTTAATTGTCTCCTTCGTATTAAAGAGTGCAACACAGGCTGACTACTTCATGAATGGATTTTTCCTCCAATACAGACTATAAACGCATGGAAATTTCCAGGAGGTCTGTCTAATCCAGGAGAAGACATTGGTAAGTTCTAGCAGAACAGGTCAGACATCAACAGAGTTACAAAGACATGAATACCACTGAAATACAGGGTGACCCACCTCGCTCCTATGATGGACTGTTTCCTTGAATTAATGGTGAATAGATGGGAGTGACACAATCCTGGGACCCTAACGGTAACAGCATTATGTTCAGGGCAAAGGAGTTTTGTATTTATAACATTTACTCTTTTCCACACTTCCTTTTTAAGTGCCTGCTTGAGGCCAGCTAAGTTTTTGTAGGCTGGTCGGATATGCTGCAGTATGAGCCAGAAGTGCAGAGGATTAAGGTAATCTATATATAGTCCAAATAAAACTGAAACAGGGAGCTCTCAGCTCACACTGGAATCCAGGGCAGTGACCTCAGAGATGCACTGACCAAAAATTTCCAACTCTCCCTTTTTACGTGCAAAACAGAAATAAATGCACTTGCTTCCTTCCACCCCCCCGACTTGATTGGTTTGGACTAAGAGCTCCTTGGCACAGGGCCAGTATGAAGTGCAGGGCCTCAGTCTTGTGGGCACCTGCTCCCAACAGAGACGTGAGGCACTCCTGTGGTAGGAAACAAGCCTGGTTTGAGGAAACTTCGCATTTCTCTCCAACACAGCACTGCTGATTATGAGCACTGCTGCAGTTTATCTTGACAGGTGAATGAACAAGGGTGGTTACGAAGAGAGAGAAAATCTGCCTTTTTTCTTCTTGTATCTCAGCCCTTAAAATCATGATGCATAGGCTGGTTAATTCTTAAGCTGTCGAGCCCAAGTTTCCTCACTGTTCTATACCTACTGTTTTAGCAGTCTCCCTACACAACATGTGGTAGGGTTGTATTCCAGTTATTATTTCAATACATGGAGAAAGTTCCTGGTTGTCAGGATATGGCTGAGTTTAGTTTTCGTAACTCATGAGTCATGTTTTAAGTCTTTTTGTTAAACCTGGTGATGGAAATCAAAAATAATTTGCTGGACAATGCAGTGTAACATGGTGAAATGGATCTATGTTTTCAAAAGAATCCCAAATGCCATGGCTGTTGTCTAGCCAGGCTCCTCCTCACTTCTACTGCCAGTGGCAAAAGGAATTTTGTACTCAAGGGAACAAAAAATGACAGCACTGGCATTCCGGTGGGATTCTCCAGAGGGATACTGCTGCTGAGTAAGCCAATGGCCATCCCTCAGTTAACAGGTGAGATTATGGCTGGAGCCTGGACTGAAAATCACTCAGGAGAAAAGTCTCTTACAGCTTCCCTCCTGCCACTTATAAACTACAGAATAATAAAAGTTATGATTCTCTGCATCACATCTTATATTACAAGAAGATATAAATTAGTGAAGCATAAAATATAATAAGAGCCTAATTTTCCTTTTTCATTCTTATATCAAGCCTTAAAAACTCAAGTCACTCAAAGGAGTAAATTTTAAATTACAATTAAAAATTGCAATTACAATACTTAAAATCCTTTGGTTACATGAAGTGACAACATGCATGGCTGCCTACTTAAATGAGTGCCAACTGACTCATGCAAGTAACACCAATAGTTTCATAATGCAGATTAAGCAAAGTGCACACGTTTTTGTATTTGAGTATTTCTGAAACTCCAGCCCTAGAGTTTCTTCTAGTTTAACTGTCATTTGATATTTATATATACACACACATATAAATAAAAGGGAAATGGAAAATGGCACTTCATCTAAAAGCAAAGCTCAAAGCTTAAATGAAATCCCTAATTACTGCAATTTTCTTAATCACAGCCTGCCTCAGCATTCCTCACGATCTCACTTCAATTCTGTGTAATACAGCCCCCTGCCCACTAACAAAACCACCTGCCACAGGGAGTTACTATTTCCAATATCTGAAACTACCCCTGAAATGTCTGTTTTGTTCCCCTCTGCCATGCCAAGATGCAAGCTTCCATAGGATGGTGAATCTCTACGAGTCTTTTAAAATGCATTTGCTTTTGGAAGCAAGCCAGCACACATTTCTTACTGAAAATGAACTAACAGGAGCAGGTAACATTGCACAACAGTTCTACACATTGACCACTCAAATCAGACACAACCAGGAGGTTACATTAATTTGGGAAAAGCCAGTATTTAACCTACCAGTAGTTACCCCAGGCAAGTAGGATTTAACTTGACTACGATGAAACTGCAGACTTTGGGGAAATCAGTGGAATATTAAAAAAAAAAACTTATTTTGGGCTCTTCAATTTAAGTTGTTATTGAAGAGAAAAACCATCTCTCTGGAAGAGTTCTGGATGGATGGGTGGTTCTTTGGCTGTAATTGCAGCACACAGACCCTGCAGACCCTTAAAGTTCCTGCTGCGTTTGTGGTGAGGAATGTGAGCACTGACCTCACTCTGGCTGGGGCACACAGGATGCACACGTGCAGCACAGATGCAGCATGTTTCCTGCAGGAACAGGCTCTGTGCTGCACTGGTGCTGTGGCATATTTGAAATGTCACCAGACCCTTAAGGTATAGTTTGCAAAGGACCTGGCACTGCCTTTCACTTTCTGCAAACAGTTTTACCTATTTTGTTACCACCCCTTGGGGTGAAGTGCGGTGAAACTGATCCGATCAAGAGATGTGACATCAGTACAGGTGCTGCTGCACAGGGTCTGAGCCAGAGGCTGGGCAGGGGCAAGGAGAGGGATGGGGATCCAAAGGACTGCAAAGACCGTGCAGTGCTGTCTTGGATTAACGGATCAGTGGAGCCAGCAGCCATTGGTGTCCATTTCAAATCACACCCTGTACAGCATTACCAAAGTAATTCTGTAGGATATACACAGGAAAGGCACACAACAATTACTTTTGTTTGGGGACCAAAAAATTAGCTTATCCTCGTGTTGGAAAAACAGACTTACATTCTGAAAACATTATGAAGCAGAACAGAGAATGTGTTGAGTTAGAGGCTTTCCACCTTTCCAAAAGGTCTAAGGAGTGCAAAGTTACTCTCAAATGTATTGCAAGGATTGCTCTTTCCACCCAGGAGACACAGCAGTTCGAGAGGTTTTTGAAGAGACTGGCATCAAGTCAGAGTTCAAGTCCATCCTGAGCATCAGGCAGCAACACGAACACCCTGGAGCCTTCGGGAAGTCGGACATGTACATCATCTGCCGCATGGAGCCCTCCTCCTTCCACATCAGCTTCTGCCAGCACGAGTGTCTCCGGTGCGAGTGGATGGACCTAGAGGAGCTGGCCAGGACGGAAAACGCCACTCCCATCACCAGCAACGTGGCCAAGCTCTTACTGTACGGGTACCGGGAAGGGTTTGATAGGATTGACATAACCATGAGGGAGTTCCCAGCTGTCTACACAGGCCTGTTCTACAAACTCTACCACAGGGAGCTGCC
Source organism: Pachycephala philippinensis (assembly GCA_013397055.1). Classification (NCBI taxonomy): domain Eukaryota; kingdom Metazoa; phylum Chordata; class Aves; order Passeriformes; genus Pachycephala; species Pachycephala philippinensis. The sequence continues at coordinate 472,035 of VWZT01000570.1, forward strand.
CGAGTCCTACAGAAACATGACATGACAGCAATACATTTCACATTTCCTTACAGTAATAATTTAGAATTATTATTGCAGTGTTGCATATTGAAGTTATCCATGGACTTCTTTTTACGTAATTACTAGAAAGTAATTATTCTCTAATAAGCTAAGATATAAATTATTTTTAAAGGTAATTGTTGCTATGAGTGTGCATCAGGTTCTCCGTAAAGCAAGCATAAGGTAAATAAAATACATAGATACCTTGCAGAAAACAGAAGCATTACTGATCCTGAAAATACATTCTCCAAGTCATTTTACCTCCACACACACTGGCACAATAGGTTTAAAGAGCAATATAAAGACAGTATGAAACATTCATGGTTTAATCTGGTATCTGCAAAAGTAGTTATAATATCAGCAAATAATTGCTTATATTTTGCTACTTCGGAGAGGAGTAGGAAAGGCGACGTCTTTAGTGCTGTGTGGCACTGGTGTTCAGAATCTGCCATGGAAATCAGCTTTTAGCAGACATGGGAAGGAAAAGGATAGCTTTCTGTCCAGGTCCAGTTTTTGGTCCAGGTTTGTACTGTCCAGTTCTTTTCAGCGCCACGTACCAATCCGAGTATTTCCGTGACCGGTAAGTGTTATAGTTATTGGATTCCAAACGCTCAAAAAAGAAACATTCTTCTGTTGCATATTTCTAAAAGGGAAAAGAAAAAGCATTACCGGTGTAGCACCACAAATCAATTCTTCACATTCAGGGGACTAACTTAGCAAGAATGTGAGCAGTACCCGTGGTTTTAAGAAATAGAGATTACTGTTTCACGACTGAAGAAAGATACTTATTGTGAAAATATTGTTAAAAACACCTACAAGAAGAGGTTTTACCTATGGTTCATTTATTGTCTCTAACACAGATCAAGCAGCTTTTAATTTGTTTTTACTGTGTAATTCTTTGTTCTGATCAGAAAATTATAAGCCTTTAAGAACAAAAACTTTAAGCAGAGTATAGACAATTCAGTACAACTGCCCAAGGTGGAAATTCAGGCAGAGACACCATGAAAAAAGGGTGAAGAAAGAAAAGCCCTTATTTCTCCCTAAAGCATACATGATACCAGTGCTTTCCTACCGTATGCTCTCAATGTAAACATTTTGACATAAACCCCATCATTTAGGTGACAAATGGCAGTTCAGGCTTCATGAACTATGTATTCCTTAACATCTACCAAAGGCGACATTTCAGGAGCTGCACTGCTGTCCAGCAACAGCAGGATGCCAGCCACTGCACTGTCAATCTCAGCACCTGGAAAAACCCTGATTTTCTGGTTTTTTCCTTCAAATACACTTCAGTCCAGGCTGCATCCAGAGTGCTGATGTGGCAGCAGAAGCGTTCACAGCATCTCATGAAACACCTGAACTCCACTAACTAAATGCAGGTTATTCTCACATTCATTCTTGGAGCACAATTTTAATCCATAACATCAAAAGACAAGAATTTCCCTTCAAGTCAAGTTCCTGAAGTCTGGTAAAACCTGGCCAATCGCAGCGAAACCACATAAGCATGACAGAATGAACAGGTCATATCCTTAAATAACAAATTATCATAAAATACAAGTTAGTCAAAACTCTTCCTTTCGTGGAAAGTTTGGGAAATTTCTTCATTAAATGAAATAATCACATTTCATTCCATAAAGGGAAAGTATTTCATTCTTGTAATAACTTAAACTGGAAAGTCAAGATAAGCCATATCAGATGGGAAATGATTCAGTTTTTCCATCAAAAATCTGATGGAACAGATGCATTTCTGCACAAATATTTTCAGTTAAAAGAGCGTTTTCCAAGGGGAGGTTTTGACTATCTGCATTCATAACCAGCCGTTTCCTTCAGTGTTAGAGATCTCCTTTCCCCCACAACTGAGTCTGTCAGTAAAGAGCATGAAAATGCTCTGTAAAAGCTGCATCATCCAGATCTCCAGACAAGAACACGACCCACTGCACCTCCACATAGGTCACCAGGGTGAGCAGTGATCCACGGGCTGTGCAGTAAATCATCCTGCAGAGCCCAGCTCAGAACAAACCCTGCAGCATGTCTCAACAAGTAATTACAAAAACATCCAACAAGACGAAAAACAGGCCTGAATAATAATTTGCAAATGTAGTTCTGAAGACGTTGATTTATTTGTAAAACAAAGACACTATGCAAATTGATCCTGGACACTGAAGAGTAATTTAAAAAACCCAGACGTTAAAAAGGACAGAATAGTATTCGAGTGAGTGATGGATTAGAGGACTAAATTATGTGTTTAGAAATTAAAGTTCCATAATGTTTTAAAAGAAATTTCAGCAGTGTTTCAGTATGTGCAATTCACCACAAACATTTCCAGTGTACGCTCTTTGCGAGCTCTCGTGAAACAGCCCTGCTCAAGCTGAACTAGAGACGCTGGCAATTAGAAACAGTTTCTTGAATGTGTTTAGAGGCAGAAAATGGTAAAGGCACAGCCAGCCACAGACTGTTGGAAGTCACAGTGCAGAAATCCTCATGGAAAAACATTGCCAGTGCTACAGAAAACAGCCATGAAATTGCAGCAGTGTTTGTTAGGCTGGTTGGAGAAAAAAAAATCTTTAGAGAGTTTCCACCTATGAATAACAACAATGTTGTGTGCAGCAAACACGATGCAAGTAATTCCCATTTCCGGAAACAACCCAGAAGAAAAAAAGTTTTATAAGCTCAAGTGAGAAGCACAAAGTGACCCAACTTTCCATATTCTGAGAGAGTAAGTCCGAGTGAATGGATGATACTTTACGAGCATTTTGCCTTACAGGAACTACAGCTAAAACTGCTGCAAGGGAAGCATGTTCTATAACCAAACCCACCATGCAGCAGCAGGCCAGAAATCCCAAATATAAACACACCCCTGTGTTTATGTTTATAATTTTACAAATGCTGCTAAACACCCTATTTTGACACTTCGCCGTCGCTCAGGGTACGGACTGCGATTAGAATGGGAAGCTGAATGCCACCGCACCAGCACCACAGGAAATTCCCAATTATCCTTAACTCAAGAATAGCACAGTGGACAACTCCTCACATTTTCTTCAACTGAGCTGTCACACAATATCCGAGTAACTTGAAGCAGGTTCTTTAACTGCATTCCTGAGCCCACACAAAACTCCCTGGAGCCAGAGCCGAGGAGTGCCCCGAGGAGCCCTGCTGCTGTAAAACTACTTTCAGTCTCATTTCATGGAGACAGAGAAAGGGAATTAGAAGTAATTTCTGCAGCCCCTGGCACAGGTCTTTCATTAGCTGCAGTTCAGCCAGGGTTAGGAATGCGCATTGTTAACCCCAGCCACGGAGGGAATTGCACAGAGACTGAATGGGGCTGCGTGAATACACCAAAGCACCAGGGATTACTGCAAACCGAAATTCTGGCAGAGTGGATGCCCTGCAGCGGTGCTTCACCAGGCTCTGAAGGTTAAAATATGGATGAGGGATTTACAGTGTCTACATCTCAGAAGCAAAATGAATGTACTGTAGCTCTTAAAGCAAAATTTATCATCTGGCTCTGAGAGACATTAACTTTCAGAGTCTGCTGCACACACTGGCTTTAAAACACACTTAAAAATTCAGCTGATACCAATAAAACACACCAGAGTTTAAACTAAAACTAGTCTCACTAGAGAGCAGTTTAATTTAACCACATTTATATAACTTTTAAAATTTTATCATCACATTTTTAAAAATATTCTTCTTGCCAGTTTTCTAGTCAGGAAGTAGAAGGGCCCAAAAAAGACTTGATTCGCTACAAAGAGGAAAATGAGAAAACAATTTATACAGATTAGTATCCTGAAAGTAATTTTTTAACAGAAATTGGCTTTACTTTCCACTTCAAAGAGGTCTTTTAAAATCACTTTATGTGAACGTAAGTGAAAGAGGAAAAAATTACTCCTGAGGGTAAAAATACAAACACTTTATTCTTCCTTTGTTTTTATAATTTCCTGATCACTGTGATTTTTCTCTCTCAGAGAAGCCATTCCTGTTAAATTTCGCAGCTCCTGGGTAGGGCAGAAATATCCAACTGCTCTAGCTCCTATTTCAAGTAATTGACAGAAGCTGTGCAGCGCTCATTTCTCCTGATAAATCCCACATCGAGCAGCTGAGTAACTCCTGCAGGAAGAGAGGCTACTCCACACAGAGCGAGGGCAGGACACACCAACACACACACAGACATGAGGAAAGTGCTGCTTACCAAGGCCAGCAATCTGCCATCCTCCTTCATCGCCAGGAAGCGATTGGCACTGACACCTTTGATGGACACCACTCCTCGTTCCTCTGCCTGAAGCTGCAGCTTGACTGCGAACAAAAACAAAAAAAAGACAAAAGGTTTCATAGCCATCGTGGGTTTGCAGCACTTGACAGTCACTGCTTCAAACCATGCACCATAGAAAGCTTCAGCTTGCAATGAAAATAGTACATTTTCAACCCTTGGCTTTCTGATCCCATTTTTATAAAGGAAGTAGCTACTGATAAATTGCCAACGGTGAGATTGAGTTATTCCATCTTCATTTCACAAAAAGGCAACTTAAAAACCCATTAAATTCCTTGAAAGCCCACCTAGGGCACGGTCAACTGCTCCCAGAAAATTGAAATTTTTCACGGCAATTTTTTCAGAGGTATTTCTCAATGTTTGCAGAACAGCATCAGACACTGAACGTACACAGCTCTGTACAGGCTGTCAGCGAGTCTGGGCTACAGCTGAGACTATTCAGGTCCGTATCACTCCCTAAGGGTTCTGGCAGTTCCCAACAGATAAACATCCATTAGTTTACCTCATCCATCCAACAAGTGGGTGGAACAAACAGAACTGCAGCCATAGGTGAAGGCAACAAAAGCACAAGAAACAGTGTTACACAAATCAGATACATGTTTTGCATCAATTAAAAGAAATTAAAGATTTTAGAGAAATGAAAACCTGTAAGGTCCTATCACAAAGCTTTTAGCTACTACTTGTGGATAATTAACACAAAGCCTTAACTGATTTCTGTAGCCACAAATCAAACCCAGGTTGGGTGAACACGTGAAAGCTTCCCCTTTTGCCTGCCCTTGCCTGTTGTATACAACATCTCAGGCAAGAGCTCCCTTCACCCAGCTGCTTTGGTGCAGTAGGTACTTTGTTTTGTTTGGAGATGTAGTTTTAAACAGCTTGAGCTTTTCAGCCACCAGAATAAATGAATGAAGTGACTGTAAATTTTGGAGAAGGAACATCTCTTGAGATTCAGAGAGAGGTTGTTGCTTATTTGGCTTTTTATGGACGGGAAAAAGAAACAGCATTGAAGAAACCAACCAAACTCCAACAACAGGAATACAAGGACATGGAACTGTTGGAATAATTGCTGCAAACCCTTTTTCAGGGTAAAAGTAAAAAGTCAGGCACAATTTCATCTCGGAATCAAGTATCCAAAATACAGCCCTCCCAAGTTATGAGGCCAAAATCAGACTTATGAACACCTCCAAACACTTCGGTGTAACTCCTTAGCCTCTGGGGAAGTTAGAACGTGGAAAAGTGCTCTGGGCAGGGACTGTGGGAAATAGACTTTTGAGATGTGCCCAAGCACACAGCTTTCACCACACATTTAACAAGAAACAGCTGTGGAACAGCTGAAAATTAATATTAATTACTGCAGTACTGACTTATTATGCTTCATGACTTTCTCTGGACAAAAACGCACACGAAATCCTACAGCATCACACCGGGCCAGAAGTTCAAATTCTGTAAAAATAAACTTCTGGTAAAGGTTTGTAAGTCCTGTAAAAATTTGTATAGTTTGGAGAAGCTTGTGAAAAGAAAAAAAGCCCCAAGTTTTTCCTGCAGAGTTTGAAAAGAGCTGCAATACTGAAAGCCCTGAAAGGAAAATCGGCTTCACTGGATTTTCCTCTCCAACTCCGAAAACACGTGAACAAACAGAGCCAGAATAATACTGTGAGTTTTTCACGTTTCAGCATTACTTTATGGCTTTATTAATGCAGTGAGTATTTGCCACAGGGTTCCACGGAGCTGGAGATGCCAAGATACAACACAGCCTTAATAACTAAACACATGATCATCACCAGAAGCAAGAATTTTAGGTTCAGCTCTTTGCAACTAAATTGGTTGTAAGAGAAATGTATCACTTGTCACTGATGATCTGCATCTTTTGCAGCCTTTAATCACCAACAGCAACAGTTCAGACTCCATTCATCATTTCACATCTATTCCCAATACTTGTTTTCAGCATAACTTGAACCTCAAAACCCGATCCATGGAAGTCAAATAATTAAGACATTTGTAGACCAAAAATGTAGCAGATTGTTGTGAAAGAGCTTATTAACCAAGGGCTAAAAAGGCCCGTTTTCCCAGATATTCTGGCAGTCCTTTACGGGCCCCTCTAGCACAGCAGTGAGTTATTTCCCTGTTCCCATTCATGCCCTGCAATCCACGAGGAACCCAAGCACAAGGCTCTGCTGGTGTTGTGACAATGGAGAGCTCGCCCACTGAGCAAACACCCCCAGGGCTGGGGCTAACTCATCACCAAGTTATTAAATAAAACAATACAAGCAACTCAAAGGACTCAGGAAATTTACAGCTCCTATTAAAGACTTCGTTTTGTATCATAATAAGCTTAATAGAATAATTCTGCCGAGTAAGAAGGAATGAATTGCAAGACGTACAAACGCACTTTCACACCAGCAGAGAAACTCTGAGTGATGTAGCTCGAGTGAGCTCTACGGTGCCTTCCAGTAGTATAAAAATAGACAGAGAGGGAACAGTTTTTCCCAACAATACACAGAGGTTCTGTCAGAGATTCATATTCACTGATGTTCTGGCTGAACAACAACACGAGCTACACCATCCAACCCGAATTTCCACTGAAACCAGTACAATTTGTGGCACTACAGGAAGCTGGAGCACACTGCAACAGGCACTGAAATGCTCTTTCGCAGGGTATGTGGCCAGGCCAGAGGTACAAGCTGCAGGTTAAACTAAACAGTCTATTTAAGAGGCTTACACACGGGCATTTATATTTCACAACTTGGAGAGACTTTTCTAAGAATATGGAAGTTGAAAAGTGGTATTTAATAGCATTGTGGTTGGCAAGGTTTCGGATTTCTGTTAAAAAATGAATCTTCCTTGCTTTTCTTAGAGATCTCAAAAAAAATATTTCCAAGGCAGTTTTGCACAGTCCAGTGGAGAAAATAATTCTAAGGACAAGTAGCTAGACAGGAAAGCTGTTAGCAAATGCAGAGAATAGAGAAAACATGGACATTTTCCAAAAGTACTTTTATTGTCCTGAGCACCAGAACTGGAAAATCACATGTACAATGCAAACTCTCAGGTCCTTTTACAGTTCTAACAAACCAAAGCTTTAGAGTGGCCCAGACCCAGTAACACTGCACAACTTAAATGGTCCCAAATGGTTTCATTGCTCTGCATCATAAAGGGTTCGGCCAAAAATCTCCTTCAAAAGCGGTTCATTTCAAAGACCTTGGCAAAATCTACCAATTTAGTACTTCAGGAAACCGGAGCTGCACATGCTGGAAGTTGCTCACTGCTGAGCTGGTACTACCTTTTGACTCCCAGCGGGAATCTGCTGGCAAGCCTTTTGCCCGGGGCAATCGCTGTGAGCAAAAACCACGTGCTGGTATTTCACTCACAGCAGCTGCACTGGCTAAGATGTTCTGGGGCAGGAGAATGCCACAGGGTAAGTAAGGAAAAGGGAAAATAAAGGTCACAGGGAGGAGTGAGAGACAAACACATTAGGAATAAAAGAGCAAAGAACAGTGAAGATGGGGCAGGGTAAGGGCAGTACAGGAGGCTGCTGTAGTGTAGCATGAGGCAAATACACATCTGAAGTAGGTGGAATTTGAGGATGTATTAGCCAAAGGGATTAATAAAACCCCCATTTTCCTGCTTCTCCACAAGGAAATGGGAACTCTAACCCCTCTGTCAGAGAAACCTTGAAATAAAAACCAACTATGAGCTGCTGGCTTTGCATACATTCACACAGCAAATAAAGGTTTGATTACAGCCTCAGCTGTATTGTCACTATAACACACCTAGCAAACACCCTACCACAGACTTTAGTGCAGACTGAAGCTACGAGTACCAGCCCCAGTGTTAGAATCACACAAAGCTCGGGTCAGAAGGACTCTCTCTAGTCCAGCCTCCTGCTCCAGAGACTCCATCACTTCACAGTGAAAACTCTGCCACACTGCAGCTAAGGGAGCAGCTCATGCCCCAGGAAGCAAGGACAGATCGAATACTATTTCAAGCCCTGTTTTCACTAACATTCAGCTGCTTTATTGGAACTAAAAAGGTCACAAGCAAAACACCTCTCACTCAGTTTACGAGAAGGGAGAGTTTCTGTACCCCCCAAAAATCCCAGGCTGCACGTCTCTGGATCAATGACTAGTGTTACTACAGTCTGCTGTGGAAAAGCTCAGCCCCAGCCAAAGGCCCAGGGCCCATCTCCAACATATTTGCAGAGGCCCTGTAAGGAAAATCATTCCACGAGGCCCCCGAGTGACACTGCGGTGAAGCTGCTGCACCAGCTCCCATCGCCCGTCCTCACGTACCTCCATGCCCACGGGAAAGCACAAAGCAGCTATTTTGCAGTCTCACTGCAGAGGTGGGTCAGCTCCAGAGGGAATAAACATCAGAAATGCAAGGAAGTTCACACAAAAAAGAGGGGAATAGTAAAGTTCAGCAACGTTTTGCTAAATGCAACACCCTACAGCCGAATTCCCACTCCGCCATACTCTGTGGCTTATGTTGGCCATTCCTTCATGCTCAGGGGCAACATCTATTCCCAGCCAGGTGTCCAAGCAAAACACAAGGAGTCAGACGTGCTCACTCCACACCTAACACGACAAACCCTCCCAAACCCCGGGGCTGGTTCAAAGCTACACATGCATTTACAAACACACATCTATTAAACACCCCCATTCTGGCATTTCCTGCCTGCTGGATCAGATCCAAACCCGAGCCCACGAGCTGGTGATGCCTACTGTAACTTATCTCTAGGAATTACAAATATTTTTGTCTCTCTGTCCCACACTAGTCTCTGACAGTTTCTAATATCTCTTTCTCAAAGGCACATTAAGCAATTTAACAACTGCTGTTTGATAAGCCCTGACATATGAGGGATCCTTAGGTCTTCAGACTGTGAACCAGAGAACAACTCCTTGCTCGCTTTCATACGCTCATGGTAAAACTGAGCCACTGCCAGAGTCGCTGAAGCACACACTGCCTAAAACCTGGAACACATGTGAGGGGGAGAGAGGAGAAACAGAGACGAGAAACAGCCAGCAAACCTTACCAGGAGAGGTGAGCTGCTAATAAACCAAACCATCAGAATTGCAACAAAAACAATCAAGCCAATGGAGTGTCACAGTGAGAAACAGTGAGTCATGCTCCCATACAAAGGCACATTTCTTTGCTTTTGCATGACAACATTCTAAGTGTATCTTTTTCCTTTTTGCCAGCCAGAGGCATAAAACCACTCACAGACAGACCCAAGGTCTCCAAAATGTAAACATCTACAACAAAAATACACACTCCTGAAACACAAACACTTCAGGAAGTTCCGGTTACACTTAAGAGTAAACCAAGGCTTTAAGGAGTAAAAAGTAACTTTAAGCTTTAAGTAACTTGTGTAACTGTTCAAGCATCAACCCGCTAACCTAATCAACCACATTAACATGGACACTCCCAGATTTTAAGAGTTTTCACCTTTTTAAGTAGTACAGATAGTGAATACAATGGAAATTATTTCCCTATTCAGGTTCTTCACCTATTCTGATTTACATCTTGACCTCAGTTCCTACAAATATCCAGCTGTACCTAACAGGCACGTGTGGCACTGCGAATCCTCCCCACAAAACACTGATTACCAAATACACAGCATTCTGTGGTGCTCCCTATAAATTTTGTATAAAAGACAGTAAAGTGATCCTGCAGAACAATACCTTCAGAATAGTGAGACATCCAACACTTCTGGCACAGTGTGACACTGTGCTCCTTGCCTGTGTGCCCACACGTAAAACACGCACAGCCACACTTCTCCATTTCTCACAGCTTGCAGAATCTGGTTGATCAAACCTAATCAAGCCCTTTGAAAGTAATAAAAATGTCATGCAAAAGCAAATCCAGAGTTTCTGGATTCTGCTTACAAAGCACAACTTGGGCATTTTGTGCTGCCGAATAAAGTAAACAGCGATTGCTTTGCGTTACGAAAGGATTTCATACACCAGAAACTCCAAGTCACCATCATGTAAAACCCTTCTAAATGCTTTCTGCCACACTGTTTGCTGACTCCTTGGCATTGCAGAAGAACTGAGAAATCTTTGGAAGTCAAGAGGGCAAAACCAAACAGAAAAAATTCCTAACTTTACCAGAGAAGAACTTAATTCATTACTGGGTACAGGTAATAAAGCTTAGTCTCAAAATTACCAATATTTTCACCCCAAATTCTTGATTTAAAAAAATGTTTCAGGGTTTCCTTATCAAAATAATAATGCATGCCTATTCACACGTAGTTTTTTTAGGACTTTTCCCAAAGGGCTTTTCTTAGCGAGGGTAAGGTAATCCGCAATGTTGCTTTCATTTGCTTTCGCTTCATTGAGTATTCACTGAAGTAAAGCATAGAATAACCACTTTTGGGTGTTCAACTTTAGAACAAAGCTGGTGCAATTGTTCAGCCAACTCAGCCATACGAGAAGACACATACAGAACTTGCAGAAATTCAGCTTTATATATACTGTGCATTCACTCATCTTTTAACTACGACCTGTTTTTCACTTGCAGCAAAACAAACACGTAAAACCAGGGACAACCCAAGGCAAACATGGAACAGCATTTCAGGAGACAGAAAAGGTAAAATGTCTAATTTTTAGAAGGTATTTTGTAGTGTTCCTCCTCCAGGTACAACTCACACAACGACTCAGTGGTACACAGTATTTCAGGTCTGTGACTAATGTCGGAGCAGTAACACAGGAGATGAAAGGAAAAGGCTGCCAGAGCAGTGGTAAAACACTGCCAACCCATAGGCTCAATAAGCCTCACTGTCACAGTTGGAAAGGAAAAGCTGGATTTTAGGAACGCCAAGAAGAATCCGTAAATTGGATTTCAGACCGTCTGGAGCACGGTGGTGAAAGAGGAACTCTGTCAGGCACCAGGGTCCAGAGAAACGGCACAGCAGATGGTGGGGGAAGAAGGAACAACTCCATACAGTGGGGTTCCTGTGAATTAAGCTTTTAGAGCTGATTGCTCTTACCTGGCCAAAAGGTTGAGACAGTGACTATGCTGGGTTTGCACTTCCCCTATCTCCAGTACCAATGAAACTGAGCTGATCACTGAGACTTTAACAAATACTTTTGCAAAAAGTCAAAAGAAAACCCCAATCAAAAGCCATACACATGCACATACAGTATTGCCTGCCCATCTCCTTTATTTCAAGCATAGTGCTAATGCCACATTAAGCCCAGAGTCTTACTTCATCCTCCTATTTCATCCTCTTCCATCAAGCTGTGTAACCACCCTGTGCTGACCTTTAAATAAAGCATCCACAGGGGAACAGCACGAGTTGCAATGAAGGACAGGAGCTGTCAATCACTGCTGACCCAGCTCAGTAATGAATCCCAGTCTTCACAAAAAGGCTCTAATTTGCTTTTGACTGTAGCCTTGCTTGAGTAAAGACTTTTCTTTGTAAGAAACCAAATTCCTTAACTGAAAATGAAACACACAGTGCATATTTAGGTAACACTCCTCACTTTTATTCTGAATACATTCACCACACTAAGAAGGGACGTGAGCACTTTCCTGACAACAAAAGAGAGACCTTGGAATCTGCAGCTTGGAAGAACCTACCTGGCTCCCTGCTGCTTCAGCTAGACCATTGCTAGTGATGATATCCTGGTTTCAATCCATGTGATGGTTTCAATGTCCACAGTGCTCCAGGCATCTCTGCAAGAAGATGCTCCTGAAGTACACCAGCTACAAGCACTGGCCATCACACTGTCTCACCCTAACCACATCAAAGCAGCAGCCAGGCAACCCACTCCTAACAACATTTTCTCCTAATAAAACATCACACAGACAATATTGATGCATGGGACTAGAGGCTGATCACTGGAAAACACCACTGATACTTGCTCTAGCACAGTTAAGTGCTCTGGAAGATGCTACTGCTTGAAGCAGTAAAGCAAGCAGAAGGTTGAGACTGAAATAAATAACACCTGGCAACATGAGGCAGTTCTGAGCACCTCTTCAGCTTTGAGGAATTTCTGCATTTCTAAGTACATGAGAATTGTACATCTTTTTCCTCCATTTTCCTGAATGAACTACATTACTGTCAGCAAAACATCCATAGTGAGTCTGTAAACATCTGTAAAACCACAAAATGAATCCTTCCTATTTACATACTCCGAGGCATGGCCAGGAGCACGTTCAACTGTTTATCCCAACTGCTCCATTGCAGGTGGAATCCACATACTATTTCCCAGGAACTGCTCAGCCTAGCAAGTCTGTGCATCAGGATTCCCTAGGATACTTCTAAACAGAGGTGCCAGCCTCTCCCATACAGCCCCTATATAGCCCTCAGTGGCTGTTTCTCCACACTAACCCACATTCCTGGTTTTGTATCCATCCATCTCTGTTCCCACAGGTACCAACAGGCCCCATGGAGTAACTGCACACAACCACTCCACAGGTTCCCTACACCCAGCAATGTCAGTCTCTCCATTGGTCTTCCCAGAGTGGTGGGACTGTATGAACATTCTCTGTAATACAATCCCAAAATTACTATTCTAAACTGAAATAAAACATAGGTGACAACTGCATGGACTCTGTTCATGCTCTTCAAGACATCCCTCTGGGAAGACATTGTATCCTGTCCTGCATTTCAACAGATGCGATGGGTCAGGACACGGCACCACAGGACAGGCAGTGACAATCAGCTGCCACTGGAGAGGGGCACTCTGTGTCCCTCCATTCCACGCTCCCATCCTCACACTCCTACCCCCTCCCTTGCAGCAGCTGTCACACCTTTCTTGGCATTTCAGTGATGGGCATGTGAATTAAAATTAAACACTTGAAGATTTTTAGCCCAGTACCCAGAAACACCAAGAAAAGATAGTATGCCAAAAATTAATGCCAGTCGCCAAAGGTGCTACAGACCTTCCCCCAAGCACAGATTGAGATGCTGTGGTAACTGCACACTTGGGTATGTTAAGGACATCCTTTATCAGCAAAAATAACCCCAAAGCTACACCCCCATGGAATGGCACAGAGCATCTGGGAACAATGGGTAAGTTTGCATCAGGGATTGTGCTACAAAAGACTACAAACATTTTCGAGCGGTATCACAGCTGACATCTCTCCCTGCTCTTACAAAACACCACCATGCAGGATTCCATAGCCGCTGCTACCGGGATTTTGTGACTTGCACATTCCAGGAACCCTAATGACTGTGGTTTTGTGAGACCTGCTGAAATCCTGTCAGAAGGTAACAGACATGCCAGTGATCTCTGCAGCACAAGAGCAGAATTTCACTGCACTGCCACTGCACATGGAGTCTGGGCCCTACTTTGCCCTTTCCCAGTACCCTCAGTATCCTTCTCCTTTGAATCACTCGGGCAATGTGGTTTCAAGCTCTAAAAGTCAAACATGAGCGACAGGCTCACCCAGGTCACTCCACCAGCAGAGCACCATGACAGCTCCTGCAAGACGACCTCCACCCAACTCTGCAGACATCATCTCATTTGTATTCTCGGCCGATCCTATTGGGCTCCAGTCAAAATCTGGCCCTACCCCAAACAAACAAAAAACTACGTAAGATAATAACCCTAAAATGCCGCCGGCACTCCAGAGAGTTGCCCTTTTAATATTTTTATTGACAAGTCTGGAGGCAGCAGAAGAGGCAGACAGGAAAAAGTTTACCTGTATATTGTCACCAAACAGTACTGAAAACAATGAAGGATGAGAGAGAGTTGCTTTATTTTAAAACGCACAGTCTTAAACAGGTACTAACAAAAGCAAAGGCTATTAACTCTCCATCAGGATTGAAACACTATCTCATTACCAACTTTAAGGCTTCAATAACCATGCCATAAACATTTCAAATATTGCTTGGTATAGATATTCAATTGACAGATTTCATACACTTACATATGTTCTTCAGCAACAGTAACTTGAGCATTCTCTGGACTGCACTGAGTCTGGTTTGGTTTTATTAGATAACTGCACTAAACGCACTGTCACTGACAGTCAAAAGCACCATTAATTCCAGGGTCATTAACCAGTTCAGCACAATCCATCGCCGCTCAAGTATCCTGAAACAGATGGCCAGCGATCCCAGGGCAACGCTCCCAAGAGTGCTAAAAACTATAATGATCAAATAATTATTTATTAGAGCTGCCTCCCATATCTGTAATTCAGGGGAGCTGGGGAAAGCTTACAGAATCAACGTGTCACTGAAAAGTTTATGATTTAAAATTCAGGTTGAGTTACTAATGTAATTCACTTTCTATAAAATGCTTTTAAATATGACCCCACTGCAGATAAACTTTTCTTAGAATCAGCTGCACAAATTTCAAGCATTTATGAACCAAATAAAAAACAGCAGTAGCCCCCGATCTCACTACATGTTGTCTGTATTTGTCTGTTCCAGCTCTGGGTGTGCAGTGGCTTACAGGAGTTGGATGATCATTTTCCTGCAAACAAGACTATGTAAGTACCTAAAAGCGCTCCTGATTTCCGAAGTGAGACAATTTAAGGGCTAAATCCTGCCCTCTAGTGTACCTGTGGGTGGTGGTGCCCTTGGAACGTTCCCCACTTCCAGACTGCGCAGAAAACAGCTGGGAAGGACAGAGCAGTTCACTGCCCACTGGAGACATCTCATATTGCCTTGGTCCACCTTTAGAGTGTACCTGCTAATGGATCACACAGCTCCGGGGTGGGCAAGACTCGCTAGGATCTGGGATAGAGGATTAGTACACACGATGACAGATGAGAGGGCATCCTCCCCTGAGCAGGATCATGCAGGTACATGATGGTATTTCTATGACAAAAGAAGCAAAAGGAAGCATATTCCCAACTTTTTCACACAGGGGATCTCTGCTACCTCATCCCCTAAAGGCAGCTACATCCAGGAGCCAGGAGGAATTTCTGTGCTATGCCACAAAGTACTTGGCAAAGCAGTTAAGGTCTGTGCAACAGATCAAAAGCAACGCAAAAGGAGTGTTTCCAGAAGGACTTGGGTAGAAGCAATGTATTTGAACATTAAGGGGTAGGGGTTTTTTTAAAGAAGAATCCCCTCTCACTTAGTGCTAAAATCTGGAACAGATCTTGCCATGTCGACAGCTCTGGCTGTGAGACACCAAAATGGGAAAGGAGATATTGCAAGTCCCAAACAACTTATGCACCTATAAAAGCTAAACACCAGGTACTGAACCTTCGTATGAAAACACTTCCTCACATTTGCTCAGCTTCCTCTTTCTGAAGATCACCATGAGTTTTCTCCCATTGCATGATCAGTGATCAGACTTCCATCATCTTCACTGAGCTGCTCTAGAAGTCAGCCTATACTTCAGCAGTCTTCCCAAAACATTTAGAGCATAACCATTTAAATGTTGTGTAAGAGACAAGTCAAAATCTTAATACTAACAACTATTTATGAAAGGAACCTTCATAAGAAATTTTCCTGGACCAGTATTACCCTATTTTACAATTTTTTCAGATATTTATGGAAGAGGAGAGAGGTACTGAGCAGGAAGCAGGTATTTCAGACATCTATATGGTTGACTGAGCTCACACAGCTGAATCCTTTCCAAGTGAGAGGCTGGAGCCTTGTCACCTCATTAAGGAGTGGACAAGAATGGCTCGGGATTCCTTGGATACTGTGTTGGGTTATGCTGATCATGAAACAAAGCTGCTTAAGAAATTATGGAAATACATAAATGCCAACCATTCCTCATTTAGGGGAACTCTGAAGGGAACCAGCTGTGCTACTAGACATGTTCTAAATGTATGGATAAGTGTTCCCTTTCCATTCCCTATGCTTTTCTCCCCTCACCAGCACTGTAGCCTCTTTGAGGGAAACACCTCTGGAGAGTTTCTAAAAGCCTTTCCAAAAACACTGCGTTCTTTGTACGTTTTCCAGGGCATAAATCAAAAGTTGTTGATCAACAACAACAAAAAACCAGCCATGTTTTTTGTTTTGCTTTAAACAACAAAACTCTCAGAAAGCGCCTTCTGCTTCTTGTTTGTCTGAAAGTACCTCTTCAAGGGAAAAATCCCAAGACAGAATCCCCAGAGTGTGTCCAAAGGGGCACTTTACTGGAGTCACTGCAGTACACACATCAGATGTGGCAATAATGGCCATGGAAGACGCCCTGTCCTGGTTTTCAGCTGTGTGAATCATATGATCCCAATCCTCCAGTACACAGGACATCAACTTCCATTCTTAATTTCATTAACGACACAATTATGAATAAATGAAGGTGAGTGCGCTGAGTATAAAACCGTGCCATGACATAAAACAGACGTGTATGTCAAATAGAAGCAGAAGGAGGGCAACAAAAAAAGGACATGGATCATGGAAATTTGTCTGTAGTATTAAAGCTTTGGTCTGACATGTAAGGAGACAGTAATTTGCCTTCTAAAATAAGAACTGCCTTTAAAAGTAAGAAGGATGATGTGCTACTGAAATGTTATTTTGTATAGTTAATTCCTAAGAATAGCAGCAACCACAAGCATCTCTACTAACTGTCCTTTCATTATTTCTAAACCAAATTGTGCAAAGACGTGGTATTTCTTTTCTCAAAACCACCTTACAAAACTTTTTGCTCAGCTAAGAAAATCACCCTGAACTACTTGAGGTGTATATTTTAATTGTTAATTTCTTTTTTAAAATCCTCTCACATTGTCCAAGATTTATTGCCTTCTGCCATGCCAGGAATACCACGAGATTTCACAGGGACTTCCACAGAGCAGCACTCACCAGGTCAGAGTTGAGCAGAGTCGTGTGGAATGACGTGTTTACAGCAAGGATGCTAAGGATGTGAACCATGCAATGCCCCAGCAATGAGCCCCGCTGATGCTTCAAGCACTGATTATTTTCTGCTTCTCAGAACTAGGGTTCTTCCAGGAAAAAAAAAAAAAAAGGAAAAAAGAAAAAGCAACAAGCCAAGAGCTGTCTGATAATGAGAAAAGGAGAGCATGGCAGCAGGGGACAAGGGAGCAGCTCAGGTGTGATGGCATTCCTGTGCCCAGGTGTGTTTGCTGGAAGCAAATCCCAAATCCCAGCAGCCCCCAGCTGTACCACATTAACAAACTGCTCTTTTTAAACAAAGGGGTTTTCTGCACTTGGCCAGCGAGTGCCAAGCTGAGGGTGCCCGAGGAGCTGACTTGCTGCAGCACAGGGCAGAGGCCCCATCACCCACTTACAACTCAGGTTTTCCTTCACCTGCTGGCACCATTCATCCAAGAGGAAAAAGGGTCAGAAAACAGAGGAGCTTCAGAGAGAGAAGCACCAAAGGAAAGGGGAAAGAATACTTGTGATCAGATAGTACTGAAGAGGCATGGAAGAAAAAGTACAGAGGCAAAATGAGGAGCCCAAAAGAAATGACATCAAAAATACAGCTATAGATCAAAACAGAGAAACCTGAAACAGTAAGGCAGTATCATCAAGATTAGAAATATTTTCAAGCAGAATTCACAACTAGGAAAGCACGAGATGTCAGTTGAAAATTTTATTATTGATAAGGCTCAACAGGAAGAGAAGACGCTCATTCAGTGGACTCAAGAATGAAAAACTAGTATTAGTTTTCCTGAGAGAATAATAAAACAAGGCAGGGGGAAGAGATGATTAAGGGGGAGCTCTATGATGAAAAAGGCAGCAGTGATAAATACCACCTCCACTCAGAGCAGCCTGGCCCAGCCAGGTGAGCACAGAATAACACACACCACTACCTGCACTTTTCAAAAGCAAAAACAGGGAATGAGGCAAGAACCCAACAGCCATGGCAATGTCTTGGATCCAGCTTCAGCCTTGTACATCCTCCACTCAACATCACCTCCCTCTGTAGTAGATTTCCAGCACATTTTCATCATTACTTCTACGGTTAGGTGACACATCTGATGAACTAATGAGATTTATTTCCTTTAAGGATTCCTGTTACAGGACTTCTTCGGAATTATTGGGTAAAACTAATTGTTTTGCAAAAGGTGAATGTGCAAAGTGGAAAGTAACATTAAGAACCTTTGGTCTGTCTCCTCACTTCCTTCTCCTCTTCATCCCCCAAGTTCAGCCCAATCCCTGCATCCATCACTCAGAGCATAGGTGCAAAGCAGATGAAGAATCCCAGTAAGGCATTTCACCTGCTTCTCATGCCAAGTGCCTGCAGGCAGGCGCTGCACACACTGCACATTAACAAATTCTCTCCAACCAGGAATCGCACCGGGACAACCTGACAGCTACGCAGCAACTCCCTGTACCTGCTCTGAAGGAAATGCCTCACAGGCACATCAAAAACTCACCACTACATCCACAAAACCTCCATACTGAACACTTCCAAAATATTCTGAGCTCTGCAAAAGGCATTTTGTTTGTGGGACAAAAAGCAGCCTGTGCTGGTAACAGCAACCTGCCACACGGTCCCTGCAAGCCTGCGATCACTCAATCCATGGGCTGTGTTCCCAGCCCAGGAGCCTCTCCCTCCCTACAAAAGATCAGGTATTGGAGGGACAACCTCCTGCTGGAATCCATAGGTTTTATCTGTATCTGAACAATCGTTAATTAAGTTAACAAAAAAACTAACGCAATACATAACATTTTAAGTCAAAAAGGTGTTCTGTTAAGTCAAAAGCAGCCTGTTATAAACCCTGTTTCCTTGGCCAGACTTAGCCCTCTATTCCTGAGAGTACCTGTATGCCAAACGGGCTCCTACTCAGGAGCACCTACCCGCAGCGGGAAAAAGAACAACCTCCTCTTTACCTTGATGCGTCCAACGCATTCACCGCCGCCGTGTACAGCCAGCAAGTGCCATTACACTCCTTTAAGGGCCGCGCAAACAAACTCGAGACCCCTTAAGCCCGTAACTCAGCACCTGACGAGCTCTGTACCCAGCAGGTTGAGCGCGGAGCCGCCAGCGAGGCTTTGCCCCGGGACATCCCGCGGGTGCCTGTGCGGGACTACCCGCTGCGGGACGTGTGTATGAATTAACTCTGTATGAATTAACTCCGTGTGCGTACTCGCGGTCATGCACATAGGAACATTCGGCACATTTGGGAGCACTTTCCAAGCACGGCTCGCTGCCGAAGCTTTGGCAGGGCGGGACGGCCGAGGCGCGGCCCCTCTCGCAGCCCCGCTGCCCGGGCGAGGAGCCGCCCGCCCGCCCGCGGTGGTCCGGGGACACACTCACTGTGCGGGTCGCTCTTCTCGCGGACGCCGTCCACCTTTCCGTCGGGGTTGATGCGCAGGAAGAAGCCGCCGTTCTTGCAGTACAGGCGCTTGGGGTCCTTGAAG
>VWZT01000570.1:491664-519400 GCA_013397055.1 Pachycephala philippinensis
GCAACGGCGCTGCCGGATGGGAAGAGCGGGAGGCAGGACAGACGGCAGAGCCGAGCACGCCGGGGACGGACTCCCCGCCGGCACCGGGCTGCCCCCGCCGCGCCCCGCCCCCGACCGCCCCCGCGCCGCGCCGGGGGCCGCTCCCTGCCCCTCCACAGCCGCGTCGGGCACCCCGGGGACCGGGCCAGGGGTGGCAGCGGGTCCCGGCGCCGAGGAACCCCAGCCTGCAGCGCGGGGCCCCGTCCGGCTGAGCACCGCTGCCGGCAGCGCTGGAAACGGGATGCAGCGAACATCGGTCGGACATCTTTTCTTCTGGCGTTATAAAAAACTAGCTGGAGAGTTATTTTAGACCAGAAGAAGTTATGTGGCCTCTGCACCATTCTAAATTGTTTAAATCACAATATGATGAAACGTGTGTTTAAAATAAATCCGTGGCAACCGTTTTGTTCCACTGCATTCACCGGAAACCAGTTGTCCTCCCATCCTACAGGAGCAAACTGATAGCAACAGGCAACAGGTGAAAATTCTGGCACAGGCCTTCCACCTCTAATAAAACAAATGTGCACAGAGTTTATAAAGTGTATTGACGATCAAATGCACTTTGTGCCTGAGGCTGACAATAAAATTAGATGAAAAGGTTTTTTTCCAAAAACATGTTTTGTGCCCCTAATCTCCTGTTAAACAGCGGGCTGCTCATGCCTGGACCTTGGGAAGCTCTCTGGCTTCAAAGGCAGCGCAGGCAGCCCCGGACAATCCCAAGCGGGACTGCAAACACTGGTCTTTTCACAGAGCCAACATGCAGCAACCCACAGGAACAAACCAACGCCAAGGCAGACAGGGCGTCCAGCTCACGCAGTTTGTAATATTCTCTTTGCTAGCAAGTACGTCAAGGATATTTTGTTGCTGCTTAACTTCCCTTCCCAGCCGTGACCCCTGGCAAGCTATAAATTTTAATCCTTTACCAGAATCAGCGACAATCACGCTGCTTCCCACACCCTCATGATGAGGGGAGCAGGCAGAGCGCGGCCCAGCCCAGACAGGTTCACCCCGTGTCAGCTGCTCCCCTCAGTGCCACAGGCACAGCCCAGGGACAGGCGCCTGCTGCCCGGCTCCACTAATGGGCGTTTCAGCCCTGTTGCTCCGTGAGTATCCCCCCCTTCCCTAGGTTCCCCAGCCACCCGTCCACTTCAAACACTCTCTGGTATTTCTCATGGAAATCCCACGTTATCACTGTACCTGAGGGTTCTGGACAGTCAGAGCCAATAGCGAAGACCCTGCTTGTTTCCTCTTGCAGCAGAAGCCACGTTCAGGGCATTTTGCGTCCTTGCACTATGGAGCCTTCCAAAGTCCTTGTGTCTTTCTTGGAAGGCAAATGAAGGGAAGATGAAGCTGGATTCAAGTAGATGAAGGGAAAGGGTGAAAATGTAATTTTTAAAACTCTAAGGAGTTATTTTTAAAAAAACAAATAAAAAAGCAATCTCAAAATGCTTAAAATCCAAAAACTTTTCTAAAGACTAAACATCCCTAGTTCCATTCAGCCATTCCTTTAACTCTACGTTCCCTACACACACAGCAGCCGTTCACAGCTCTCAGCGGGATGCCCTGCCACCGAGCTGCAGAGTAAACACTGTGCTTTACAGGACAGGGTCCTGATATTTCTCAGTCTTCACAGCCCTGACCTCCCTGAGGGGGCTGAACCCAGTGGTGGCAGGGTGGGTAGGGCAACCAGCTCAAATTCCTTATCAAATGATCCGTTTGAAAACCAGTAAAATACAGTTTACCAATAAAATTGTGAGGCTTGAGAACTCTTTAGAAGCTTGTCATTGGGAATTGTGTATGTGGGGCCTACAACTAAAAGATAACAGAGCTAAAATGGAAATCTTATTCCCTAAGCTATCTGCACTCACCTCAAGATCTGCCAACTTTCTATATTTTTTAATATATTTTCCTTTCTCTTCTTCAAATGGAAAACACGCCTGGTTTTATTTTCTCCACTCTTTCTTCTGCAGTCCAACCTCTTAATATGGTCATTAATATTGCTCTTAAACATTGACTAAAGCGATTCTGGCAGTAGCATTTTCCTTTCTTGTGGCCTCTTCCACCACCCTTTCTCAACTCAGATCTTCCACACAATTACACCCATACAGCTGCTTCCCCTCCACCCAGACCATCAGTTATCTGTGCTTCCAACCCCTTCACAAGCCTTCCCTTGGCCAAGACATTCCATGTTACAATGCCTTAAACCCTACCTTCCTGCTGCTTCAAAAATGCCTCTTAGAGACCTATTCTCTAACCTGTTCCATTTATCTGAACTACTGCCATTTTCTGTTTGTCCTGCACTGTTTTGTAAACAGCTACAATTTTTAATAGAATCAGAGACTGTCTCAAGTTGGAAGGGACGCATAAGGATCATCTGAGTCCAATTCCGTGCTCCTCACAGGAATATCTTACCTGTTAGAGAGAAAAAGCTGTTTTATTCAGCGCTGCTCTCATACACAGGGGTCATACTGAACACAAAGCACTCATCTGCACATCCAATCATCACACTTACTCAATATATAATTCTTAAATTTCTAGAGAGTCTCAGTAAGAACATCTGGAAAAAAACTCCAAAGTAAACACAATTCAAACCTAAATTATATTGTTAGGTTACAGGAAAACCCTGGAAAATCCAAGAGTAATTATTGAGATATTCCAAATTAAGAGTAAGAAACTCCAACAGCTCCATCAGTTTTTGATTTTTAATCCAAGGTGCAACAACTTTCCCAGCTTTCCAGCAGTTCCTACTACAAATCCTGCCACAAGACAAGTCCAGGAAATGTCCATCCCCTTCCACAGATGCTGCTTTTAGAGGGGTTTCAGCCAAATGTCCTTGACAGTTTACCAGGATGACATCTCCAGTTTGCTCACACAGGAATAATGAAAATGGTGTTTGAAAAGCATCCTAAATTGACCTGCAGAAGAACTGATTTACTACAGAATTAAAATCAAGCAAACGAAAAGCCCCTCACTTTTAAAAAGCAGTTAGAACTACAGGAAAGTAAAGACACTGAGGAACACTCTGGCTCACATCTTCCCACCACGAGGACACCTCAGCAGGTGGTTTGTATCACTGCGGCAGCAGGGAATGCTTCCAGCTGCTGGAAATGGAACATCAGTCCAGGCCTCCACTCCATCACTGAGCTTCTTGACTCCCCAGGGCTCTTGGCTTCCCAATCCCTCGCTTTGGTGCATATCCAAGTAGCAATTAGCCAAAAAGAGATGGATAAGCTGTGTCCCTTCTGAAGCTGTTCCTGTGTTGTCTAGTGCTCAGCTAACAGTGGCAAAAGTCATCCATCTCCCTTCTCCAGCGCATATTGACACCAAAGGTCTCCCACAAATTCTCACACACTCACTTGTCACAGGAAATGTCAAAAACTTTAAGTACATTAACTGCCTGACTTCAAATTTGGAAGGAAGATTTCCTTCCTTCAAAGCCTGAGCATGAGTTTAAAAATTCAGCAGCAATTTTTTCCTCAGAACGTTTAGTTCTTTCACCATCAAGAGCTGATATTTATATTCTGGATCAATATTCATATGTTTGCTCAGGAGCTTAAACACATGCTGCACCTGCCTTGTATGATGGAAGCAAACAGCTACAAATGTGGCTATAACTGAATTTTCCTTCTAAATATTAGTTACTGTAGAAAGCAGCTTCAGTTTTTACCCACCTACTTTTGTAGGTGCAGTTTATGAGGCAAAGTTTCTCTGTTTGAAGTGTATATGGATACTAAGTGCCTGGGAAGTCTACTTGCATGGTCACTCTTTTACAAAAACCTGTAACAGAAGTTCAGCTTTTCATTTACCTTTCTCATGCCTTTATGACCCTTCATCAATATTTCTTTTAAATAAAAGTTTATTTCTTCCCTCTTCATCTTTTTTTTTTTTCTTTTTCTGGTGCAAATAGTAGAAAGACATCACATCAACAGTAGAAAATTAAAATCTCCTCCCTGCTACAAACCTCTTACAGTCTCCATTCCAGTTCAGAGGAGTACTTTATTCCTCTAAAGCACCAGTGGACACTTGTTTATGTCTTTCTAAATAAATTTTTCTCAAAATATGCTTAATCTGAGAATGCCACAGATGGCCAAAACTCTGTTTTGGGTTGTCTTTACAAATGTTGGAAACACAACAGCCCAGCACCGCTGAAGACAAGAGAACGAACAATCCAGTGAGGCCTAAATTGGAAGTAAATCAAATTTTCTGTGGTCCAGAATGATTGCACTTGGAAAAAGATCGGAACTGTCTAGAAGCACTGGCAGCTGTTGCAGATCTAAGAGATGCAGTAGTGACCTCAGCTTATGAGAAATGAGAAATAATGTCCTAAGTACAAATATTTATGGGGGTTAGAGTTTAGAATTAGCAAAATCACCCCTCTCCTTCTCTCTAATGTACATACATATACACACCCTCTCTCTCTCTGTATCCACATTACATAGAGTCATACATCTAAATTAGCAAAATTACTCCAGGCTAAGAAAAGAAACAATGTCAGTATAAAGATTGATAATATACATTTAAAATAGACAATTTTTAAAAATACTCTGCAATCAAACATCATGAACTCAAAGAATTTCAGTTAACATTGGATTTCAAAGAAATCCGGACTTGTTGAGAAATTCCTTAATGGGAACAATCATAAAACCACATCTCTTTCTCACAGCATTGCATTATAATCACAAGATCACGATTTAGGTATTTATCTCTCCTGATCCCATGTCACTGAAAGGTGGCAAAAAGTGTCCCAAAGTAACTTGGCCCCTGCTCAGGACTCAAGACACATTTTGTTGTATTGCTACAGGGTAAAGCAACTGCTCTTGCACTGGAAGCGCTTGGACACACGTTCAGAGATTAGAGGGAGATCTTTCTCCCTGTGTTTGGGGGGAAAATCAGTGCTTGTGGGGCAGATACAGCCAGTGCCTGCCTGTGTCGTTGTCATTTCAGAAACCCATTATCCCGTTTGATCAGAGCACACACAAACTGTTAGAAAACGAATCTTCACATAAACACAGAATAGCTGGGGTTGGAAAGCACCTCTGCACATCTGGTCCAACCCCTGCTCAAGCAGGGCCGCTTGCAGCAAGTCTGCCTGCAACAGTTTTAACTCTAAATATTTCCACATCAACTACAACCCCCCGCAACTCAAAAAAAAAAGTCACTGTCTCTCTCCTAGCAAGTGATTATGAAACAGTGAAAGTTTTGTTATAGGTTCTTCTTTATTCTCTTTTAAATTAGGTTCTTATACAGGTCATAGAATTCGTAACTTCCACATGGGCTAATTCTGGAGAATGTTACATTATTCACAGGACTGCAGCTGGAAGTATAAATATAGGTGGAAGTGAGGAAAATACTCTTTCCATTCACTGGTATGTTATAGTACAAGGCCAAAGTAATCTCACGGAGGAATACAGCAAAGACAGACCATTCCCAAGGAACAGCAGTTACCACATCATGCAGCTTTCATCATTTCACACTGACGGGCAAGGAGAGATGAGATCAGCGTGACATTACAAAGAAAAAAAACTTATTTTACTACATCATGAATTTAATTTCTACCACTTGCACAACCAAAATCTTGCTCTGTAATTTCTGTAGGATGTATTAGCTGGCAGGTAGAAAACAGCAAGAATAAAAAAACAACCCCAAACCGCTCTCTCTTGGTAACAATCCGTGCTGAGAGTATTCCAGAAGGAATGTCACAACTCTCCCGTTTGTTTTCTCTTTGTTTCAGGATGGTTTCCATGGATCCCCAAACCTAGGCCCCACTGAAGTGTTCCCCAGAGCATAACACCCTGCAGCAGCAGGTCACAGACCAAGCATCACATGCAGAACACAAACAGATCTCCAGTGGCACAGTGAACACATTAAGCCCTTGCAAAGACAGTTCCCTGTTCAGGGTATCAGCACAGCAGTGTTTGAGAAAGGAGAGACAGGCCCTGGAATGCCTTTGGAAGTGCAAAGAAATGATGTGTTCCCTTGTGCTGTGTTAGCTTTTAGTTCTAGGGAGGGAGAACTCTCCCAAAAGAGCCTGAGGCAGCGCTCAGTGCTGGGGTGGATGCAGTTATTGCTCCACCACACCCCAATGCATCCATCCATGCAGTGACCAGCTTGGGACAAACACGTTCTGCAATCCCCCCATCTCAGCTGTGAAACCATCCCTATATGCCTTTAAGTTCACCATGACTGCATCTCCCACGACATCTGAAGTTACAAGTACTGTAAGTGCAACTGAAGCCAGCTGGCTCTTGTGAAATCTTGTTTGTTTCTTGGAGAGACCAGAGCTTAGCGCAGCTCTTCGTGGTGGTTAAAGAACTGTAATCCGCTGTCCACATGCCAAAATGGAATCTGTTATCTGCCAGAAAATGACTTTCCCAACACTGCCTAGGCTATTATCTCAAAGCTGACCTGCAATCATTAACTTCCAACCATCTGGGAGGTTAAATTGCTCAGTGTTTTATCTCCTTTTATGTAAATGCAATACTCATTACATAAGAATCATTATTTAATTTATATCCTTTTCCTCCCCAGGAAAAATTAGAGAATGAATGCCTGCATAAGACACACTGTCACACCCTCATTAGTTTTATCAAGTGCAGTCTTCCTCCAAGGACTCAATGGAAATTTTGTGAGAACATGCCCATCTTTGTGGAGAGCAGATGGGGTTGCTCTACATAACCATTATTCCAGGGATAGTAAATTGCTGTGCAATTGGATTTTGCTTTTCTGCCACCAACCCAGTATCTCTGTGAAGAGCTCACTGCTTGCAGGAAAGTGGCAGGAGAAGGACCTGCTCAAACTTCCCTGCTTGCCTGTTGATTTTCTCTGTAAAAGCTGCACTACCTGCTCCAAGAACCCCAGCAAGTGCTAAAGAGGAAGCTCACTCTGACATTAATGTGGACAGCTACTGACCACAGCCTTGTTCAGCTGCCGAATTCATACTGCCATGAATTCCAGCCATCTCATACTTCACATGGCATTTGGGAAGACCAAAAAATGGTCTTCCATTCCTTTTACAGGGAAACCCTAGCACATTTGCTAAGAGAATGCTGAAGGTGCAAACCCCAAGCAATGGGGACTTAAGACTGAAAAGCAAGAGTTACAGGTGCCATTACAAGTCTGAATGTTTTCTCTGAAACCTTTGTGAGCTGTTCATGTTGTTGATCTAAAACTCACAAATTCCCTACCCATACCCTGTGGGGGATATCAGCTGACACTGGAGATAAAGCTGGACCCACTGGCTTTGCCACAGGCCACAGTGACTCTGTGTCTCAAACAGTGAGAGGTTGTCCCCTGTGGCAGGCTGTCTCCTGTGTAGGAGTCAATGTGTGCACGTTATCAGTGGATGACAGAGTCCTCTGACAGCAGATGAAGGGAAAGGCTGTGTAATCCCAGACCCAGGAGTGAGAACCAGGAGGACACTGAAATAGGCACAGACTCATCTTCCTTTCTCTTGGCTGCCCCACCCTCCACCCCCAGCCTGTCTCGTCTCCTCATCCTTTGTCCCCACCCTGTTCTTTTCCCTTGCCCTGCTGTCAGGCACAGGTTCCTGGCCTGTTTCTAAATCTTTCCCCAGCTCCTCATGCCAAGCTCTGTCCTCTGGACTACTTTTCCTTTTATCTCACTATGGCTCCTAGCCATGTGCTCCAGAGCTGGGTTTCCTTTCCCCACTGCTTCTTAATCCCTGCCTCCTTTCTTGAAGTTCAAAGCCTATGTCTTCCTCCCTCAGCCAATCCTCATAACCCTATAGCTTATTTTTTCCATAGGCTCCTTCATTTTCCTTTCCCGTAGCACTTTCCCTCCTCATGGTAGTTCCCAGCTCCCCATTTCACTTTGGCAGGGTGGCAGTCTCCCTGAGTCCCATCAGACTGCCCATCACCTGCCTACCACAAAACTCAAGTTACAAAACTCTTCATTCTTCTTCAAAAAAGGCACCATGGCATCGATTACCTCAGCAAGTGCAACCAATCCCAAAACTCATACATTGTCTAGGAGTGCTTCACTGCAGGGAAAAATAACAAAAACATATGTGGCAAACTTCATTGCCATAAGTATTGAAGGCTCTCATTCTGACTAATCGCACACCTTGAGTCATTGCACCACAGCCAACAAGTACCTTGGAAAAACAACAAAAAACTCAGGAAACAAACAATGATAGAAGCCTTTCCCTCAAAGACCAAGTCAAATTCATTGCAATTAATGATATTAATGAATTAACTGAAATCCAGGCGGCCAGACAGCATTTTTAGTGCATATGTTTGCATACACGTATTATACGTGCAAGGATGGATAGAACTCAGAAGTGTGCTCAGAAGTTTATTTTGTAAAATCCATCCTGGCCAAGACGAATCCTGGATTTTAACTGTTATTTCCATTCACAATTGAATTGCAGTTTTTCAGACAGATTGATCTCAGTGTTTTCATATTAACAGGACAGCTGTTTAT
Organism: Pachycephala philippinensis; assembly: GCA_013397055.1. Classification (NCBI taxonomy): domain Eukaryota; kingdom Metazoa; phylum Chordata; class Aves; order Passeriformes; genus Pachycephala; species Pachycephala philippinensis. Next base: position 500,146 of record VWZT01000570.1, read on the forward strand.
GAATCAATTTATGGGCTTTGTCATCTAGTGATTCATTTGTTATAAAACAGCCGAGCTAATATCGATGATTCCTTTCACTGGAAATGGGAGTTACACATCCCATTTTACATCAGTTGCTCCAAGTCTGAAGTTGGGTTTTCCTTTGATTTCTTCTTTGCCCATTGTTGGGTTTGCCACTGTTGTGGCTGACGTGCACACAGAGACAAGGAGAGTCACTGTGAGCTATTGGCTGCTGTCCTGACATCAGTGTGTGGGTGCACAGCCAGGGTTAGTCACTCAGCCCAGCTGTGCGGGCCTGCAGAGAGCACAGTGTCATCTGTCACATCTGTCAGCTCCCGGGAGCGCACGGCAGCCGCGCGTGTGCGGCTGTGCCGGGGGATGGGATCCCGGGAGAGCTGCAGCCTGCCAGAGCCTGGCTCCTGGGGCTCCCCTCCCGCAGCAGCTCCCTGGGTGTCCACACACGGCCGGGAGGGCGCTGCCAAGGCAGGCCCACGGAGCAGGCTTTGCTGGCCAAGCCGTGCTCATATTAAGTAGCACTTGAACAGTTCAGAGCCAACATCCTTCCTTGTTTTTACTGACGTAAAAAAACATTTGCTCTGGGATGATTTGAAGACAGGCAAGGAGAGAGTGATGAAGCATTCCTTTAAGGTTCTTACTTCCTGTTGTCGTCCCTGGCCTCCCTGAAGCTACCATGATCTGTTACTCAAAGCAGGGGTGGTGGGGACACCATGCCAAGAGAAAGGCAGGATGCACAGTTAGCACGGATATCAATCCCCATGCGGAGTATGGAAGGAAGAACAGGATGTGCACAGGATATATCCCCAGGCTGCCTCACCTACTTGGTTGGAATTTATGGTAACATTACTTTTTAGTCACACCTTTCAAATAGCACCTCTCACTGACTTCTTTGGCAGCCATTTCCAGATGGTATTTTTAGTGCACACAGATAACAATCAAATGAAGGTATTGAAATATTTTTACCTACAGCACTTGTGTGTTCCCAAGAAAAGTATACAAGAGCCTTTACAGCCCTCCATCAAATGACTTCATCTTATGCTGAACAAGTCCCATAATTTTCACTAACAGGTCTCTTGTCACAACCCCACCATCACAGACACTAAGGTGACACCAGTGCCATGCCAACTACTTCATTTTTATTAAGGATATTTGTAGAGATGACTTTCAAGGACAATTATTTATTCCAATCTCCTTCTCACAGCGTACCAAGTAGCCCATAAGGCATCCTTAGGTCATTAGTTGCTGAACTATGGTTCTCCTTTCTTCCTTATAAACTGCTTGCTGCTTTTTTGGACCTTTTTTTTTTTTTTTAAACTATTTCGCTATTTATTTTCAGGTTAAGAATATGACCTCATGCACAAATTTATTATTGAGTAGAGTTATTTTTATGGAACACTGGTTTTTTTCCTAGTGGCCAGTTTCACCACAGAGACATGGATGAGAATAAATACTTTTCCCAGCTGTGGCTGTGGAATGGGGAACAGAATGGAGCAGCAGAGAACTATGATCTTTAGCAAACAAAAGTTTCAGAAATTCTGAAGGGGAAGGTGAACCTGAGTACAACCTGAGTACAGCCCAAAGAATTTACTTAGGGAAGTCAAAAAAGAGCCTTTCCTTATGATGGTTCTTTTTTTTTCCCATAAGCAGGAGCCAATCCCTTTCTTGCTTTTCTCTATCCATATTGTGCACTCTTATCTGATTTCTAGAAGTCTCCATGCTCCATAAAGGCAAATAGATGAGACAGTTATAAATATGATAGCAAAAATTCAGGAGCTCGGGGCAGGAGAGCAGGAAGAAGTGGCAAGTGCATTATAAGGAATGAGCTATTGCCAATGCAAGTTTTCTCCAGAGCCTATAACAAATATCAAGTTAGGTTAATCATCTAACGACATCTGTGGTTTTATTAAACAATTAGTTCAACTATTATTTTGAACCAGCTTGATTCCATGTTTAATGTAGCCCAGCCATTGCCACACAACTGCCAGACACACACAATTAGTGTTGAAACAATTGGACCTATTTGGGAGCTCTGTTCAAAACTTTTTTCAAGCTTGGGGGATGATTACAATTAAATTCATGTCACTGGAGCTGTTAGCTTGATGACAAACCTTTTCTGTCATTCTTCATTACACCTGAGCATAAGCTTCTAGAGAAATTAATGTTTTAGGGTATCCCTATGTTGCCTGCCATTTTAAACAGTTGATTCCCAGACATCTGCCATGCTCTCCAAATTAAGCACCAATAAAGCATCTCAGCACTCTGAAGTCAGTTCAGGCCTCGATCCAAATCCCTTAAAAATCTATTGGACTCTTTGAACTGTTGATGGCAGCCATTGTTTTTAAGACATTTGAGTTCCCAGCCAGCTCTCACTAGAAGTCCTGGCTTCATGCATCACATATGTGAAACTGCCTGGGTCCAGGACGTGCAGTAAGGACAACGGAGTAAAAATGTAACAGAAATAATGATGAAGTGATTTGTGTAAAATAAAAGTAAAAAGCATAATTTGTAACTTTATCCAGCTTTTTGGTTTTTACGCAACTGTACTTAACAGATGGAAGTAATTTTTCTGAAAAGAGGAAGGAAAAGAGGCCCCTGAAAATTATGAAGGGGTAAACAAATGCTTTTTGGCTGCCACATGCCCAGGACACAACACCAAATTCCCAGTGGCCTAGGTAAAAAGCTGCAGCGTGTGTGTTGCTCTATCCTGGGTTAGGGGACTACAGAGGTGAATAGGTTTGGTTGTTAGGAGGAGTGAAGCAGCCACCTTTGCTCTTCCACTCACATACCAAATAGCTCAGTACTGAATAGTCTCTGTTCTTATTTCAGATTCTTTACATGAGCTTTGTGTACCATCTTTAAAAAAGAGGTTAGCTGATATTATGATGTTTGGATTACTCCCACAGGGGATAATTGAAAACACAGTTACATTACCTCTCAGACACGAGGCTTTTTTCCAGGATGGTTACATGCAAGAAAGGCAAATCATGCTGTAAGAAATGAGATGAAAAGACTGGAACACACTGTATGCAATTAGCTTAGGAGTCTGGATGGAACTGGCTAGAATTCAGCTGTGGTACAAATGAGTGTAAACAAAGGAGTTGCATTTGCCTACCTCCTCTCTGAATTTGATCTATTGATTTTAGCATAGTAAAAGCAGTGGTACTGGGAGGAGTTTAAGCTGTAATTCCTGCTCTGTTGTATGGAGCTGAACTCTCATGTATTTCAACCTGCAAAAGACCGAAAGCAGAACGTTAAGAAATTCCCCACTTTTAAAACCAATATCTTCAGTACACAACAAAGCAGAGGCAGGCCCAGAGGTCTGATCCCAACCACTTTTAAAAGAAAACACAAATATTACTAAGATCTTTGCTATTAAACTTGAGTGGAATCAGGATTAAGGTTCTAGGCCACAAGAGAAAAATCACATGTATTAAAGTAACACTGCACTGTTCCAAAGTAGTGTAAGTAAAATTTACTGGACTGTGCTTCTGGTGTTATAAGACAGGCCAACCAAAACTTGTTGGACAAAACTCCTTACAAATTTGCAGGAATATGAAGCAGCAACAGAATGAGCACAGCTCAGAGAAAGGTTACACATAGCAAACAAGTGATGTTCCTGGTGAAATGCACTTTCACGGGAATGTGTTTTATGATTTTTACACCAATCTGTTCAAACTAGGTATGACCCCATCTTCACTGGCCATAAAGTATAATCTCACAACATTACTTTTTGTTACTTTTTAAAGGAAATAATTTGACAGAAGTGTTTGTAGACATAGTACCTGCTGCTAGCCCTTTCCCAGGAAGCAGCTGCTAGTAGGGTAAAGATACAGCCCTAACAGCTCATTTTTATCTCCCTTTGCTGCACGATTGCCCTTGCTAATCTTCAATTCCCAGCTGTTAGAGAAAGGAGAGATTTTTGACTCCAGGGACTGCAGCCACAGCCCATGGAAAGCAGAAGCAAGCAAAAGTCAATTTTGGTACACCCAACTCCCTCCCCACAACAGACAGACCTCATTTTTTCAGATGAGACACAGCCCCATCACGCCACTAAACAAAAAACATTTTTTTTTAAAGTGCATGACACAATGGAGGAAAGAGGTTAGTGCTGAGGGTAAATTCCAAATGGCTGGGATGTTTTCCTAGACTGTCTCTTACGTAACTCCCAAAATTCAGCCTCCCAGCAGCCTGCTGGGAACAGAGGAGAGTGGGCAGGGAGCTCATTGACAACAGCAGGCACATGTGCACATACACACACAGCCACCACACACGAGGCAATGAGAATTAGCTGGTCCACTCCAAATGTCAGCCAATTTATGTAATATCCTTTTACTCAGCATTTCTTATTCACTGGAAAGGGAAGAATTTCAATAATTTTGTCAGCAGTCTCTGGAGGACTGAAAGTGGGGGAAGTCAGTTGGATTCATAGTGTCTCTCCAGCCAGTGCTGTTGTTGTCTGCTTGACAGTCTGTACAACACTTAAATAACCAGTGAGCAAGCAGGTATTCACTTCATAAGAACCCCAATGGACTTGGTTTTAATGAGTTCTAATTGTTATTAATGGCAGCTGTCATTTTAAGTTGACTAAGCACAACAGCTCTGGGCTGCTGCTGCCCATCTTTATCCCATGAGGCGCAGAAGGCTTATTCCAGAAAGCACTTTGTCCAGGGAATAGTTTCTCAGATGGTGGAAAGCTGGGAAGCACAGACCAGATGACAGCAGTGCTGAGACTGCCTGATTTAACACACCTAGGACACAAGGGAAAGGAGGAGAAGTGGAAGTATGGAGATGAACAGACTGGATATAAATAATAGCAATTATTTCCCCAGACAACCTTTCTAGTAAAGAAATACACTGGTGCTAATTTCAATCAGAAACAAGAGCTTTTGAGACCAGAATAAAGCTTACAATGCACATTGAACAGATTTCTGAAATTAAATCATCTCCTTTCAGAGGTATTGAAAAATCTAAGAAAAATTTAAGGTTGAAGTTCCAAAACCAAGTAAAGAAATTCAAAACTAAATACATGGTTTCTATTTCTACAACAATGTCATATGGGAAAAACAAAACAACAAGCACTAAATTGGATCAACAAGCACAAAAGCTTGAACTTTTACATTTATTGCAGTACTTGTGTTTACCAAGGACGTCTTCATTGGTTTCAAATGTCCAAAGGAAACTCTGATGAGCCTTCCCTTAAAAGCCATTGGTTTATGATCCTCTTCAAAGCAGAAAATTCAGTTTTTGCTATTCAAAACATCTTAATAACTGATTATTTATTTAGAATTATATATATGAGCTAGAGGATTTTCCTTTTGTTTTAAATTAGGAAGGTTCCAAAAACTGTGTCATGTTTGGTGTACTATTTTGTGCCTGACTGGTCAAACCATTTCATTGCAGCTACTTTGAACCTCCACAAAAAACTAATTTCTTTATTCAGGCTCAGGATTAATCTGATTTTCGTGGAGAAACTTTATACTGGAGATTTTTGTTTTATTACAGTCATCTTCAGTTGTTAGGAGTACTTCTGGTTTTCATGGAGAGGACAGATCTATTTAACATATGGATCTAACCTCTACAACTGAGGGTAACATTCTTCTGTGAAAGGCAGGGCATGCCTAGAAAAAACCAGTCTGGTTTAAATGACAAAATTGTTCAGCAATAATCTTAAATATTGTGTCATCATCCATTTCATTTATTTACAGAATTCTTTTTCTGGCTTTTCTTCTTCAAGTACTAAAGTTTCCATTTGTTCCTCTTGGAAATACAGCAGTAAACGATAACATAAGTTGTTATTACAAATACTTAGCTGACTTTGCTGAAAGCACTTTTACCTCAAGCATGTCCCAAGAGCCATCAGATCCAGTCTGGTTTAAGCCAGCAAAATGTTCCTTTAGATAAAAGCAAGGAATGAGAAAGTATTGGAGCCTGTGTTCTGGTTCAAGTGTAAAAAGGTTATGTCTCAACACATCATCGTCAATGGCCCTTTATTTAAATGAATCCAGTTGATAGGAACTGAACAAGCCATTTCCTGGAACAAGAGGCACATTTCTATATGCCATGAATATAGAATATCATAACCTGCCATTATGTCAGAGCTCTAAAAAACACAGCAAGCTCCAGACTTGCTCTAAGTCCTCCAGCACTCAGTCTCTTGACTGAAATACGGATTTGAGCAATGCCCCATGAGGTGCCCCCTCCAAGAAACCCCACCTGTGGAGAGCATGCAGACCCCACAGACCCTGCAGCTTGCAGGAGAACAGATGGTAATTTCTAAAAGTGGGATCCTCTACCAAAAAGAAATAAGCAGAATGGATTTTTATTTTCAATTTAGAATTTGTTTTAGATATGCTTAATTTGTAATTATATCATGCTGGCTGAATGCTTAGTTGTGTTGTGGCACTCTTCCCAGAGATCCTCGTGGATGCAGCTTTTAACAATTTCTTTCTGTTTCACAGATGGTCTGTATTTGCTTTTTGCTTTATTTATTATTTTTTTAAGAACACTAATTGCAAGATTCAAAAATGAAAACAAAGAGCAATAATGACAGTAGAACCATTTTAGGCTTCAAGTGGTTACTTGTCTCCAAAATTTCTTGTGGAACTGAGCTGCTTCAGATCACAGCAAAGGCTGCAACATACCTATAACATTGATCTCCAATTATGGTTTGAAATATCAGCAATATGTAATTAATGTCTTCAGAATTATGTCTGAGCAGGTCACATGGATCTCACAGGTATCCCAATTATCAATTAACTGTAGCTCTGGCAATCACCTCATTAAAAAAACCCAAACAACACAACAGCAACAAAAAATGGACAAAAAATTATATTCTGCAGCCTGGCTTTCCCACACTCCAGATAACTCCAGGAAGGGGATCCCAGTCACTGCTGGTGCTGTCCCCCAGGCAAGCCTCCAGGGTGACTCTTGGTGATACACACTTCATTCCCAGTGACATTTCTTTGACAGGACTGCAAAGTCCTGATTGATTGCAGCAAATCACAAGTAGCCCTAGTTCTGCTCAGAAGCAAACACTGGGCTCTTGATCCCAAATATTCCGTATTTGAGGATGTTGTGGAGCTTGGCTTTAAGCCCCTCACCCTCCTGCCAATTTCAAATGTGATTCAAATCTCAGTTAATTTTCTCATCTGTTACAGTCATTCTCACAGGACTTCGTTCGAAGCAGAGTACAGAGGGGATTGTAAGAAAATTAATTGGGGGAATTTCTGGACCTGGCACTTCCAGAAGGATTTAAGAGGCCAAATCAAATGACGAGGCCATCATCTTAATATTAATCCCTTCCCTCCACGCACATTTTTTATGCCTAGGAAGGATTCTCTCTTGCCTAGACTTTAAACATAAAAAGGTACTCATGTAAGGACAACCTCCACTGCAGACAAGATGCTGTGTGACTGTCTTGTCATTGATGAACAGGAAATTATCAGCTAATAAAAGATGGTGATACAGCAAAACAATCCAAGAATAAATCCTAGACCACTTATGGCTCCTTCCCAGTAAGTTAAATTTCAGTGGAATTTTTGCTGTTGTTCTCATCTGACCACAAAGAGAAACTCAGGCCGTAATCAGCAGTGATTTTAAGGCAAGTAGAAAGGAGTAAATAAATGCCACAAAGAATCCTTCTCAGGCTGCTGGCAACAGCACAGCTACAAAATTAGCCTCTGCTTGGGACACTCAAACAGATGGGTGTCACCCAGGTGGAACAGATGACACATTAAACAACAGACAGTCTCTCACTCGATCATATTTGACAAAGCTCATATTTAAGGAATAAATTCCCCTGATCTGCTAGGTGTATCATTCTAAGTCATTTCATGTGCATTTAGAGACATAGGTACAGAACAGATTGTGTGATGTAAGGGCTTTATCTTCACTAATTTAACCTACAGGCATTATAGAAAGGTAAGTCTGTATCTGAGCTTCCTACACAAAATAAAACCTTTTTGCCCTGTCTGCAAAGCACATACTTTGTTGTAAAAAAACCAAGAGGAGGGAAGATCATAGTTAGTTCAAAACAAAATGAATTCAAAACTAAAACACAATGAAGAAATGAAGTGCAGTGTACAGATTTGTAAGATTTGCTGTATAGCACAGACAGGTCCCAGAGGCTAAGGGACATTTTAAACAGAGCTGGATCGGATCAGGTAGAACTGGATTTGAGCCCCATGGAATTCCTGAGATGTCGAGCCAGGTGACCCTCAATATCTAGAGATGATTGCTGGTTTTAACACTTAAGTATTTCAAAGAGACCGTGTTCCATCCAATATCACAAGAGGGAAACAACCAAGACCAAAATAATGTCTCACAGCTTTTATTTTATGTATGAATCAACTGGTCTAAAGGAAATACTACCTTCTTTGACTAGGAGCATGGAAGAGTTCGAGGATACAGTATGTATTTTTAAAGGAAAACCTAATACACATGTTTGGAAAGGAAAAGGACAAGACCTAAGCTGCTGGCAGTATTTGCAGACATCCACAGACATTTTGAATAGAGGTATTCTTCTGGGGGCTTTCACCTTGTCTGAAGGTTTTGTACTTGTTCCAGGTCTTGCACTGTTTATTACATTTTAGAAAGTCAAGTTATTCTTTCCTACTGCACTGCAAACTAGGACATTACTCTTGCTAATTTTGGGGACTCGAGAGCAAACAGAGCAGGGGAAGAGGCAGACACAGATGAAAGCACAATTCTAAAAAAGCAATTGAAGTTTCCACTTTAAAAAAAAAAAAACACAACCAAAACAACCCCAACTAAACCAAGGAGGAGAAGGAAGGATTTTCCTCAAACCTGCAGCAATAAAGTCTGTTCATTTTTTTGCTTACAATACTAAAACCATTGCTACAAATCTGCCTGACCCAGCACTGCATCAGCAATACAGGAAACTTGACAAGGGGCAACTTCCAACATTTTTGTCAGACCAGGACAAACAGACAGAGATCCAACACTGGAGATTAATACTAAAGCCATAAATAAAGAGATTGCATGTAAAAGAAATGACTGCAGATTATGGGGAATTCTTTCAAAGAGATGTTAAAAAGAATTAGTGAAACTCCAACCCCTCACACATACGCTGTGGTCTCACTTCCTTTCCCAGGCATTTGAAAAGACAACATTCCTTCCATCCTGCCAGCATGCCAGCTCGGATGTAGAGGAACCGTTCTGCTCCACTGAGTTTACACTGTGTGTTACAGCACTACTCAGAGCTCTGCTTGGCACATTATAACTGCTGTGGTTTCATCTTCTCCCTACATTCCAAAAAAAGGCTACTGTGTTCATTGTCAAAGTTTACTATTACCCTCCAAGAGCTACTCTGATATTATCCTTATGGAGGTCAGACTTGTGGGAATTGCATATGGCCAAGTGATGTAGAAGGCTTTTAGACAAATTCCATCAGCTTCATCAGCTTTGCAAATCAAGGAAATGTCTTTCAAGGTGAAGAAGCCAAATCTTAGATGACATCAAATGTTCATTTATTACTACACCAATTCTGACTCCTGATCATTATGCAAGGCCTTATTTTGTTACGTACCATATGAAAAATCATATTCTTCTCTACAGAGTTTGCTGTTTTAAGAAAAGAAACAGATTGACAGACCTGGATATGCCTGTTTCCAAAGTTCTTCCTAAGTGACATTCCTGCAGGAGGCATCCCTTAACCTAGGCATGCTGAGCTTCTAATCCTTGTCAAATTCTTCTGCAGAAGGCACAGCTCAACCCACTGCATCTCTGAAGGAAATGTTTTCCATGTCATCCTTAACCAATGGTCATTGCTACCAGAGCTTATTAGAGGTTCATCTGAAAGAGAGCGGCTTTTAATGAAGGTTGCACTCCTCATCATTCGCAGTCTTCAATTTTACGTTTCATGCCACTAAGAAATATGCAAGTCACCCTTTGCCAGTATTCAGAAGAGGGAGGAAGGATGACCACAATTTTGCAAAATTCTGTTTCTTAGAGACCAACTCCCCAAAGCCATGGAAACTTCACTGATGTTTTTAATGAGAAAGGGATTGGTCCCTGTATTAATTTAGGACTAAAGTGTGATTTCCCCTTCCCCTCCAGTCTCCTAAGAATAATATATCAGGAAAATTATATCGTCACACATACACATCAGCAAAAGCATCTGGGAATTCCCATTCAAAGTGAGCAAACACAGTTAATTCAAACACAGTTAATTCAAACAGCACCTCTTGGCACAGAAAAAAAGTCTTTTAAATTAGCTCCTGTATTTTTGGAAGACCTTTCTTCAGCACTTTAATAATAAGAAGTCTGTTTAATAATGAGATGTGAGCAAATAAGAAACACTGGATTTAATCCAGCTTCTCCTGGCCTTGAAATTTCTCTCTTCTTCCACAGTTTCACTGGCTTCATGAATGGCTGTGAGAGGAATCTGGGAGGCTGGAGGTCCTCCTCAAGCTCTGCTGGGAAACAGTCCCGAGTATCCAGCACCGGAGCTGAGATCTGAGAGCAGTTCCCAAATTAGCCACAGCAGCTCCGTGTATAGCAAATACAGATCTGACATTTGGCAATTCTCAAATACATGAGCAGAGCTTATTTACAGCACTGCTTTTGTGTTTGAGATGTCAATTACAAGCCTGAATAATTGCACAGCCGGGGTCACAATAAATGACCACTTTTCAAGTTAACTGCCTGGTGCTTCAGATAAACAAAGAGATTTGGGCTTCAGTTCCAGTAAAGCTCTCTTACTGCCAATGACATCCGAGTTTCCTGGCTTCTGGCAGCCATCAGCAACTCTGTCCCAGCTAAACAGAAAGCAAGCACCCTTGCACCAGAACTTGGATGGGATGGTTGAGATGGTTATTTAAACAGAGGTGCTGAGCACTGACTGCCCTTTGCCTTGAGCAAGGAATACTTAGGGAACTGGAATAATGTTGTATTAGCAGGACTTTACCAGTTAATTAAACTGATCTATCAACATATCTGTATTGCTGGAGGTGTACCAGTTAATTTTCATCACTGTCGGGAAGCAAAGACACTATGCTGATATGGAATTACACGTGTGGAATCGTGCTCACTTCCCCGAAAACTGGTACAGGCGTATCCTGGAGCTGTGACTCACAGGCAGAATTGCAAATGCAGGGAGCAGCAGATGGAATGCAGGAATTAATACCCCACACAAGACACAATTCCTTTCAGTTTACTGGAGGGATCCTTTTTCTACAAGGCTCTTCCGAGAAAAAAAATAAAAAAGGATTAACTGATAATAGTTATTCTAAAAAAAGGAGATATTTTGATGGTTTTCTTTGACATAAACAAGAGGTGAAATAGATCAGAGTTGTATGACTGCTCTGTAGATTAATGTTGCTGATTGAGAAAGTGTTCTGCTCCAGAACATGTGTATATATGTACATATATAAATAAAATTTATTTTATACAACTCCTCTGGGGTTATTCGGGCTCTCCAGTCCTAACAAATAGAACGTTTCTGTTGTTTGGTTTTGTTTTGTTTTTAAGTTTAGTCAGTGAAAGCAGTGACTCAAATTACACCTTGGAAATAAATAAGTTCACTAACTGTGTTATTTTTAGTCATCTCTCCAAATGTGCAATGCTGGTTAAATATTTGGTCTCACGACACAGTGGACAAAAGTTGTGAATAGCACTAAACCCCACTCTACTGATTTCAGCTGGAATAAAAGACAGTCAGGGGCCAATATTCCCATTACTTCTAAATAAAAACTGTGTGCTATCTTTACTACTCCTGCAGTAATGAAAAAATAATCCTATTGTTTGGAGTAGCACTTGGTCCCCAAGGAAAGAATTCCTTTTGAACTAAACAGTTTTTTGTTTTGAATCTCTGCTAGGCAGGGAAACCAAATACAACCCTTGGTTTCTCCCCCTTCTCATGAGCTTTTTCACCATCTGTGCATGATCATGGCCCAGCCTTTCTTTCCACCCCTCTGAAAAAGATTCCTCCCAAACATGTCTCACCATGGGAACACATGGCTGCTGGGGATGGTGCTGGCAAACTCGGGCTTGGATTAAATGTGACATGAAGCCACTCCCCAGGGGTCATCTGGCACCTGACGTGGAAGGAGAAGTTGGGGAATTACTCTTTCCATCCATTCTGCATCTCTGCCCCAAACTGCTCTTGTCCCTACAAAATTTTTAGGGATATAATGCAACAAACTGAATCCCAGTACTCAGCAAACCAGCATTGAAATCAGCCAAAGACACCACTGTGGGTGCTCTTCAAAAGTCTACAGAAATGGGTATTATTGGCAGAATAAACAGGTAGGAAGCCAAAACAGACAGAGGGGTGTGTTCTTTTCTTCCTCCCACTATTCAGGATCAAACCCAGTCTCTGATTTGTGCACGCACCTGAGCTGTTTTCACTCCCCTGTCACCTGTGCTGGAATCATCCCTGTGGACATTAGTTCTTGGAGAAACATTATCTATTAAGAAAAATCCCTTTAATACTGCAGATCTATTCATGCCTGGTTAGAAAAGAAAGGTCTTGGTCCTGCAGCTTTGCAACAAATGGTTGGTTAATTAATGCAACAATGCTGGTGGCAAGTGGCAAAATTAATCTGTGATTTTTTTCCAAATGATGTCATATAAACTATGATCTGACTGTACTGGTGTGGAATTATCTTGAAAGGATTGCTGATCTATAGAGAGAGAGGGATAAAACTGGGTAAAACAAATTGCAAGGCTTGTAGTGAGCCGCTGTTGCTCCCAGAAGTGCCTGTTGTTCACAGCAGTCCTGGCAACTCAGCAGGTTCCAGAACAGTAAGCCCTTCCTTGAAGCAGCAGCTCAGTCCCATTTCAGTATGGCACTGTCATGTGACAGGAGTTTACACAGGAGTTTTATAGAGTTTACACACAAATAGATTAAAAAAAAAAAAAATCAGTAACAAGACATTTCATTCACTTGATACCTGGTGATGTTGGCTCAGCTCCTGTAGGCGTCCTGCCTGAGTTGGTTATGGAAAGCCAACCTGCTTTGCAATGGAGGAAGGTCAGTTCTTGATGCTGCAAGAATGATTTTTTGCTGGCAATGTGACTGATGGGATGACTCAGGCCTGCCAGTTGCCTCGTCCTTGTGAGCAGAGCTGAAAATCTCTTGCCACTCCATAACTTTTCTCCTAGATTCAATTCCCCTCTCCAACTCTCTCCTCTAAAAAAAAAAAAAAATGTTCTCTCCATCAGTCCTGGTTGGGGATATCTAAAGGAGTTCAGTGCAAACAAACAGTCTTGACATTTTCTCCTCAGCCCCAGCCTCCCACAGTCACTCCTCTGCCTGCCTGGGGACCCTTGTAGGTACACACAGCCTCCTACATTTCCTAGCTCACGTTTTCAGCACACCTGGTAGCAGGCAAACTCTCAGGTGCCTCTTGACAGCCACTGCTCACTGGTCTGTATCCCTTACAGGGCCAGAACTTGCAGGTGGCTGTGCCCTGTAGGCTGGCCCAGCTTGGGACAAGGGTCTGGTTGCTATGACGGTTAAGGCAATCTGGTTGTTAAGACGTCTACTACATTTCAGGGAATCCTCAAGGAGCAGAGGCCTAAAAATTTGCTTTATAAAGAGAAATATGAAATACAATGCAATCAGCCCTAAACAGAAGGTGGAGTGAGCTGGGAATGATGATACTGGGATGCAAGGGAGAAACGAGGCACCTGACTGGGACTTGGTTCCAGCGGGGAGCGAGATGTGCCAACTCCCTGAAATCTCTGCCATCTCCCGATTTCCCAAGCATATCACATGTAAAAGCTTAGCTCTCCCATCACACCATGCTCTACACAAACAGCCTTTGTGTCCAGAGGAGGAGCCTCTGCCTGGCAGGAGCTGAAATCACCCGTGGCAGATGTTGAAATCGTTCCCTGTGCCGAGCACCATGGCAGACAGGCACAGGATCTCCATTCCATGGTGCAGAGAGCTTAAAGAGATCTGAGGCTGAGGGAGCCACACCAGTATGTTGTATTCCAAACTGCAGGAGAGGATGCCTTGAGGACAGCATGCATGTTCAACTTCTGTGCATACCCAAGGGATAATTTTAATTAAGTACCCCAGGATACAGGATCTACCTAGTTTATAAAATGTTCCATTCCGTTGTAGAAAAACAAGCGTTAATTAATCAAAATGTAATGTCTGACAGCTTTTTAGAAAACCTCTTGTCCTGGTTTCGGCATCACAACATTTAAATATATCATTATGTGCTTTTTAAAAGCCTGATTGGAAAAATTACATCATTTTGGACTTTCTCAACATTTGGTGCGTCAGCTCCCAGTGTCTAAGAGCCCCATAAATAGATGTTGGACCACCTCAATACAATTCATGTCCACAGATTTTCCACAACACACTTCACTCTATTATTCAAATAAAGTGCGAGTGGATCTTTTCCTGGGAACAGCGGTTATGCAATGTTCAGCACAGGAGGATCAAGAAAAACAGTGTAAAGCCAAACATGAGCTGTAAACCCTTGCAGAGCAGCAGTGTCTGTTTATATTTATTTATATGTTGTGTTTCTATTTAATTCTCACTTAACGGCCCCCAGCTCCTTTTGCCTCTTTTGATCTACCAGACTCTTTCTCTCTCACGTCTTGGTACATCAAGAGTGTGGCCAAGCAGCTACACATCAATTTGCCAACTGATTAATAAAGAAAATATAATTGCAGGATGATCAGAACTTTAATATAACGAGATCCTTATGCTGTTAGGAGCTACTGTTCCAAATTAAAATTATAAACCCCTGTAGCACTGATGATATTTTGCCAAAATTCACTGAATTCTGGGGTCTGATAGAAAACCAAAATGTTTCATTTCAGGTCAGAAATGTAACACGACTTTAATATGCACACAGACACCCCCGTAAGTATCTCAACCTTATTTGTGTATGAATTTCATTATCTGTGCTGCCAGCCATGAGCATTTTAATGAGAAAGTTCTTGAATGCAAGGATCCTCTTCAGCATCACCATTTCCATTCATTTTCCATTCTATTTTCACCAGACTGGTGAGACATTTCACTTTCAGGGTGACTCAGAATGCCAAGTCCAGAAAAAAATATCTCCATAGTTACACACCTCTCTCTTGCAATGAAGTGCCAGTTCTCGAGTGCCCAGCTTTCAAACTGTCAGTGCTGTAACACAGCAAAAATGCCTTGCCTCAATCACCAGGACAGATTCATTTCCAGTTGTTAGCCAACACCTAAAATTTACAGCAACATTTTCCTCTCCGCAAGGATAGCTGAAAGACCCCATGGAAATAATCTAAAAATCCAGCTGGCAATGTAAAAGAAAATTCTGTGTAGAGATGCATCCAGTCTGTAATACCAAAAGGAAGGATTCAGCTTGAATTGGTCAAAACCAGAGAAATTCCAGAGGGTATATATTGGAAAATATATGGAGATATATGGACCACATAAATATGCAAAAATAGAATCTATTCATACAATCTCTCAGTATAAAATGTAACATTCACATTATTTCAAGTTTAACTCTTACGTTTGCAGTGTACAGAAATTAAGAACAAGGTATTAATTTAGAAATAATTACACTACATTCTTTCATGTAACACAAGTACAGCAATGTTATGCAAGAGATCTCTACCTTTCTTTAGAAGACATTAGAAGACATCCATACAGGCAATACCATTAGCTAGAAATGCACAGCTGGGCTTAGAGATAAGCCCACAAGAGATTTTTGTTATTTAGTTCCCATTTCTAGAAATAAGAAATTACCTTGTGGCTGTCTTTCATTCTGACTTCCGCTGTTACATTCTAAAGTCACAATCACACCTCACTCTTTGTTTTATAAAGACAAGCAGGTTGCACTGGGGCTTCTCCCCCTGACTCATGGACTTACAAATCCTGAAGTCCTATAAAAACATAAATTCACTTGACACAGGCGAGTTCAAGAGCCGACTCCTTGTGGGGCCTGTGATAATTTCAGTGTCTGTTTGAAGCACCAGCAGCACCAGGTCCAGAGCTCTCCTCCATGCCTCTGTCTTGGCAGCAACATTATCACAAACCTTTAAATCTGTGACCTGGTCAGGGAAGGGATCAGAGCCACCTCTGAGCACTCCACCTCTCCTAAACTCTTCCAAAATATAAGCTGAGGGAGAGCCACAGGCCACTGCCTTCTGGAGGTGGTGATCCACTGCAGCACACGCTTCCAGCTCTGACCTGGCTTTTGCAGTGTTACACAGGACCACGGAGAGGTACCGCTTCCAGCCGCTTGCCAGTGCCTGGAGCACAATGGATTTATACTCTGCCAGCCAGGGACCGGGAAACTCCCTCACAGCTTTGCCATTTCCCGGTTGCTCGGGCTGCTCTGAGAGCACCTGGATGTGACTGAGGCACAAGAGCTCCACCGCACCACCCCCGGGGAAAACCTTCCCGTCCTTTAGAGCGTGATGGAGTCGATACAGCAAAGTCCAGAACTGGTCTTCAAGGAGCTGCACCTTGGAAGGCAGGGCAGTGGTGAGCACGGCCGTGAGCAGGGGGATGCCTCCCGCGCTGATCCGCGCTGGCACCAGCTCCCCCAGATCCATCGCGCGCCCATCGCTGGCCTTCCAGAGCTCCGCCCAGGCCCCGTTCCCAACACAGGAAGCGTTCAGCTGGCTCAGGTACGTCACTGCCCGGGCACCAGTGACCGCCCCAAAGGCACACAGCACATCCCGAGCCACACAACCAATTACCAATATCCTGCTGGCCATGCACCTTTCCATGAAGTTCTCACACACGTTTCCTTTGACCAAAACCAGGTTTACTTCAAAGGTCATCAGAATATCTGACATTCTGCTTAGCCACACATCTCCTGCTCTACCTCCCTGCGGATTGGGATGCTCCAATATGGTCCTTACATTACGTGGTCTGTTAAAACCTAAGTGGCGATACTGCTCCGTGAGGTCACCATCCATCAGCAGAATCCGAAGGGGTTTGTCTGCGAAGTGTTTGATGACTGTGGCTTGCTCTGGTGACACCAATGTGACAAAGCCTGGGGAGACACAGGAGTAGCTCTCAGGCAGGCCTAGCACACAGCACGTCACAATCTCTGTGATGTTAATCTGGGAAGAGCCACTGCGTTCTGCTCTCTCTTGCTGATAAGCAGCAATGCTTTGTAGCAGTTTGACGCTGGTCTGATTTCCGTGGCTCAGAGCCATTGCCAAATGTCCTAAACCACAACATCCACATGGATCTGCTGATGGTCCTGAAAGGTATCCCTGAAAATTACCTTGCTGACTTGAAAAATGGCTTTTCCCTAGGGTGCTGAAGTGTCTGCTGTGGGTTAACTTCTGTGTGATACAGCTGGATGCAATAACACCACTTCCAGACAGCACAGATGAACTTTTGTCTCCCACTGCTTTGACAAGAGAAGCCACTGAACCAAAGCCAGCCAAGGGTGAAACCAGGCACTTGTTAAAATGACAATCATCTCCTTGATGGGAACTAGAATTTATTGGAATTACTTCTTCTGGTGCAGAAATATCTCTCCGAAAACACAGCAAATTCAGAGGATTTGTAAGACTGTCACGTCCAACTTGGCCAGTTTTGCTTTCAAAAGCCTTTGGCCTAACTCTGCTAGAACACAGCTCTTTCTTTACATCATGTATTGGTATTTGAAGACACTGGACTCGCTCACAGCAAGAGTTCAACCCCTCAGACATCACAGACACTATTGCTGCAACAGGAACGTTCTGCTGGAGGCACTCCACCACAGCATTGCTCCACGCTCCAACCAGGAACAACAGGGTACTCATCCCAGTCTTAAACTCCTTGTTCTGAGCCTGAATGGTTTCATTAAGAAGCTGTCCAGCAGCACTTGTCAAATCCAAACTTTCAATCAGTCTAACAGCAGAACAAATCAATGTGCTCTGGTTGGTGCTTTCATCCACAATGAATTTATGTGATTTCATTGGCCCCAGGAATGTTCTCCCAGTGGATGCTAAGGATGAGAGTTGCTGGAGTCCAATGTGTCTCCTGGCATTCACATCCCTGAAAGCCATGGGCAGTGGGCAGCATCTGTGAACAGAGCACAAATTACTGCCGCATCCTCACAGTACACCAGAGCACGAATCATCAAAAAATCATTCCAACAGTCTACCCCTGAATACATATAAATCAGGTCTTCATCCTGTGCATTTATTATGAGAAATCAATGGGCAGAGTTGCTGAAATGGTGCAATGTTAAAAAACCATGGAATTGTTTCTGGTTGGCCGATAGTAAAGAGCTGTTAATTCCCATGGTACCTTACACTTCCATCAGTACAGGCTGTGTAGAACTACCACCTCCCTCCTGTCCTGCTACCTGGAATTTCAGTTATTTGCCTTACTTAGGACAAAAGCTCACTAGAGCAGAATGGACAAATTACATGCAAAACTCAAGAGCTCTGTGCAGATCTTTCTTGGTAACAACAGTCATGCTACTGACTTTAACCTTCAAGTCTGGAAAAACATATTTTATTCCAATTCTATTTAGTCCAATTAGCATGCATGAATACTTCATTAAGTGAAATAAAAGCAATGCCACTTCTTCATACCTCACACACTGCCAACACTTTAAAGTTTTGACCAACTATTCATTCTTAACATACCAAAAAGAAATCTTCTTTCCATCAGAATCTCTTTCACACCATGGTCCCGTGGCAGACCATGTGGATTAAAATAAAGCTCCCTTTTTGAATAACAAAGTATACACACCAAGAATTGTAAACCCTGAGCCCTGTACCTCTCATGCTCAGATTCAAATCATAGAATCACAGAATAGCCTGGGTGGGAAGGGACGTTAAAGATCATCCATTTTCAACCCCCCTGCCGTGGGCAGGATCACCTTCCACCAGACCAGGTTGCGTAGAACCACTTCCAACCTGGCCTTGGCCACTTCCAGGGATGGGGCATTCACAACTTCTCTGGGCAACCTGTTCCAGTATCTCACCACCCTCACAATAAAGACTTTATTTCTAATATCCAATCTAAATCTACTCTCTGTCAGTTTGAACCCATCCCTTCTTGTCCTGTCACTATATGCCCCTGTAAATAGTCTTGCCCCATCTTTCCTGTAAGTTCCCTTCAGGTACAGGAATTTATTCACATCATTTATTCCAGCTCCCTAAAGACCCCTTTGCGTAGCTATTCCAAATCCAAAAAGCTCTTTTTTTTTCCATCCCACACACCGAAAGTCCACTTGAATATTATGTCGTAGTATTGCTAGGGAGAGGAAGCGCGACCCAGCCCGCCGGCCCCACACGGCCGGGGGCGCAA
>VWZT01000570.1:519643-714019 GCA_013397055.1 Pachycephala philippinensis
AGCCCCTCCGGCCCCTTCCGCCGACAGCAGGAGTTGTGCAAATCCCCTTCGGGTTCCACCCCTGCCCAGGCCGTCGCTGCTGCCCGGTTACCTCGCGCAACGCACCCCGGAGAGGCCTCCCTTCCAACGGGAAAAACACTCCCGGAAAAACACCGGGATTCGCAAAATACGTCACCTGCTCTCGGCAAGTCGGAGGGAACATGCCTGGTTCCTCTTGGAACAGCTCTCAGACCTCCGCAGCGTTCGGGCCCCCGCAGCGTTGCTGGAATGGCACCGGCCAGGCCCGGAGGTGGAACCTGAAAGGGATTTGCACAGCTCAGATGTGAAATAAATGGAACAATAAGTCTCCATAGTCAGGAAAAGGTCTCGTGTGTCTTCTTCCCAGAGCAGCATATAAAGAGTAAAAGTCTCGTGCCTGTGTTAATGGTAGAGGAAAGTCAGGGGTGAGCCAGACAAATGGCTTTGCAATCCAAGCTGGGAGGGACAAATCACGTTGAAAACTGAAATTTCATTTCCAAATACAAGAAAATGGAATCTTCTGTGTTACACATGGGGTATTTAAAAGAGAAATCCCAGCCCAAAAAATGGTAACAATTCAGCAGAGGCAAGAGACTGGTCCGCAGTAGCTAGGTAACAAATTCCTTGATTTATGTTTGTTTTGTTTACTTTTGTAAAGCCTAGCCAGCTGAAGCTGGGGGTGGGAGGGACTGCCTTTCCTTCCGCGAGTCTGTGCAGATTAACGAGTCTGTGCAGGAGTAAAATCTGTCTGCTGCTGATTTAAAAACAAAACTATACTTGAGGAAAGCATCTTTCCTGCTTTACAGGTGGCAGAGGGAACACTCTGTACTATAGCGGCTTACATCAGAGGCAGGAAAGGTCTTGGAAGTGTCCTGGATAATAATCACCAGCTCAGCACAAGCAGATTAGTTGTTATGGGACAGACGGTGTGTTGATCTCACTACTGTGGCACATTTCTACCTGGCTCCACATCTATTCAAAGGACAGGCAGCCTGGAGCTACACAGCTCCCTTTAAACTTTGCTCCCTCAGGAGTGGCTGATTTTGAGTCTCATTTACAGCCAAGACCCTAAGCAACCAGCCTTTTTAGCTGTGAGGATGTTGTATTTTTCAGGTAAACCTTCAGGAAAGACAACTGGCAGAAGGTGCAGAGGGTCGTGGTCACCTCAGTGCAGTGTTCATTTTCAGGCTGCCCACCTTTTTTTCTGGCATTACTCCTTTAATGGGTGATCTTTCTGTTTAAAACAGAAAACAGGAAGCCCAAATGCACATTCCCCAGGAACAAAGTCTTGGCTTGCTTTCTTTCTAGAATAACCTAAGAAAATGAGTATAGAGACTAGGTGTCTACCACTTGCAGCAAGGAATGTCTCCCACCTCTGCTACAGCTTTAATGATGCCATTTATAATTTAGTGTATTTTGAATTCTCCCTGGAATGTGCTGTTTCTTATCTGTTCTCTCCCTCACTTTCTGAAGGCATCCAACTATAGGAAACCTGGCTTAGGTTCAGCCCAGCGGAAGAAAAGTGGCTTGAAACCTGAACTTACAGAAGAGCAAAAGCAGGAGATCAGAGAAGCTTTTGATTTGTTTGACACCGATGGATCTGGAAGCATCGACATAAAAGAACTGAAGGTTTTCAAATTTTTTTTTTTTTCCTCTGGGATGAAAATATCTTTGATCTCAAAATAGTAGCTGCTTTTTCTGTTTGTCCAACCCTATTTTAAAATAGTTTTGGAGTACAAAGGAGTGTAATGGATTGCTGTAATTACTGAATTTGGAGTGCACTCTGCATGTGATGGTTCACAGCTGACAGGCTTCTCTACTTTGTGGATATTTAGATCTGACAGCTTTGAATAGCTGAGCATTAGAGAAACTAAACAGTTTCAGTTTTCATGACTAAGGTGCTTGTTCCTGGGACGTGGACTTTTGTTGTTCCGGGATGAGCATCAGAATATCAAATATTTTCTTCACCTCAGAACTGAACGCAGATTTTGCACGCACTCAGGGAAGTTACAACTATATTTGCATATATGTAATCCAAAAATTACCTGTTTTTTAATTTAATAAAACAACAAAACGGGGATCAGAGTTGCATTTCACTAACAATTCAGGCAGGGTGTGTGCACTTGCATACACACAGTAGTAAAGGGGGAAGATCATTCTCAGTTTTCTCCGTGTGATTTTACGTGTCTGATCTTTTTGTAAGCATGAACCCTTTTAATTACATACACACTCTGCTCAATTTCTGCGTATGTAACCTGGAAGCATGAGTTACCTCTGCCTAATATAACTTAGGATTTCGTTTAGACCAAGTAGGAAAAAGGACATCTTAAGAATATTAAACCTGCACTGTTATTGTTCAGCAAGATGAAGGAAGCTGGTAGAGGACACCAAGGTGTTTTCATGGCAGAGTTGTCACTACAGTTCTGGACAAGGAAATGAAACAAGCTTTAGCTCAGCCCTTACACCAAAACTCTGGTGGCTTCTAACAGAATTGGTTTTGCTATTTTGGCACAGGTTGCGATGCGTGCCTTAGGCTTTGAGCCAAAGAAGGAAGAGATTAAGAAGATGATAGCAGACATTGACAAGGAAGGAAGTGGCACCATCGACTTTGAGGACTTCTTGGCTATGATGACACAAAAAATGGTAGGAATTCTTAGCAGAAATTCTTGTGACAGCATAAGAAAAAGGAACATCTCAGTGTCAGGGGTTTTCTGATTAACACACACTTTACTCTTGGTTTAGAGTGAAAAGGATTCAAAAGAAGAAATCCTGAAAGCTTTCAGATTATTTGATGATGATGGCACAGGAAAAATTTCATTCAAAAACTTGAAAAGGGTTGCCAAGGAGCTGGGAGAGAATTTGACAGATGAAGAACTTCAGGTAAATTCTGATTTACCAGAGCTTTTCTAACAGGCACAGACCAATCCTGTAGCTCCTAGGGATTGGGTGGGAAGTCAGAAATATGAAAAGCAGTCAAATACATAGTTCTGTTTTCACATGAAGTGCCTCTGATTTATTGTTGTTTTAATGAGTGGAATATCTTGTGTTTAGTGCCTGATCAAATGTACAATGTGTTTTGTAGGAAATGATTGATGAAGCTGATCGAGATGGAGATGGGGAAGTAAGTGAGCAAGAATTTTTGAGAATCATGAAGAAAACCAGCTTATACTAATATCTGTTGCCTTGCTATACAGCTGGTCCAAAAGATAACCTGGAAAAGGCTTAAAAACTGGGCTTGTGCCTCCTGCATATCTTCTGCCATGTAAAGAAAGTCTGAAAGGGCAGATTTTTTTTGTTTATTCCTCTTTCAACAAAGATATTTGGGGAAGGAGGGCTACAGTACCCAAAACTGCCAAAATGAGATAGTGCAGAAGTCAAAAGGAAGGCTGAACTGAGCCTGCAAGGCAGGGTCCCTTCCCTTCCACCATAACAACTTCTCTGACTGCCATTTTGGATAAAAATGCTGTGGTTTACTATTTGACTAAAAGATACTTCACTTGAAATGTGAAGATTCCCACTGCTGCTGGGAAAGGCTACTTTGCCTTTCCTAAGGCTACAGATTGAAGGGACAAGCACAGTATTTTTTTTCCTTTGAAGGTTTTTTAGGTTATCTTTTGGTATTTGTCTCCTATTGTTTATGTCCATGAAAGACTCTAAAATGAATTGCATATCTATCTGTATTTCTGTATGAAACACTGTTTTCCTATGGCAAGTTGTTTTTGGATTTAATAGAAAGTAAATGTAGATTTGGTTGTTCCTTTGGAGCTGTGTGCCATCCATAGATGTTCTTGTGTTTTTCTGATCACCTGAAACCAGAATGAAACTTGAATGTAACCTCCTTGGGTGACCAAAGTTTATTGTATAACCAGGCAACACCTTGTGCCATCGTTCTTACTCCCCAGACATTACAGAGCTGCTGTCACTCCAGGATTTCAGGTACCTAAAAGGTCCAGTTCCATGGTGCCCTAGAGTAAATTTTGTCTTGGTGACAGTTATGTTGCAGAGAGGATTTGCATCTGAAGTGAAAAAGTAGCTCACCATGGACATCCACGAAACACTGGATTTATCTAGATCCATGCAGTCCAAATCCAGTTCGCACATCACAGGTTTCAGGGGTGGTTTATTTTAGGACTACCTTCGTTTGCTTTAGTATTTCTTACATATACTGTCAATCTAGGACTTACTGGAGAGCCACATCTCCTTCTGAGTTACAGAGCAGTGACACACAGCCTGGTATCTGATTATGTGGCTCTGCAGGAGGGTTTATCCTTTACAGACAATCAGCTTCAAAACTTTCAAATCCTGTAAAGCTCCAGAGGCCCGAGAAGTCCCCTGTTAACATAGTGGCAGTAGATGTAATCTATAGCACCGCAAGTGTTTTAAAATGTCTTTACTTTGTATAAGTGTGAAATAAAACTGTTTTGCAAGTTAAGGAGTTTTCGTGCTTATTCTCTATTTTTTTAAATTATTTTAAAGTCTTAAATGCTTTAACAAGTACATTTTCACTTTCATTTATCTCTTCTTTCTAAGAGAGGAATTCTGAGGTGCAATAGTCTGTCACGTAATTCCTCTTCCACTCTGCTGATTAAAAGTTTCTAGTACTAACCACATATATTCAGAAAGGGAAATTTGAAGTTCTAGTTGATTATGGGGAATCCCAGAGCCTATTAGAGTGATTGTACTTTTTTTTATGCTGCCACAGGAAGAGATTGATGACTGTGGTTTACTTATGATGCATGTCACTTCTCTCTTCCTGTTCTAATCCCATTACCTGCCGTGAAGGTAGGAAAAAGCCACACAATCATACCTGCCATGTGTACTACAATGGTGAAATGTTATTTCTGGCTTGCCCATTAATCTCTGAAGTCTGGAATGTCAAGCAGTGTCTGAATGAGCACAAAACCTGCAAGTGTTAGCAAGTGTCTCGTGGTGCATTAGTCTGCAGGACAGTGAGGGAAATCATCCCCTCTTCAGCCTGGCAGCTGGCTGTGAAGCCCATCCTTGGCATCCCTTTTCCCTTTCATGCTGGCATGGAGAGTGGGTCCTTACCTGGCATTTGCAGATTCCCCTCAGGGGGCTGCAGTTCAGCCATTCATTGTGTGCATCCAGCTGAGATCCTTCCTCTGCACCATCAGCAAAGCCTGATTTTCACTCTGTGTGTTCCTTCTAGGCAGATACTTTACAGAAAAGGAAAGTGGAACTGCAGTTTGTGTCTGCCAAACACCTAAATATCAAAGCATTGTTAAGGGCAATAAATAGCTGCTTAAGAGATAACATTGCAAATGACTTCTAATGAAATATGTTTAGAAATTAAAAAGTACCAGGCTTTTAATAAAATACAAAAGAGTTCAAGAGAAAAAAAAATTGCTTACAAGTTATATTCCAAAATATCACAATTGCACGGCAGTTTTATCTCCCAAATGCAACTTCTAAGTTCTTTATCATCTCTCAGGCCCACAGTACAGTCCCACAATCCTGCCAGTCCCACATTAAGGCAAATCTTCAGTTGGCTTTAGGGAAAAAAGACCCAAGGAACTGCCAAGGAGTGCTGTGCTCTCACTTCATTAGGCGTGAGTTTGTTTTCAGAGCAATGAGCACAGGCTCAGCTTCTAACATTGCAGAAGAAAAAAGGCTTCTTTTCAGATACACCTAATCTTCGCATTTAAAAGAGGATGGGGGGAAGCAACAGAGGAAACATTTGTGTACTTCCACATACCAGGAGTCTTATTAACAGAGCCCAAATAGTTCCATAAACTGGTGAGGCATTTAATATTAAAATATTTAAATTGGTCATTTACAGTTTTGAAGACTAACTCTCGCATCCTGCAAACTGCCTGGTGAAGTCACACCACGTATTTGAAATGTTAAATGTTGATTCCCTGGAAACCTCTTCACTGAGTTAAATAAATCAAATATTGCCACACTACAACTGCTTTTAAATGTCCCCCAGATAGCATAAGTGGATTTTGAGCAGGGCACAGGGCAGCAAACTGCTCCGTCTACAGGCCGAGATGAGCCTTGGCACTTGAGGAAAGGCACCCTCAGGGGATAATCCTGCAAAGACAGCTTCCCTTGTGTCACGCATCTCAATACAAATGAGGGCCGAGAGATGTGAGCGTGGCAGCCTCGCTAGAGGGCATCCAGTTACTGACGTGTGAGGTGAATGAGGCTTTGATGCTTCTTTGCCTCCTCTGTGGCTTTCAATGACGAGGGAAAGCAGGCTCACAAACACCATCCACACCGGGCTTGAAATCCGTGGTTGGATACACAGAATTATTTTCTCTGAAAGGAAGAATGCGAGGCTTCTCTCACAACCCATGTGCAAAACGCTGTAATTATTAGTCAGTTGTTCAAAGCTAAACCCCCAAACCACACTTTCTGAAACTCCCACTCTGTATCAATAATTGCAGACACGCTCTCAGGAGAGCAGAGAACTCAAACTCGCCTCTCACACAGTCCCCCCGAGTGCTCTGACCACTCTGTAGAGTTATTTTCTCCCTTTGGGAATACTGCTATCAAATGGAATCACTTCCAGCAGAGAGACGGAGCCAGGCTCGCTGCAGGATGCTTGTGGCCCTCCCTTGGGATGTGGGAAAGCTGGGATCGTGGCCTTGCTTCGAGTCAAGAGGAACAAGGATTTGAGAATTAGACTCTTGTCCCCAAGGTGAGTCTGTTGACCTTTAGGGATGTGGCATAACTCCAATGGCCTTGTAGGGACCTAAACCTATAGCCCTTGAACTCTGCAGTCCCAGCTGCCACTAATTACTGACCTTGAAATTGCTCAAGGCATTTTTTTTGCTTGTCTGAATTAGATTCGACACAGAGACTATTACCAAAGCAAAACTGCCAAGCCTGAGCCGCAAAGGTGTAAAATTCCCTTGCTCTCAAGGTCACATTATTTCCTTTGAAAGCTTCTAACTGGTTCTAGCAGTGACATAAGTTTCACTATGAAAAGAACCCCCCCACATTAAATAAAGCCATAAAAATTGGTTTCCATAGGAAGCAAATGCAACAGCTAACCTAACCCATTTCCAACATTATTTTGAACCACTCTCTACGCAAAAACGTAGCTTAGTGCAACGAAACAAAACCAGCATAATTCACACGTCCATGCTATTGTCTGAAATAGCTTCCTAGGATGGTTTCCTCTCTACCTCAATATAGAGAAAACAGACACATACTTTCCTCTAAATTTTTTCAGACATCCAAATGAGAAGTACCATGAAAGCTCTAAACATAAGGAAAAAGTGACCACAAACATTGTAGATTGAGTTAGAAACACTAGAAGGTATTCCAGTGAAAAAAAACAACATTTTACCAACTTCTGACAAAATAGTGTCAGATCATCACAGTTTAACTCTGTTCTCCATGTTTCCTCTTTAGAGAGCTTAGGACATGATTGGCCAAAGAAATCCACAAAAGCAGAAAATCTTTTGAATGTTTTGTTTAAATCAGTCCTTAATACACTTGTGAGGTTGAAGAGAATTGCTGCAGAATAGCTCCTTTTGGAAAAGACGTAAATTTAACAAAGTTTTTGAGGCCTGTTTGGGTTTTTTTCCTATCAGGTTAACTAAATTTTTGATGAAGTTGTTGATGTTAGTTGTGGAATGAGAGATACCTTTTGGAGAAATAAAAGGAGATTTTTTTCCTAGATGAAAAAATCCATGTCAGTGAAGGTACAGTCTGTCTAGAGCAGATACCAGGTGAAACAGGTGCTAAAACTACAATTATTTTCTCTAAGCAGAAAATTACCATAGTTGACACTAGTGTTGGGTAGACATATCCCTTTACATGGCTCTTTCTCATCCTCCTCCTTAACATTAGGAACCAATGAAGCGTTCATCAAAATGGCTGACAGGTTTGAATATTAGTTCTGTTTGTGCTGCAAAATATATAAATATTTTTGTCAAGTCCTGATAAACTGGGTCAGTGTCTGGGTGGGCTAAATACTTAGGATCATTCTGCAGAAAACAACTCTATTATTGCTTACAGCATTAAAAATAGCAGTATTACAAATCCAGGAGAAAATATGAGTTGAAAATGCTTATGTATCACAATTAAAAGAGTTTTTTCCCAGAAATGAAAGAGCTTTTCGAAGGCGGGAGGGAAGAAACAGGTACTTTTATTCTTCCTAGTACCAACCCAAGATGCAATAGATGAATTAAACAGGATATTATTTATTGCGCGGGGATTTTTGTGCGGAGATTCAGAATTCTCCTGACTACCAAACGCCCTGCAATGCCGTGACTCACCGAGTCAAGGTCTAGGATGGTGCAATCCTGATCCCCTCCTGCCAAGGGCTCGGCAACATCTATTCCCACTGCCTGCAGCGGGACTAAGCGGGGCTTTAGCACTTCTGCAAAACTGGGCCTTAGACAATAGAGGCTTTAGGTATGGACTTCCTATTTCCTGCGGTGGATTTGTGTAGGTGGCCTTGTTACCAGAAATCCATACTCCTACACAGCAACTTCTGACTGTGTTTCTGCAGAAATGACTATGATGAAAGGAATGAAATATTTTGAAAATAAAAATCATGTGTTTGTTTCTCCAAACCGGTTGGGCTATCTCCTGCTGGCAAGATTAATTTCTTCTCCTCTTGTGTGGCAAAATTAGGAGTGGGGTGGAAAACAAAAGGATTAAGGTTTGCAAGGGCACCATGGCTTGGGCTGCTGCGCACACGGAGAGGGGAGAGCCCATCTGTCCTGTCCTCTGCCCATCACCGGCAGCTGAGTCACTGGCCCAGCCTGCAGAGTTTCTTACTGCTGCATTTCGCAGCCAGGAAAATCCCACATCCTCCCAGTGGGTGTAGGAAACGCAGCTACAGCCTCTGGATGCGTCGGCATCAAAAACAAAGGGGAGCTTGTGGTGCGGGCAGTGGCTGTGGGCTCGGGGCCAGCGTGCCAGGACATCGCCGACAGCACCCCGGGGAGCTGCGAGCGGAGCCCGGGCCAGCACTGCCTGCCCGCAGCCCCGCTGGTTTGCCAACCCCAGCACTGCAAGGTGTGCGACCAGCTCTACCTCCTCGCATGGGGACCTGCCAGGGCCACCAGCAAACGGCTCTGCTGTCCCACCTCATCCTGTCTCTCTTGGCGAGGAGCAAGTCACACCTTGCCCTTCTTGGTCTTCCCCAGCCCAGGCTGTTTGCCTTCAAGCGCAGGGGCTTACGGAAGTCTCGGCTCTTGCTGTGCTGTTATGGCCAGCACAGCACTTGTGGCTCCAGTGAGGGTCACCAGAGGTGCTGCTCTCACCTCCCACCCATCTCACTCCCAGCCATATTCCATGATTGCAGAGCTGGGTACAATCAGCCAGGGTGGCATCAAGCTCAGAATTTTCCAGCGCTGGCTGAATACTGCCAACGCTAGTTGAGATGATGGCTCTGCAAGCATCCTGCTGGGAGAACAACCCAAGACATTGCTCACAGATCCATCTTGTTTCCTTCCATGTGAAGGAAAGTTCCCTGTGGCACTTGCCAAGCTCATGTTGAGGGTGGTGTTATTCTGAGAAGACCGCAAGCATCCTGGGTCAGGCAGCCAATGCCTGGCTCTCCAACCTAGGGTTGAGTATTGCTGTTGGGAAAGGAAACACAGGAACAGACAGGCATGGGTTTGCCCAGCTGTCTGGGCAGTTGCTCCAAACAAAAGCTCTTTTGAGAAGCTGCTCCTGTAAAGGGGACAAGAAGAGACCTGACATCCCAAAATGTGTGCTTCCGCACTGAGGTGGTAACCAGAGAGCTCTGCTGGCACTGGGAGAGGTTGCCTTAGGAAAGCAATCAAACAGCCTCAGTCAGCCCTAGGCAGTACAAGCCTTTCCACCCCAAGTCTCCAATGGCTTATAGGCCACTTGGATCAGAACTGGCATCAGCGCCCCAGCCAATCCCACAACCCTAACAAAACCTTCTTCACCAGTGCCATGCTTCTTTGGAGGCTTCTCGTCCTCTTCCTTGTGCCTCCTTAGCAAAGCTGCTGCCCCTGTGCCTTCTGTGCAGCCACCTGAAACTTCTCCTAGGAAGGTTAAACAGCAAGACCATGCAGAAAACAGAGAGGAACCTTCTTCTAACATCCATTCCCTGTCACATTTGTTCCATAACCATATTGACCAAAACACAGGAAAGGACAGAGAGGACAAAATAGCTACATGTCAAGGGAAAAACAAACCAGCCCTTCCTAGCTCTGTCTAGGCATGCATCCATTTACCAGACCAAGTGCTTTTGGCCCAGCCTGATGGGCAGACCAGAGCCTGCCTTTGTAATCTATGCCAACAAGGAGGAACGAGGCCCCACACATCCTTTACCATGACTGGGTCACCACTCAGATGGTTTAACACTGGTGCTCAACACCAGCATTTTCTTCTGAGGAGGTGTCACAGGCTGGCTCCACCATGGGCCTGTTTACACCACAGGTTCTCCCTTTATTGAGTTCAGCATGTCCATTTTCCCACAAACTGTTTTATAGTGATAGTTTACAGACATATCATGGCCATCTGGGATGTTTCTAAATATCTACAGCTGCATTCTTGGAGTGAATTTCCTTCTGCGTGCTGGAGTCAGAATGAATTTATATCGACGAATCGCATGTGAGCTGCTGGCGCATTGTCCTGGAGTTCAAAAGTTTAAGATGGTTTTTGAATAGCACCTGCAAATGTCAAGGTGTCAGATTAATACCGTTTAAGATACAAAATGATTTGTTTTCAAGAGTGAAGCACTGATTCAAACTGAATCTAGGTATTTAATGGAAAATGGACTTTGAACAGTAATTTTTTGTGGCATTGTTGCCATCCCGAAACTTTCGCAATTCAAAAGGTGGCATAAGTCTTAGACAAAAAGAAATCATTTCACACTTATTTCAGCAGTTTCCATTGAGAGACTGTCTTGTTCAAGGCAACATCTCTTTAAAAACGTGACATCAACTTTAGTAGATGTTACTTGATAACGTTCACTGAGTTCCTAGCAATTACCACTATTTTTTATTTGCATATGAGTTCTTTTAGGGACTATCCAGGCAGAACTGTAATAGCCCCATGCCCTAGAAAGCTTTCAGCCTCAGCAGAAGACAGATAACACATAAGACAGTATTGGCCAGAAATCCAAGGAATGTTAACATCTTTCCGATAGTAATTTCTTAGAAAAGCCATCTGAAGATGACTGAAATTGGGATGCTTTGGAAACACCAAAAAATGTGTAACAGGAGGTGGCAGAGCTTTGGAGCACAGGTCAGTGAGAGGTGGAAGGGTATGTACCAACAGCAAGTGGGAGATGATCACGAGGCTGAGGGTACATCACAGCTGGCCTTGAAGGAACAGGCATTTCACTTGCACCTAATATGGCAAAGACATCACAGAAATTATTTAAGCAGAGAGATAGGCTTGGAAAATTAGCTTTGCAGTAGCAGGCAAGGACTACATGGTAGCCAAGAAGAATCCTGCAGTAACAGAGATACAAGAGGAATGTTTAACCCTGTGAATAAAATTTTCATGTTACTGAGTACACACATCCAGATCTGGATACAGAACGGTCCTAGACAAAGATGATGCTTATCCGCAGTCTAACTCCTAGTGGTAAACATCTGCCCCATTTCTCCAGATTTCCTTTTTAAAGATTAAAAGCCAAATTCTAAGAGATCTGGATGCATTTTGACCTTTAACTGAAGAATAACACAACAGAGGACCATTTCAAGGCACAAACAAGAGGCATACAGAGAGCAATGGAGGACATTCCTCCAAGGCTTAGAGTGCAAGTTCTGTGTCCCAATCCCTCCCAATGGGCAGACTGGCACAAAAGTATGAACATCTTTAAACACAGGATGTGTTGCACAATGTGATCACAGGTGGCTGCTTGTTTTATGTGACTATAGGAATAGCTATGAGAGGTATATTTGGCACACACAATCTACTTTAACCAGCTGAGTATCATCTTTCCTCCTCCCTGCTTTGTGTTAAGATGATCTCCTCCAGCAGGGCCTCTCCGATGTAATTGCCAATACATTCCCTGCCCACCTGTGCCCAGGGACCTGTGATTCATTCAGGTATGCAGAAGCCAGAGCCCAGGGAAACATGGTGTTGTTCTGAAACTAACAGCATCCATACGACTTCAGGGTCTGGCTTCTGATCTGGCAGCAAGCAGAGGCATGGTACAGTTCAGCTCACCTCTTGACCATCTCCAATGACACTTCCTTCTTTATTCATATATAACAAGCTGACAGCTTCTTTCACGTGCAGTAAAGGGCTTGCCTTCAATTATTAAGGGACAGGAAGCAGGCTTTAACAGCAGTGTTAAAGACTAAGCACAAAAGTGCACACTTGTGTGATAAATTTATGAGTTGTCAAGCTTTCCAACTGACTTTTTAAACATCAGCACACAGCCTCAGTCCAAAGTCTGTGCAGAGACTTTTGCAGCCCAGAGTCTGATATTGGTAACTCAGCAGCTCATTGGTTCCCCAGAAAAGTCTTCAGGCATACAGGACAATGGGGATTCCAGTGGTAATTTTCCATCAATGCTCTTTGTTTCCTTTCTAATTTAAGTCAGTCTCTCACTGTTAATGATCAAAAGATAGAAGCCCTTAATAATTTCTTCTTCAGCAAACCAAAACAAGGTTTGGTTTATTTACATCACATCACAGCACTTGCTATCAAACACAACTTCCATGGCTTAGCTGAGGATGCAAAAGATGAGGAAAACCAGGATCCTGTTGGTACTATGCAATTTGCACTACTCAGTCACAGGTGGCTGCTTGTTTCATGTGGCTGTGAAAATGCACCTGAAGGCTTATTTTTGGCAGATACTGATCAGCTTTAACCAAAGGATTTTAAGTGGTTCAGAAATGCTTTTGTACATAGAAACCCTGTGAAACGGTTCCAAGCACCTCCTCTTAGTCCCTATCTCTCAACACCAAGATTTGCTCTGGTACAAAAGCATGGGCAGGTGGAGGAAAACAAGAGTCAGTAGTGAGAGACTGATGCAGAAACGAAGTTTATAAGAGCAGACTGTGCCAGCATGCACCACACCTCTGCCTGTGGCTCAGCTGTGAATGAGGTTAGACAGCTCGGAGAGAAAAGCCAGAGACACAACAGCTTCAACATCAGCACAATCTGGTTCATTACAGCAAAGCTGGCTGATGTATCTGGAGGTTTTGTTTTTGCAGGGGATGGAAGTTGTGAACACACAGGTTTTTCCTACCTTCAAAGAGGACAAACCTGATTTCAGAGCTCACAGACCTAAGAGGACTCCGATACCAGCACAATGTCTCAAGTTTTAGTTTAGGCAGTTCAAAGGACCCCAAAATGAAGGTTCTGACAGGAATGGCAAAATTTGAACAATATAATTGAAAATGAGGGAGAGCTGAGAGAAGGTTTTGAGATTTTGGAACTGACCTTGAGACGAGCAAGAGTGAAAACCCCCAGTATTTCAAAATTATACTTCCCACAATGTTAGATCTCATTATGCCCTGATTTAATACCATAAGGTTTATGTAAGAGAATACCATTTTGCTTTTGGAGTAAAACTGGGATCTGAAACAAATTTCTCTGTGAATCCAGGAGAGGCATGATTAATTCATCTCCTGTCTTCAGAGTCCATAGCTCTCTGGAGGCACAGAAAAATGCCAGGTAAGGGCAGTACACTTGCAAAGCCCAACTCTCATCATTAAAAGAGCAGCAGCTATATTCACTTGTTCAACCTTCATTCAGCATGTTGCTGAGTTCCATTATTAGCCTTTAATTGCATGACCTTGCAGATTTTCCCATCGGATTCTTGCTATTGACAGGAAAAGCACTCAATTCATTGATCTTTCTCCTTGTTTGCAGTATTTTGTACACCAGATAAATCCAGCATGAAGTCTTGTAAAAAAATCCACATTCCTTTATGTGCTGTACTCATCCAAATGTCCTCGTTCCTTACAAATACAAACACATTTACTTTCACACAGCTGATAGGCAATATTGCACTCTTTCCCTATTTTATTCATAAAGTACAGGAAACTTATTGGAAGTGAGGATTAACAGTAGTGTTAATCACTCTGCTGCCTGACATAAAAGCTTTGGCCAGTGTGAACTGCAAACAAAATGCTTGGGATCTCAACCTGTGCTGGCTGCAATCCACACCCCAAAAAAACCTCTTCTACCCCGCAAAAGCAAACCCCCTTACTTTTCTGTTTAGAATAAATCACTCCAAAACAGGCTTAAGGATTTTGGGAAAGAATATTACCTGAGGATGATGCCAGGTTTTCTCAGCAGGGTCTTTGACTGTGAACTCCTTTTCATTTGACATGATATATGCCCTCAGCTGCACATCTTCCATTTCATGCAAATTTTGGGAATTTTGAAGTCCAACATTGCAAATTTGAATCTAGAGGAATCAAGCACAGTCAATTTAAGCAGTAAAGTCTCTCACCTGTAGCTGGAGACTTCTGAGTTTATATCTTGTTGTACTGATATTTTCTGTTTTATATATATAATCTTTTTCAGTGTCATGCCATGCCTTTTAGCAATCTTTGCCCTGAAAAAGCAGGTGTCTTCTGGTTCCTGCAAAATTGCATTCCAGTAACATGTGCTTATGACCTGTGTATGTTTTTCATCTTCAACAGACCTTAAAAGCTACGTTGCAAATGCCAGCACTATCCTAATGCATTGCTCTTTTCTTTCTAATTTAGTTGCCTTGGTAAAGGTTCTATGTGGTTAATCAGATACACATAAACAAGTGTTACTGTGAATCTCACTGCAATTTTGAGTAAGAGAAGCCCCCACAAGCCTACAGATGTATTTAATACACAGGCAGAACCAGCAGTTAGGCTGATTTTTTTGGTTTTTTTAAGAAGCCTCTTTGCAGACCTATTTCTTCTTATACCAGCAAAGTGCAGAACTGCAGATACAGGCTTTTGTATTGAAGCCATTGACAGAGGCAAATTGTTCAATCACCATTTTTTCCCTTGCACAGCTCTCATGTCAGTACTAGCATTTGCAATTTTATGGATCATTGATTTGGAAGGAGAATGCACACTATAAAAAGGTAAGACTACAGAATAGTGTCTCTTTAGTTTTGGGAAGACTTTAGCTCTTGTTTAAGGTGATGTTCCTGCTCTGCATTTCTAAGGGTGGAATCTGGATTTGCTGAAGATCAGATCTTTGTGAATAACTCCATGTGCAGACGGGTGTATTCTGGATTAAGAGTGATGGGTCCCCAGATAGTTTATCCATTTTTATTCTTTCTTGTGGAGGTTACCAAAAAAGAGAAAGAAGATCTTACAGTGGTGATTATTTCTATTAAGTATTGAATTTCTAGGATATGTAGACAGACTTTGCCTAGCATGGCAATTCTTTTTGCATATTTCTGACAGAAAAAGTGGCTAATAGTCTCCTGCAAGTCTTTTTTTCCCTAATATAACTTGGTCTAGATTAAATATTACACAGTGCTGTGCCTCTCACAAGCCCTTTCAGGAAACCATTTTCCCCTTCATTATTCAATCTCAAAAGGATGATGTTTGAGAAACTGCAAGATCGTACCTAGAGATAAAAATCCAAATTAAAGACCCCTCCCTTAATCCACTTAGACCAACACTTCAGCATAGGAATTGAGTCCTATAATGTCCATCTAAACACAGTGATTTCAAGGAAACTATTCTTTCTGGCAAGAGCTTACCTCTGAAAAAATAAGTATTCTTAATTGGAGCTAACTTGAAGTGAAATCCTAGAGGAGATCAGGCAGGCTCTAGTTATTCTTATAAGATAGAATTAGCGTCTTTGGGGTGTTGTCTTCATAATAATAATAATGATAAAATCAAATGTTGTATGGTATTTTCAT
Organism: Pachycephala philippinensis; assembly: GCA_013397055.1. Classification (NCBI taxonomy): domain Eukaryota; kingdom Metazoa; phylum Chordata; class Aves; order Passeriformes; genus Pachycephala; species Pachycephala philippinensis. The sequence continues at coordinate 535,452 of VWZT01000570.1, forward strand.
GCTTCCTGACTTGATATAAATCTGCAGCCAGACCCTATGCAACATGAAACAGTAGAAATACACAGCCCAAACCCCTCTGATGCCCTTAGTTGCCCACGCAAGTTCCCTGACTGTGCTTAGCACCCAGGACCTGTGTGCTACTCCCTGACATTATGAACAGACGCTGTCCCAAGTCTTTGCACCCTGCTGCAGACAACAGCAGGAAGTCTGCTTTGGCTCTGCTAAAGTGAAGCTAAAATAAAACCAGACCTGATTTTTTTGGCTGCAGATACGCTGAAAGAAATCAGTGAAAAATCCGAGGGCAACCTCAATCCACACTGTGGCTGTGGCCTGCAGCACTCACTACAATTGCTGTGGTGTGCCATGAATTCCCCCTGCACAGTCGCTTTCCCTCTGCACAGCCGCGCTGCGGTGGATTTTCTGCCCCAACTCTGCTTGCCCTGGGAAAGCAGCATGGCCAACAAAACCATCCTGGATCATCTCCAGCTGCTTCTGCTCGTTGATTGCCACTGGGCAATTCCACACTGCTTACAAAGAACATCCCGTGCAATGATAGTCAAAGCAAAGACCGACAGACCGCCTGAATATTTCTGCGTCATGGAGGACTCCCTAAAGGGCAAATTCTTCCATTTCTAAAAACAAGAATTCTTCTCTTCTTATTCTAGGTCACTTGTGGAACCACACAGATAACAGATCTCAATGAAATGTCGCTAATGATAAGGTCCGGGGCTTTCAGAACATGTTTCTGGAGGCAGGCATTTTATTTAGGTGTCTAAATGGAGGCGGCAATTTTCACCCACTGTTCCCAGACTCACTTCTGAAGGCATGGGCCCGGGTATCATTGATATACTTGGCTATTGAAAAATCAAGCAGGCCGGTCTGGGTGTTGCAGCAGGGAAAGGAAGAGTGCAGTGGTCGTTGTAAACACTGATTTGCTCAGTAGGAAGGGACCAGCCACAGCACCCTGTGTGCCACAAACATTGCTATTTTCTGACTGACTCTGACCACACAGGACTGAGTCACCTAATTTGTAGCTGCCAGTGCAATGTAGGCAGCTCACAGGCTGGAAACAGCAGCCTGGATTTTATCCCAAAACACGCTTCCCTGCTCCCTACTCCACGGAAATTTTTGTTGCAGCTGAACAGCTTGCAAATAACAAAGTCTAAGCGCTCACAGGCAAAGGATGATTTTGCAAAATGTAGGGCTGATCCTTGGCTGCACCGTGGATTCTGGAGCTTGACACCTGGATGGTGCTTCCCCACAACCTCCTCTGTGGTTCAGCCATCCCCAGGGGAAAATTCAACAGTCGCTATTCCAGACGGTAAAATAATTACTATTGGCTGAAGAAATTAAATGTCACAGAGCCATAATCAAAATATTGTTCTGTTTTCAAAGAACACTTCAGGTCGAAGTGAGTCCATCCCTGACTGTGCTGTGTCTCGACACACGGGAGGAAAAATACATAGCCTTGTTTCCACTTTTCTCTGTTCTCACCTGAATGACTGGATCAAGGTTAAACAACCGCAGACAGAAGGAAAAAGATCACCGAACAGGAGTGGAAACGTGAAATACGTCAAATGGCATTCTTTTTTTTCCTGTCAGAAGTGCTCAGGGGTTGTGGCCAACCAGGCAAGAACAGGCAGGCTGTGTGCAGAACGGGAGATTTGTGACGGTGAAGTCCTATTGGGGTTTTTCTGGGACAGTTACATATAAGACACCAAAGGAATGGCTCAGAACTACAATCCCCACCTACAATGTTTCTTTTCCTTTACACTTACGGTAATGATGTTTGGGCAACAGTTTGCTTTTTTCAGTTCCCACCTACGATTCATTGTGAAACTTGGTAAGATTGGCCATGTTATAATGTTACTCCATGAGTATGTGGATAAAGACATTTTTCTTCAACAGCTTTTTGCTGTATTCGTGAACCTGTCCCATTGTTTGAGTCATTCCTTAGGGTGTAGAACACAGGTGGCATTGCTCTGGCAGAAACCTTCTGCTATCCTTCTCATGTTTATTACTGTGTGTATGAAACCGATGGTTTCTGATACTTTGTCCAACCACTTAAACACTGTGTACCAAAATTGCAGAAATTTTCATCATTGCTACAGCAAGTGATTTAGGCAGAATTTGGAGCAATGGGCTGATCTATAAGAACAATTACTAAAGTAAACTCCACATTATGCTAACTGCTGCAGCACTGCAAACTACAAAGGTCAACTTACAAATTTAAGTACTCTGAAGTTTTTAGTGGAAATAATTAGTCTGAAATCAAAGTTTCTATCCTAACCCTGACCATGGGTGCAAGGAAAGGAATTCATTTGGCTATACTACAGGACAGCTTTCCAAACCACACAGTGAGTGCTGCTATTTTTTTTACTTTGTAAGTGTAAAATTCTTACTTTAGGTTGTCTAGACCTTTGATTCATAGATGTGTAAATTTAAATTCACTTCACATTCACTGATGTTAAGTCACTTTATTTTATTCAATTCAGAACTTCATGGAATATCCGAGTCCTAGTCTGCTTCGTGAAATTCAACTTTCTATGAAGGCAACCAAGTAAAAACCTATCTCTTATGCCATTCCCAGCTGCAGAAATTATACCTAAGGAAACATCCTCTGACAAAGTCTTCAGGAATAAAACATTTGCAGTAGACAGACAATATCATCTTAAAGGCAACCTTGAATGAGAACCTTTGACATCTGATAACCTTTTCAGTACCTGTGAATTACCTGCAGCTGGAAAACTCTCAGGTGGCTGAACACTGCTTTGGCAGATGGGTTGGTCTTTGCCTGTAATTAAGACCAAATTTACAAAACACCTGTCTATATTACCCTCAGAAATACAAGTCTGTGAGCAAATTGGTGTTAGAATAAATATTTATTGTTATTCATGTGTGGGATTGCAAAATGAAGGGCAAAACAGCGGAAGTGTCAAGAGATCAGCCCCTACATTTCTATATTTCACTTCATTAAAACAAGATATCTTTAAATCCCTTATTATGCTGCCTTGCTCTTTCTAAAACACTGCCTTATTGTCATTCACAGGCTTAATGTTCTTGTTGGTAGTTACAGGTGTGGTCATATCTTACTCGTCATCTGGGTAGAGATGTCCATTAAAAGGGTACATTTCTGTGCTAAAAACACTGCCTGGGCACCCATAGAAAGCACGTGCAAATGTCCCCAGGGTCCCTTTTGCCAGAAAGCAGCACAAATTTCACACTGATTTGTGCTGCAGGAAACAGTCTGAGACCCACCTGTGCCCAGCTGCGAGCTCAGCGACCACAGTGCCCAGAGGGATTTCTGGAGGTGCAGGTTTTGACACTTGTAGACAGAGTGTTCCTGGCTGGTCACAGGTTTCCTGTCACCGAGGAAAGGGGGCACCAATGTGCACGTGAAAGGAACTGTTAGCAGCCTGGGAGGAACTGCAGTACTCATGTTGCTGTAGCTGTGGTGACCTATGGGTGTGAGTCAATCCAGGTTTGTAAAAGGAAGCTTCCATTTCTGCCCCTAAGAGGTTGTTCTTGCTGGTGTGACAGCTCATGGACTTAGAATACATCAAAGGCATGAAATATATATATATTATTTTCTCTCTGTGATGTATTCAGCTTGAAATTCAGTTATGGACGGGGGATTTCATTTTTCCCCACATGAATGACTACTCTTAGAACACTAGGAAGAGTATCTGTTATACACTAGAAGAACAGTAAATTACCCCAAACAAAGCACACTAGTTTAATCATGTGAAATGATTTCTAAATAAATCATGAACAAATCATGTCTACCATTTTTGCTGTCTTACAGTAAATGTGGTTGATAGGAATATCAAATGTAGTTATAAAAATGTGTGTAGATTGTGAAAATTCAGTTAACCATAGAATCTTAGGGTGGTTTTGGTTCTAAGGAACCTTAAAGCTCATCTAGTTCCAACACCCCTGCCATAGGCAGGAAACCTTCCATCAGACCAGGTTGCTCAGAGCCGCTTCCAACCTGGACTTGGAACACCTCCATGGATGGGGAGCCCACAACCTCTCTGGGCAACCTGTTTCAGTGCCTCACCACCCTTACAGTAAAGAATTTCTTCCTAAATCTAATCTAAACCTACCTTCCTTCAGCTTAAAGCCACCCCCCCTTGTCCTATGCACTTGTGAGAAGTCCCTCTTCAGCTCTCTTGTACCTTTACATACTAGAAGGTGCTATAAGGTTTCCCTGGAGCCTTCCTTCTGTAAGCTGAACAACTAAAGTCTCTCAGCCTGTCTCCAAGGGAGAGGTGTTCCAGCCCTGTGATCAGCTCAGTGTCTCTCCTCTGGACTCGTTCCAGAGGCAGTTTGGTTGGCAGTGCTAGCAGAGCCTGTCTGGGGAAACTGTCAGCACATGGAGTTTATGTGCAGCTGCAGATCTCGGGACAGCGCTGCTGCTGCTGTGCCTGTGCCAGCATGGGAAGTGTGCCCTGTCAGCAGCACTGCTTCTGGCCACACTCAGCACTGATCCCTCTTCACACTGCCCCCTCCCACCACCCTCAGGAGTATTAATTAAAAGTGATTCATAAAAAGCTTTCACCAGGCAGCAGCTGGTTTCTGGTCCAGACAGCCCTAAGTGAGAGAGCCGAGGAGCTCGGCCATTCAACCTCGTGTGCCCTTTCTGCAATTCACAGCAAGTATGTCAGCACTGCCATAAATGTCACACCTCCTGTGACAGGGCTTCATAGTGGCCTCCACTAACTTTTGTCACCCTCTTAGTCACCCTTCCTCCTGGAGTCACCAGGCACTGCACTGACCTGCAGAAGCCAGGGCTGGCAGCCAAGCAGGAGGGGCTCAGGAGGAGGCTTGTGCCACTTCTCTGCTCCATTGCTCTAGCCTGGGTAGAAAAGCTTGGTTACTTCACAATCTTCCTTGCAATAATTTTGAAAAAACTATTTCCTGTTAGGTAAAGAGAAAATAAAGAGTACTTCAGCACCCTTTATTCAGTACTCCACTTACATTTTTGTATTTAAATCCAGTGCAATTTGTTGTGAGCTCAGGAACTTCCCTTGCCCTCATGGACCAATCCCCCAAATGCACCCAGTCCTGCCAGTCCACCAAACACTGCTGGGTCTCCAGAGTGCTCCTGCAGCTGATGCACAGTTCAACTTCCACCAAAGCTGTCCTGTGGACTCCCTCTTTGGGGATCATTTGATAATACAAAAGAAGAATATGAACGAGGTACATTTTCAGCCAGATTACAAAATACTCATTCTGCTCACCATATGGAACTGGAAACAGACTTCACACCGCACCAGACTTTGGTCTGATTTGATGAAGAGGGACAGGAATTTTGGTGTAGGTAGGGGATCACTATCCTTTAAAGCCCCAGGGAAGCCAATGCACCACCAGATCCAGGCATCAATCCTGCTTGCCAAGCCTTACAGAGGCTGCAGAAACAGTCCCAGCCTTTGCCCAGGTGAAGGGAACTGCAAGGAATCCAGCTTGAGGGGACTGAAAACCAGCCCCAGCACCTAGCTGGGGTAGCCCTGGCAGCCTGTGGCACCAGGCACTACTCCTGCATCCACAGGAATGCATGACAGGCATCACTGTCCCCCAGGTCTGAGGTTTTCTTTTCATACCTTTTCTGTAATTTAACTAGAGATGATGTTACCAGTGTGCCTAATTGTACTCAGCCTCACGAAGGTCTTGCCCCTGATGATACTGAGGCAAAAGCTTCCACAGCTTGTGTGTCACATAAAAAAAAGCACTGCCCCACACTGGCTTTAAGTGAGTTGCATTTTGACTATACTTATTGTTATGTTTTATTATATATTTACTTTTATTTACTTAAATGTTCTATAGTCTGAAATATGCTTCAATGAAAGAAGCAAAAATAACCTTCTAATTTACCAACAAAGTCATCTCCCAGAATGAATCAGTAAAACCTCCAAGCCATTTTCAAGTAAAATGATACCACATTGCCAGAATGACAAGCACAGAATTGCCTCACAGATGATAAACCAGAACTGAATTTGAGAAACCTCATATAGACTTTCTACTGTGAATCATCCTTTTTAAAATTATTTTTAGCTGGAGTTTGAAGATAGGGTGATTCATCCCATTCTGAAATTGTTTTCTGTTTCAGTACAATACAACTTTGTTTTCTGCAACATCTTTTGAGCAATATTGGAAGAGCAGAATAAAAATTAAATCACTCTCACCAGAAGAGAAAAACAAGTCTGGGGACAGGAAGCACTTTCCATCTGAGATTTAGGAAGGAGTGGAGCAGCAATGAGGCAGAGTTTTACAAAAAAGCCTCTCTGAAGGCAAACAAAATTAATCTGTTTAAACCAAAGCCAAGGTTTCTGAAGGCAGAGAGGGAAATGGTCAGTATTAGGTGAAAAAGAGGAAATTGGGAGGTATGGGCTTTACAAACAGTGAGGCCCTGGAAGCTGTTCCTTCACCACCAGAGGAGTGCAGGGCTTGTGATGTGGAGAGGCCATAGCAAGAAATAAGCAGGATAAGTCATGTTTGAGAGTGTACCTATTGCCCAAAATGAGGATGTCTGGCTTTGAGACTTCTAGCAAGGAAGCTGAAACAAACCCACAAGTTTTCTTGCTCAGACAGCCAGAGTGACTGTGGGTAGCCACCAGCTGTGACTAATGCCACAGAGATTCTTACCAGTGCTGACACCACGCAGATCCTGCATCTCGCAGCAGGAGGTACATGGCTGGCATTCAAGGCACTCACTCAGGTACCTCTCACCTATAAATTTAGGAGGAAAATATCCCCTGTGCATTTAATTCTCAGAGCCTTGGATAAATTAATGTATTTGGTGAAGTCACCCCAGGAAAACTGTTTGCCAGCCTTTAGTGTAAAGGACCGTCTTTAGCTCCTGGCTGCCCTCACAGGCAATTTTGCAGCAGATGAACAACAACAACATTGGTGAGGAACAAGGCACTAATCAGGTCAAGGTTTCAGTTTGTTTCCCTCCTAGATAATGGTCTATCAAAATATAAACCACCCCACCCTAGTTTCAAAACACCAACTTGCAGTGCTAAGGTGGGGTAACCCAAGGGCTTTCCATCCCTACTGGTTTTTAACAAAACGTTGAGAATGATCTTCATTCAAGCAAGAGCAGTTGGGCACAGAAACAATGTCTATCAGACCCACCTCACAGAAAATCTTGATTGCTGCCCACATAAAGCATCAAATATTTTTGCAGAAGACACAAAAAAGGGCATGTATACACATTTCAGAACCACTGAGAATGGTGAATGCAGCTACTGAAATGGTCCTACTGCTGCCCTTCCTGTGCATGGATACTGAAGCCTCTCTCCTGGCTTACCTGGAGGGGAGCAGACTGGACTGCACGAGGGTTTGGGTGACACCTGGCCTGGTGTGGATCCCCATGAGGGAAGCTCTGCCATGCACCTTGAAGCTCTCAGGGATGGGGGATTAGGGGCAGCTCCCCTGTGTGCCAGCTCTTTTCATTTCTAAAAGGCAATTGAGATTTATCCTGCATTGCTGTACACTCTATAAAGCAGCAAAGAAACAAAAAGAAGATATATATATATATTTTAATTGATATAAAATATTTTAAATTTCCTTAGATTTCTAAAGCAAACAAAGTGCTCTGACATGTACAAGCCTGCTTGTCATGGAAGCAGTATCCAAAAGGAATCACATTCATTCCCTTGTGCAAGCTAAGTTAGAGAATGGCAACCTCCTGGTGACTTCTCTTGGCTCCTAAGTAAATCCACCAAACCCTTTCCCTGACCCCCTTCCCATTCCCTCCCTAAATCTCAGCCTTGGCAAGGAAGGACTATGCATGTATTTTACCTTTTGTAAAAAGACTGCATGGATTTTGAATTGAAAGCCCTCAAGGCATTTAATAATTTAGAAATAATGTGACAATAATTTAGAAATAATATGACAAATTGTCTTTTGAGTTACTTCCTACTGTATCCTCTTGATGAAATGAAGGCTGTACGCCTTCACAATTTTCCATTTAGACAGAATTCCACCAGTTTAATCAAAGTGAAACATTAGGTACTGTTATGGTCCTTGTACCTTCAGATTTCCTTACTGATAACCCACATACTATCCGTTAACCCATTGCATCATTCACAAGAATAAACAACCTGGGCTCTGCATACAGGAAGCTGAACAAAAAGGAAATAGAAAATATTAGTTTTCATGTATGTATTTTCACCTCTGCACAGTTCAGATCGACATATTTTCACAGATCAAGGTGGTCCTTCAGATGTGTCTGTTAAGTTCCCTAGGGAGACAAAACGCATTTCCTGTTTTTATTTGTAAAGCCTGAGCCTTTTTCATTTAAACCACCATTACCTCACTGCCACTAAATGATGGGAGTGATGGTCCATAAGGGTAGCAAAAGTCAGACTTTCTTCCCAGTCTCTGCTATCATAACACTGCAATATGCAGGGTTAGGTGCTTGTGTAATGCCAAAGATCAGCACGTGTTCAAACACGTACACAATGGAAGGGGCAATGGACAATATACCCATTTACCTGGGGACACAGACTACAAAATTCAGGTTTTTTACTTAATAAGGTAAGGAAGTCTTTCCTGAGTTTCAGTAAAAGGAAGGTGTTTAATACCTCTGCTCTCCAGATGTAGAAGCCTTTCCAGACTCCTAGCTTAGCTCCTCACTTCAGGCACAGAACCACATACCCCCTCTTGCTAGGTATGTAGATGGGAGAAGGACTCAGTGAACTCCTTCCCAGTGGAAGATGCAAATAATTATTGACAAGCAACAGATTAGCAATCAGAAATTGTAGACTTTGTCCCTGCCAGAAGAGAATGAATGTGATTCAGTGTAACCAGAGGATCCATAATCAAACCAGTTTTGTCACTGTGGATGTCCCAGTTCCAGCGAGGATGGAGTTCACTTTCTTCACAGCAGTGCCATGGATGCTGTGGTTTGGATTTGTGACTAAAATACAGTCACAAACTCACCAGTGCTTTGTCTGTGGCAGAACAATTCTTGCACAGCACCAAGGCTCTCTCCAGAAGACATTTTGTTGTACACCTAATTTTGGTCATAGTATTAAAGACTAATTTTTCAGTCTTTCCAATAAACCTTCAGTGGGTTTGATTCATGTTATTTGGTCCCTAAGTTATTTCAGGGGCTGTTTATTAAACGTGTCACTGATTTTTGCTGAAATTATTGCAATAAAAGGATGTAACTGATAGATTTGTTCTGAAATTCTTTTAAAGATTACCTGTCAATGAATCTATTCAGGTAGAAGATTATTGCTTGGGGCATTTTGGTGGGTGTAGGAGAATTCCTTGAAATGTATGGACAGCAGGCTAAACAGTGAGCCAGTGAAGCTGCTGGGAAGGTCAGGGATAAAAGAACTGTCCCTGGGGGTGTTTGGAGGCTGAGCACTGCTCTGTACCACATCCAGCCCCAGACTGTGCTGGGCAGGACCTGCCTTCCCAAGTCCTTCTATGTGCATGCACTTATTTGACCTCTCTCCCACAGAACTCATTAGCTTTTCTCCTGAGAAAGCCCAAGAGGATCTCATGTTCCTAAAAGCGAAGTTCCTCTGTGCAGCAGGTATTTTTTCCTCTGTTTTCTGTGCCATCTCAGGAAATAAGCACTTGTACTTTGAACACCTCCCCCTTTTCTGATAAAACAGTTTTCCTTAGCTCTAAGATACTTGTCACTCTCACACGATGCAAAATGGAAACACTGTCCTCTGCAAACAAACCCACAACATAGAGACAATGAAATATTGTCTCTCCACAGCACTGGACAGGAGATATTTTTTAAAGCTGCTACTGCATTGTTTTTTCACTGTAGCTCTGGTGTAAGTCAGCTACAAAGAGAGAAGAGGTGGCAAGAAAGTGAAGCAGCTGAACTCACAGGTGTAGGGAGTTTTCATCTTCTGTCTCTCAGCAAAATATCTGTATTATTATTTTCTGGGGATTAGTGTACTTAGAGCTGTTGACACTATCCACAAGTCCACTAGAGTGCAGCTATGCCTCACGTTCAGTGAGGTTCTCTTTTAATTCATTTCTCTGACATTTATTGCACTTCACTCAAATGACTAATCAGCCCTGGAAAGCTTTCTCACTACTAGACTGAGAGGCAATGGAGGTGTGGACTCAGCTGCTCTGATTCATACCTGGGTACGTGAATGCTCACCCTTGGCACTGAGCTGCTCTTGTTCATACACAGCGTCATTCTTGAAGAAATCTTCACTCATAGGAGAAGTAAATCAATACCCTGGAGGTGAAAGTTCCCTTGAGTCCCTTCAGTAAGGAATATACAGTGTTTTTGGAAGAAGTCCAGAGCAAGAGGCAGCCAAAGGGACTGTCTTTCCAGTCAATGGATAAAATGGGAACAGAAAAATAGCTAAATAAGGCTCTTTTACCCTATTTTCACTAGGTGCAATAAAGTGCTGTGTAGGTCTAAAGAACTAATAAGGCACAGCAGTCCACAGCAACCCATATTAGGCCATTTTCCACTAATTTATGGAAGATTTTAAGTAACACTGAAGAATTATTTACACTAATGGCAAGACAATGTATTGTATGAAATACAATTTTATATAGAGAAGACAATCTAATGTATAAAATACTGGCTTGTCCTGACCATCCTCTTATCCTTAATAAAAACATTGACGTTTTCTTTCTTTAAACATCAAGGAGCAGCATAAATATAAAGATACAGTGTGAATTCCAAAAGTTTCCCTACTTATCTTTTTGTCAGAGAAAAAGGAAATTACTACCTGTCCAAACAGCTGGCAAATCCAGACTCCCTAGCCTGGTAAGTTAATGAAAATTGTCCTGGCCCTGTTACAAGCAGACAAAAATTATTAAGGCAGAAGTTCCTTTACCTTTAACCTATGTTATCCCTGCCACTTATGAACTGCCTTGAACTGCCTGGGTAGTTCTGCTTTGGTACACTGGCTTCCTGACCTTCCTTTCTCATGTCAGATCACTCAACCCTCCTGTATCAAGTAGGAAGGACAAGGATCAGGCTTTTTATGCCAAAGGTCTGTACTTGTGTCCTTTTACAGCTACTTCCTTGGTCCTCCATTTTCTGGAATACTGGTTACCCACTGTATATAACCCTGGCACTGCTTCTCACCTGTGAAAAAACAAAAATTGTTCAGAGCATGTATACTGAATCATAAAGATCTAAAAAAGCACAGAGAATTACTCTAAATGTTACACTGATCGCCTAAAAAAAGGAGAGCATCTGATGTTTTTAATTTGCCAGAAACTATATGAAGTGGCATAAAACACACTCCAGTTACTGAGATTGCTAAGAAAAAAAAAGCTCACTTCAGGTTGGACATTCTGCATCAAACAATGAAGAAAGGTTTTTTTCCCTGCTTTTAAAACTATTTCAAATAAAACGTCATAATTAAATATCGTTAATGGGAAATTGAAATGATCATATGAAAGTATCAGCACAGAACATTTTAATATTTCTAGTTATTTATTAGCTTTGATAGAAATTAATAAAATTAATAACTTAATAAAATCAATCAGGATATGATGAACAGAGCTGAGAGGGAAAGTTTGTGCACTGAACTAGGTGTAGCAATAAATAAGAAAACAAGGCAGCTCAGACAACCAGTAAGGAGAGTTTCCAAGGCATATGATTATAATCTCAGGGTAGAACTGTTTATCTCTGCTCAATATAAAGGCAATTTAAAGTAAAGTGAAGGGTGACATTTCTCTCAGTGTGGCCAAATGAGTCATGGAGAGGACGATGGCAAGGAAAAGAGACAAGAAAAAATCTACAGGGTTTATTGCTTCTCTGGCACACTCTGCATTTTTCACAGCACCTTTGAAAATAATGTTCTTTAATCCTTCCCTGCAGATCCGCCACAAACAGTGTCTGAAAGCACATCAGCCTCCTTTGATCTCCGGGTATTGTTTTGGAAATTACATCTTTGTCTCCTTTTTTCTTCTGAGATTCTCGTGAGTTTTCCTGTTCTCAGGTTTAATGTTTCCATTTCCCTTCACGTTTTTGCCCTTTATGCAGCAGTATCAAGTACAATTATTTTGCAGCCTTTGGAGTGCCATCAGCATCTCTTCTGGCTTTTCAGCTTTTCCCTCAACATCAGGGTTCAAACCCGCAGAAGGGGAGATTTAAGGGATGCAATTATCCTGGGAGGCTTAGCTACCAAGTAAAAGAGGCATTGACAGAGTTTTTCCATGGGTTAAATAAAAAAGTCGTTGTGTAATCCTTATGATAATCAGAAAAGGAGGATCCAGGAGTGGAAACTGAGCTATATGGGAAGGAATGATTAATCCTATGATGTTGCTTCTGGGTAGAGTCCGGGTGCATCAAAAGAAAGTTAATCCTTGGTTATCTCATATCTTGCAGTGAGAATGAGTAAAATGTGATTTTCAAAAGCCTTCCTTGTTCTGGGCTAGGATCTTCAGCGCCTCCTTGTTTGCCTTTTGGTTTCCCATGAGTTAGTTCAGAGGAACAGCAATGTCCTGATCAAGGGACAGGTATCAATTTTAAAGTCTGCAAGAAGCTCATAAGTAACAGGCAACAAAAATGTCCTTGCCCAGAAAAGTATTTTTAGAGACCAATTGTACTCTTTTCTTGTATATTCATCTACAGATGCAGTCATCATGTTTACTGCCTCAGGTTTCTGAAAAGAAAACACAAGCAGGACAAGACACCTTAATTTTCCAGTCAAAGATACAACATTAGAGTAAAACTTTTGATTCTTTTTTTTTCCTTGAAAAGGAACAACTCTCCTGAATGGACCAATGAGATAGTAACGAGGAATTAAAATCTATGGTCTTCTATTGATGTTTCAATATGGAAATTACTGAAAATTATTAAGATTAATCTTGCAGTCATCCCTCTGAAATAGCTAAGTGGGTGATCACACTTTCAATCTTTATTCACACAGAAGTCTTTGACTAATGTTTTCAGACAGATGTTGGTACTCCCACAAACACTACAAAAAGTAGTTCTTTTCACACAAATAGTAATTTCACTTATATTTCAGCAAGAAACTTTGTTTTATTACCTTGAATGTTATTTTTCTTCTCCTTTGTTTTCTATTCAGAGGTCTTGGTCATTTTTAATACATTCCCATAGGTTCACTTAGAGAGAATGGTGTACACACTTCCGGGAACTTGCCTGGCAGAGGCAAAACTGTTGTTGGTGAAAACTGAAAAGTTTGGGCAGTCACTGGTCCTGAGAGTGAAGGGAGTGGGATTTGCCAGTATTAGAGGCTCAGGTGTCCTGTATTGCTACAGCTCAGCTTTCTGGGGAGTTACAGGATGGGAGGCACTCACCAGAGCAGGAGGGAGGAGAGTTAGGGAAGGAATGAAGGCTCATACAGGTGAGTCCATGGCTCTCCTGGCTCCAGTCAAGTGATGATTCTGTGATTCTGTGAATCAACTCACTGAACTCAGCATGAAACTCAACTACGAAAGAAAAAAGCAAATAACTGATCAACTGTTCAATTATGTTTTGCTGTGATTGCTACTGCTTCTGCTGCAGCTCCCTCTTTGTCCTACCTTTACATTCTTTAGTTTTGGATTTACCTTACATGTAAATTTATTTATTTAGACCACCTGAAAGACTACAGATACTGCTGGTTACCTTAAATGGTACCAGTACCATAGTTTATTCTAAATTATCTTACTTAGCTGTTCGGGGCTTTTTAAATCAAATTCTCAGTTGGAAGATTTTTATTTTATAATGTCTCTGTCATTTCCCACAGTTACTTACTCTATTTGTCTCCACACTTGAGCAAATGCTTTCCTCTCACATCTGGCTCTCTGTATTTAATTTAAAATTTCCTTCCTAGACCTTAATCGTAACCAAGAATATCTTGATTTGTCTCGCTTTTTGAGGTCAAAAAATGCTCACAGTGCATCTTAAAACATTTCCATTACCGTTTCCACTGAATGCAAGGAAAATATGTCGACTTCATTAAAAAAAAAAGAATAAAATTGAACCAGAGATAATTTTCATAAATTAGATGTACAGATTTCACAGCTCAGAAACAAGGATGTCGAACGTGTCCAGCCTATACAGCCTCCTACACAGAAACCACAAGGTTTCAACGACAAGTCACTGAAACCACAGCATTCAGCTTTTTATCCAAGACAACCTCTACCCAACGGGCGCTGCTGCCTTGGTGTGCTGACTGCTCACACAAGAGTTTTTCCAAGGTTCGCTTAAGGTGCTGACCTGTGAAGAGAAATGAAACTCATTATGCAAACAACTGTGCTATATAGCTTCTCAAATCTGTATGTGTGTGCACATAACAGATAAACCTGCATGCACAGGCACACACATTCCTACGTTAGATACGTCTAGTTATAGATGAAGACGGAGACATCTGGAAAAAAAGGTCATTACAAAAAGCTGTTTCTACAAAGCTACTAGCTTAACGTGTTATCTGTTAAGGATAGCATGAGCTAGCCACCTCAGCAGTCTTTAACCTTCTGTAAACAATTAAATAGCAGGTCTATCTATGAAGTTAAGAGCTGTAAAAAAGTGTATTACATTCACAGAGCAATTAATAAATGAGAAACAGAATAGTATTCCTATTTAAGAGAATTCCAGGTGAGTATAGCTACTTCTGCATCAAGGCTTTCATTGATATAGCTGCCTGAAAAGTAACAACAAATCCTGCTTGCACAGTACCATCACACCTGCAGGAGTCTTAAATGTAGACAAGGGTGCAGGGTTAATATTTCCCTAAACACTCTTCCGTAAAATGACTCGGCCCAGAACTGCCCTTCAGCCACTGCTGAAGGGCTGAATGCTGTCTGCACTGGCACCGAATTGCTGTTCCTGGAACAATGCTGCTGAGTGAGAGCCACTGGCCCCCTCAGCCTCCCGTGCTAAGGAGGCACTTGCGTAGGCGATCACGGTTGTGTTCTGTTGTAAAGGCAGTAGAAGGAGAGTTTTGGACTTCTGGCAACTCACTTCTGTTTGCAAATCTGTCAGATGTGCTAAGGAGAAAGTAGGGTTGATAATGAAATGATTGCAATCAAAAGAAACCTAAACAAACAAACTCTCAAGGCCTTTGCAAGAGGGATTTCACTTCAATAACCCACGGCCCTGTAAGAGAGGCTCCTCAGATTGTGACAAACAGTGACACAGAGTAGCAGTGACCTGAGGAGAAGGTTCTTTAAATGGACTCTGCAGCTGAAGAAAGCACCTGCATTACTACACCCCGAGAACTGCAGTGGTGGCTTCTGCCTCAGCCTTCCCTTAGGCTACACAGTGTGACACCAAAGCCTCTCCCGTGCTGCTGGAGCTGAAGTACAGCACATCTGGTGGCTGATCCAGTGGTCTGCAGCACACACACAGGTGGTGCTCAGGGCAAGCTGAGGAGTTGGTGTGCAAGCAGGGATGTGGAGTCACTCCAAAGGGAGGCTGCATCCTCCAGTGCAATGTCACACTGCTCCTCTGTCCTCACTACTTCTTGCTGTGCCAGAGGTGTCCCAGCACCATAAGACACGACACCATCCCTGGGAAGACACAAAAGAAAGGGCAGGAGAACAATGTGACTGAGTTTATAGGATTTGGAATCAACACTATCATTAAAAATAATTCTAATAGAAACTGTGTATAAAGAGGAAACACAAATACATAGATGAAGGAGAGTATGATCTGTAGTATTTTGGTAGTACCTGAGAACCAGAAAGCAGAGCTAGTTAGAAAGAAATAGTATTCACTCATCTGCTTCTACCAATAACAACCACAATAAAAAGAAGAAAATTGCATTTTATTTTGAAGATAAAGTTATATAGAATGTATTAATAAGGCAAAATCAGGGCAGATCTGCTGAAGGAGGGAAAAGGGGCCATAGCCCCTCAGTGTCTGTGCCCTGTGTTTAGTTTTAGACTGTGTAAGAGGGGCACTGCTGTGAAGATCACACACAGCACAGCAGCCTCACCAAACCTTGGGGGTGACTTCCAAAAGAATCTGTAACATCAAACCTTTAATTCTGTTATCAAAACTCAAGCTGTAGTGTTATGCTAATCACCATGCAGGGCATGACAGGATACAGGGAGCCCCAGCTGCCAGTGGAATGTTACCTATGCAGTGCATTCCCACAGGCTGCAGGAGACCGTGCACATCCATCTGGAGCCTGTAATGGTTTGGACGCTACCTGTTTTGCACCACTGATATTGTAACACAGAAGTGACTCTCTTCTGACTCCTGTTCCTTCTGTTCATTAACAATAGTAAATGAACAAAGCAAGCATTTTGCATTGTGCCCATTCTGCATCCTCCATTCACAGTCCAACACCTGAGTGTATCTCTTCTGATTTTTCTTTCTCAACATTTGGGATGAACATGACACACACTGTTGGGTTTCAGCACTACCACATCCCTGCTTGTCACACTGTAGGCCTGTCTCTTGGTGGAATCATTGGGAAACGTGTTGGGAATGTTGGGAAACAGACATTTCTGTGGTAGAAAGGTTGTGCTCTGTGGGCCATCCTTCACAAGGAGACCTGCAGACCCGCCACGCATCAAACCCCTGAGCAGCAGAAGTCCTGGCTGCCACACAGAGCAGGAGCAATGACTTGTCTCACTCATTACCCCAACCTCTCCCCTCCTGTGGCTTTCAGCTGAACAACTCCTTTCTGCCCTCAAATTTTTAAGAGAACTGTGGTAGCTGAACATCCTGTCAGCTGCTGGCTTGTCTTCTGAACGTGGCTGTCCTCTGGTAGTGGGGAAAGATTATGAGCACTACTGCAATGCAAAGAAGAATGAAGCTCTCTATGAAAGCTGGAACACAGCTCAGGCACAGCTCTAAGCTCTTAGTTACAGAGATCAAACTGTTTAGGCCTTATGGAGGAGTTTTTAGCTGAGATATGAAAGGAACTGCATGCCATGGATAACTGCAGTGGCAGAAGACCACACTTGGTGACCCAAAGAGGCTTCTTCCATCCTACATGCAGAGAAAGGTGTGACCCAGGAGGTGGGAGGCTGCTCCCAGCACCAAAGGAGACTAAAAAGGATGTGCCCACAAGAGGACAGTTCTGAATATCTGGCTCTGTGCAGGGTGGGTCTAAGCTTGTCTCAGGCTCTGGGTGTTAACAGGAAGTTTTCTCAGTACAATTTGTTTTTAGTGGTTGCGAAGGACACAAATACATTGAACTATGTGCCTAAAAAGCATTACTGGGTTGACCTAGGAGAAGGAGGGGGGAAAGAATTTGGCTACAAGTTAACTCTGGAGGAACACCATGGAGAACGTAAATGGTTTTATAATGTTGTCTAGTAATATTTTAGTGTCTGTGTCTCCCCATTCAGAGTTTATTTACTCTGATTTTTACAGCAAATACAAGTTAAAAATAGACTTTTTCCCAGGTTAGGTTTTCTCTTTTCAAAGCAAAGTTAAAAGACCAAAGAATTATACCAAAGCTTATAATAGAAAATAAGATTGCGGGGGGGTAGAACTAACTTGCAAAGTTGTCAGAAATATTTTGAAGACTAGTTTTTCTAAATCTGTTTTACAGGAATCTTCCTCCTCGTCTCCCATTTTCCAGCATAAGTCTCTCCCTTTGTTTCCTACAATCCCTCCAAGTCACAGACAGTACACACATGAAATTTCACAGACCTAAGTTATAAAAATTCTTTGAAAGCAGCCCTGCACATTACAGAGTTTTTTGGCTGAGCCATAGCAATGACTAAGCCATGGGGAAAGCCTCCATTCAGCTTTCCTGTGAAGGAAAATGTGGGTGGGGGAACGGGGCTCTTGGGGTCCAAGTCATGCAGCTCTTGGGTGGCACCGTTGCAAAGAGGAAAGAGGAGGACTCGGCAAAGAGGAAACAGGAGCACTCGGACTGGCGGGGCTGGGCTGGGAGGTTTCTCACATTTCCACTTCTCAGCCATCCCTGTGGGGCCGAGCCGACGGCAACGTGAGAGAGGGTGTCATTGTTTGACTCAGCATGTTCCTAAGCCACAAGACAGCGGTGACGTATTTAAAAAACTTGCTGCTTGCCCTTATCTGATAAGAGGGATATCAAGGAGTTTTCCCCACTGCCTAGACAATAGAGGAAGTCCTCCTTTGTCCTTGCATTTCACTTTCTCTGTTATCATGCCTTCCTTGAAGCAATTCTTGTGGCCTTACAGCCTCTAACACGAACCAGAAGACTATACAGCCGTTTTAGAGACCTGATATGCAAACACAAGTTACCACATTGCCAAACGCCCATTGTTTAACTTCCCATTTACTCTACCAGATTTAAAACTGATCTCTGATCTAACTGACTTAATTTGGAGTAGCTCAGACAGAGCCATATCACCTCCCATGATTTTGGTGGAGATCTGCCTCTATCCCTTCAAATCCTGTGCTTCTGAAAACACTGATTTTTTGGTCATATTTTTTGTCATATTACACATCCAAATAGAAAGTTCCCAACCTATCAACCAAATAAAGATGCATAACGAGCTGACAGTGCAAGCCACCTACTGGAGCTGGGCTCAAAGAAGTTTCCCAAAAGAATCCACAGCTGAAATACTGACAATAAGAAGTAAAAGCAAATATTATCACCAGCCTGTTTCTTTACTATGGACACTTCCAACAGTAAATCAAAAAGTGGATTGAGGATAAATGAACATTTATGCACGTTACCAGGCAACAACCTACACAAAACTTATGGTAAAGAGGAGCAGAGCCAAGTACCCTCTTCATGTAAAGAACACCGCTATTGGAAATAATCTCTCCGTGTTCCCAGCAGCCTCAGGGAGGTGTTGGACAACAGACAAAAAAAGTTTTGCAATGCTTCAGAGGAATGGGATGGAGGAAGGGGGGATAAAAAGAAGTACTGGTGACCATGTGGTTTCTCAAACCAAAGATGCTGTTGATTTCCTTTAATGAACCTTAGCTATAAATTAACAGACATTTCAAATAAAACCTACTGAGATCCTTTGTACTTCACAGTGCAGCTGTGCTGCTTATCTAAAATTATTTCACCACACATCCATGGGAAAAAAAAAAAAAATCATCACACTACCTTTTCTTCAAGAAATAAAATTTCAGACTATGTGATAGAAGAAAGTATTTTTTTCTTACTTGTTTCAGTTCTCATTTTTCAGGATTTCTGTTCTACTGGGTGTGATTAGCTACCCCTTTCACCAGGAGAGATTATGTGTGTGCATGCATGAGACCCTGAGTGCCATATGTGTATCTACATACACCTGTAAAATCCATTTCTTTAAGCTATTCATTTTCTGAAAGATGAAAAATTACTTAAGCACATAAACAGCATAGAGTAAATAATCATTTGTACACAGAAAACAAACATGCCAGAGTATGTCACACAGAGCTCTCACCAGTTTAAGCACTCATTTTGAAATGAACAATGAACAAGTGACCCAGCCTGACAGCCCAGGTTCACCCACCAGGCAGATGGAGGTGCATTTGATACAATGTCAGCATATTACACAGATTACCACACACCCAGCTGCTGTCCAAACTCTGTGTAGATTTTGTAAAGCATCTCCAAAGCCATCTGGAATCTTCAGATTTTCAGAGGCAAAGATTTATTTTGAAATACACGTGACCATCTTTTTACTCCCCACAGTGAAGGTGCCCAAGTGACTTTAACTGCCTTCTACTAATTCCAAACAGAAACCTTTTAATGGAATTGATAATAATTAATTAATGATAATATGTGAGAGGTATTTAAAGTTGTTTTTTTCCTCTTTGTGATTTTAAAATCAACCAATTCCTAGAGCTGGCAGTCCAGTAAATCCCTAGTTCCTGCAAAGATTTTTGTGTGGATTTCACCCAGAACAAGTACACTTCTGGATTCCCAAGTGAATTCTCAAGTCTCAGTATCACATCTTCTTTGAAGAGATTAAATTCCAAAACTAACCTTGAACCTGGCTGCTGAAGGATGTAATTGAATGTGTTTAGCTGCCACAAGTGATAGTGTCCCTTGGGACTGACTCACCTGCTCACTCCTGATCTCAATTCAACTGATCTTCCAGTATTGCACCCACCTTGGTAATGGGCATGGTCCAGGGATTCACTGCTCCCAGAACAACATCTCTCCCTGCAACCCTCACCCCCAATGGACATGCCCTCCACAATGCTGTTAACCAATCTGCTACTGGTTCCAAGTAAGTATAAAGCAAATTTCAGCTGGTTTAAATGCTAAAATGAGCTTTTATTCACAGCTCTAACAGCATCCAAGGTGGGAATGAAAAAGCCAAGGTCATAGATGTCAGGAGGAACTAGCTAACATTCCTTGGAGCCATAAAGTAAGAGAAATACATTCACATTTTGAAAGAAGTCCTATCATATTTCTCCAGAACAGTACAGAAGAGCTGCAGATGGACTGAAGAGATTCGTTGCTGTATGACACAGGAAAAAAAAATGCAGAATCTTTGTTTACCTAGGCCTGTGGTTTCTAAGTACCAACTTTTTAGTACGTTCATTTCTTGACTCAAAGTGAAAATGGGAATTCACCCTTTTCTCTTTTTTTCCTGTCCAATGTGCAGATGGGGCACATTTTCTTTCACTCCATCAATCCCTGCCCCCCCACGCACAGGCTGGCGTACATGCACCTAGCCAGTGGAAAAGAAAAAAGGGTTACTCATTAATCCATTCTACAAAGCTTTCCAAACTGAAATGGGTGGGTTCTCCATCTCCAGCAGGGAGCAATATATAGGTAGGTGCAGAGCATACCTGAGCACAGCTCAAACTGGAGTGTTACACTTGAACAGTACAACTTTGCTCCTGGCACATTTTAAAACAGAACTCATCAGGATGAAGAGGATGATTATTTTCTGCATGCTTTTCTTCTGCTCCAGTATGGTGCTGACTGCAGCTTCACCCAGAACAGTAAAATACAAACAGATTCTCAAGACAATTAGACGGTTAGAAACCATGGTGAAAGATAAGGTAAGTGATGGTATTTGTCATAATATTGAAATTGCTTTCAAGCATTATGTATTGCTTAGTACATATCCTGTGATGGACATCACTTTCAAATGTTAACACTTTTCTAACTTAGATTTGTTTTATTTTAGGGCGCTGAATTGCTGCATACACCAGAAAACCCTGTGGTAAGACTGCTTTAACATTTTTTTCATAATTGTATCAATTTGATTTTGTACTGGTTTATTCCATTGACAATGGCAGATGTCTTCTTCACATCTCTGACCTAGAACTCAATGCAAGCTAGACTGAATAGGAAAATACTTCATAAAAGTTCCTTTTTCTGGCTATTTAATGGCAAAAGCATTTATATTTTGGCATCTCAATTACTATTTTGCTATTGTATGTGTATCATAACCCACCAAAAGACTCAAAGTTGCATGTATTCCATTTACTCAAGAAATAGTGCTAACAGTGAGGATTCATACAAGTGCCAGACGAGCAGCAGTGCTTTTGGGGATGCAGGTATTTGGAGTGGAAGTGCCTCCAGCTGCCATGAGCTCCAGCATTGCCTCCCACTGCAGCTAGATACCAAGAGTGGCACTGCAAGGCCATGTCACAGAGTGCTTTCTCTCATCTGCAGTCACACTGCTCTCTCTGAGACTGTCTGTGCAGGGGTTGTGCTATCAACAGGAAGACAAAACTGCAGCTGCAAATATCCTCTTCAGATTATAACTAGTTAAAAATACAAGAGCAGCTCCCTGTGAATCCCTTTTTAATACAGATACTTATTTATACAGTATTTAGTGCTGATATTTTGCATCTTCCAAGGTTAAGTAGTTCTGATATACAGTAGGAGTCACCAAGTCTGTGCCTTCTCAAAAGTGGCAGGATGCACCGTGAAATTAAATGCCAACCATAGTAACATCATGTCTTAAAAGCTTAGAGGGTAACTGCATCCTACTTTGATAATTCCTCAACATTCAACTAAGGTCTAGATTGACCTTTGGCTATCTAATAACATACTTCTGTTATTAGCTGTCTTAAATTTTTGAGCCCTGACTATTTCATAGCACAAACAATTTTGATTGACATATGAAAATTATCACTATGCATTACTACACTGTAAAGCCACAGGCATTCTTCAAAATTTATCTACTCAGGGCTGTAAACTCCCTTGCAAAGCAACTACAAGAAGAAAGGACAAAAACTCACCTCATCTCACACAGGTTTTGGTTAGCCTCCTCCTAGGCTTTACAGCTGGGTGCATGTTTTACTTGCTAAAAAATATACAGAAGCATAGCCAAAGCAGATACATTTCTTCACGTTGCTAGAAACAACTGCAGTACACATTGCTAGACTTTTTTCACTAACACTCTTTCTAACTTGTGGTGTCAAAGTGAAAAGGAGGAGATTATTAGCTGTCATTTTACTCCCGTGTTTGCTGCTGCCTCTGAAACTAAGCAAATACAACTAGTGACTAATTGCTTAATGAGGTTGTTGGGGTTTTTTTCTTAAAAAAAAGTCATGCTCACCTCAGGAAGGAAGACAGCAGTTCACTTGCAGCTTAGGGCTTTACTGGCTGATTCTGGGAGGTCCTAAGTGCCTCTGCTGAATACTAGAGAAGACAGAGAATTCAGGTATTTAGAACGTATTAGGTTGATATGGGTTCAGCTTCTAATGAAAACCATGTAAAAAATATTAGTGTGCTAATTGTAATTATCACCAGCAACCAAATGAACAAACTTGTCATCCTACAGGGTGACTAATATATGAATTACAGTGTGCCAAAGCAGCACTCCAGGTGATTAGGTGCCATCACACCGTAGTGAAACTCAATTTAATAAAAAGTCACTCATATAACTGCATTTCAAGTATCAAAATATTTGAAATTGTTTTATTACAATCTGCTCATGCCAGATTTGTATTTGGTCTTGATTATTCAATGAGAAAACTATCTATTATAACATTCAGAATCAGATGGTTTATCCCTATCTGTTTTGGCTTCCTTGAGGTTCCTTTGTGTGTCTCAATTCAATCCCACACAATTTCCTTGTACCCTCAACAGTGAGGTATCCTTTCCTTTGAATAAAGAGAGGTAAGAGGACATCAGCTTGAGAGATAACAGGATAAAAAGCAGTGTTAAAGCTGAGGTGATTCCAGCCTGGAGGGCAAATGAGCTCTCTTGCTGGTGACTGGCACTGCAGCTGAAGTGGCACTCAGTGACACGGTGCTGATGTACCCCGGATCCATCTCTAACCCTGCCGATCACTAATTCCAGAAGTGAGGGCTCTACGGGCTCATCTGTAAAGTTAGTTTGAGTCAGATGCAGAGTACTGCTGCCAACTGCCTCTGATACAAATATTTGACGTGTTTCTAGCCCACCTCAGACATTTCCAATGGTGTGTGCTCTTTCACGCCTCATCCCCAAAGTGCTCAGCCCGTGACAACACGCCGGGCCCCACAATCCTTGAGGTGCTCTGGCCGTTGGCTGCCTCAGCTACAACTGACAGCTCAGCAAAACAGAAAAGGCAGCACAGATGAGAAATGCTTATTTCTCAGCTCAGCACGGATGAGACCGAAAATGTTTTCAGTTTCATCTGGAAAATCGATCTCTTTAAAAGACGAGTATTTTTTTTCCAGTAAGCACAGCCAGTTACGGTAAAGATGCTCGAAACTAACATAAACGTGTGGCTTTTAAAGAAAAGAAAATGTTTATCTGACCAACATAAAATGTCGCTAGTAAAATTTGCTATAAGCAACATCCATGAAGGCTGCCTTGTCCTTGCCCAAGCAGCAAACTGCAGCGACATCTCACAAGGCAGACGAGACTCAGCTTGGGTAGCAGTTGGTATGCAAAACAGGGATGATGGCTTTGGAGCTTTTCTAATATGTGTGATCAGCAGCTCTAAATGCTGCCTTCTTTGGAAAACAGAAAGCAACTTAGAAATTGGCTTCAGTAAACATTGCTTTTCCTTCTCTATTGACTGTTAGGTTAGTTTTGGGGATAGTTTCTGTATCATTTCCTGATCGTCTTCATGATGCTATCACGTGAGAACATTACAATAGTGTTTGAAAACACGCAGTTCTACATCAATTATACTTATTTACTAGGCAATATTAGAAAGGGCACAAAAACTAGGACGAAAAAACTATATTCCCACACGTAGCACTGAGAGATACTTGTAATTTTTAAAACATAAAATGCTCACGCTTTAGTAGGTGAAAACCTACTACACATAACTGATCTACTCTTCAGGAGCATTTTCTTTCAAATGCTGTCATAATTAATAGCCACATGGACATTCATTTTGTTAGGAAATACGTGAGTAATTATGCAAGAACAGGCAAAGTAAAGCTTCAAGAGTTCTTGCATATCTAAAAGTAAATTAAAAAAAAAAAGGTACAGTTGAATATTCTCAGTTAATATCCTGGATACCTTCTTTTGCACATGGACCACAACTTAACACATGCAGGAAAAAGTGCTGCAACTTTAAAACTTTTAAACAGTTCCTTCTTTTCCTGTCCTAGGAGGGATGCCTGTACACAGCTGTGACCTGCTTCAAGAAGGGCATCCAGAAATTACAACCAGTGAGGAGCCAAGAGAAAGCACAGTTCAACAAAGACATTAGACTCATGAACAAATTCACCTGCGGAGACCCTGGAGAGGTAGGATTTCCTCACAGTGCTCATAATCATTGCTCCTTATTTTTAATGGCAGATGCCCCCTGCAACGGGGGAATTGTAGAAAGCAAATCTGTTAGAAAAAGCAATCTGCCTTTCATTACTTTGGAAATAAAAAAGTCCAATTTTTGCACTTTTGGGAGAGGCATTCCCTGTGATCCCAGTCAATCGCATGCATGTACTTGGCAACCACATGATGTGCTGGCAGAGGGACAGGGATCACTGCAAAAAAACATGAATGAAAGATGTCATTACTAAATTCCTTCCCTTTTGAAAGAGTTTGTGTCTAAGCTTTTCCAGCTAGAACAGGCATTGATTACAACCCTCTTGATTTTTCAGTGAGAAAGCTAGAGGTCTGATTTAGGATTGTGATGTGCTGTTTAGAAGTGCCATGATTCTCTTTATCTTCCAGCAGTGTGAGTCTACATGTGAATCTTATGAGAAGAAAACCCCCAAAGAGTTTTTGAAGGACTTTGCAAATCTAATGCAAATGGTAAGCAGAGTTGATTCCTCCTGGGTGCTTCTTGACATTTTGCAAACCATTACAGATAGCCTTATTTTACATCCTTACTAACAATGTGTTGTTTTTACAGCTAATCAAAACCAGTAACACGACACGCCAGAGATGAAGGCTACTGAAAACCTACTTTTTAAAGCAGACACTATGTTATATTTAAGATGTGAAAAATGTAAGTACTTTCCAGTGCTATTATGATGTGTTCTCTGTGTGTGGTAAGTGAAAGCTTCTCCCAAAATATTAAGGAGTCTTATTGGACGGGTATTCATAAGATGGATGCTGTTTTGAAAGTGATCCTAGCCCCACCTTACAGTGAAAATTAATTTCACAAAAAAAATCACCTCTTGTAAGGGATTTAACTGTTCCCTTGTGCTAAACCAGAAATAAATGAGATAGTTGCTTTTGTATTTTGCTTTCATCTTAACTGAATCCCATGCAGAGATTTCTGCAACTTTTTGAAGAAAATTAACAGAAGAATTATCAGAGGCTTTGAAGCCTCAAAGGAATCTACTTGGACTGATTTCTTTATTTACAATAATACCACACACAGAGATTTATTTATAAGTTCTTTGACTGTATCTTAGTTAACGATGGAAAAATATCCTGCATTTAACTGTCTTCTAAATACTGGAAAAAACATTTACAAATCATACTGTATGGCTGTGATTAACATCTTGAAGTTATTGGCACATTTGCCACGGGTTTCAATAGGGAGAGATGTAACTCACATGCTCTAAGTGGAGATACGGGATTCTGGGGGGAAAATCTTGTTTCAGAAAATGGAATTTCATCTACACTCCCCCAAACCAACATGATAGATGCAGCAGAGACATGACTGGCTGGTACAACCAGCCACTACAAAATGTTCATATAAGTAGAGTAATTGATGATTAGTCAGAGTGAAACAGCTCTAATGCATATTGCTCTTTCTCAGAGAACAGCACTTACCCACATATTCATGTACCATTAACACTATTCATTCTCTCTCCTCCTGATTAATTGTAATGGTTTAAGTTTTATTTGCCATTTTTTCTTTAAAAATCTGTCAAGTTTTTTATTATGTGGGCAGCTACTGAATCCTGAACATTTCTGTGGGACTATGGCCAGAAACACCACCGACATTTTTTTAAACAGAAGTGAGTATCACGGCACTTAAAACTAGTTTCAGCAGCTTAATTATATACTACCATATTCTGCTTGCAATGATTCTGAATCTCTGGGTTCTTCCATCTGAGCAATAACTGCTAATTTACTGCGAACAGATATTAGCCCCACATGGGGAAACTGATCTTGGAAAAGTGCATAAACCTTCCAGTAAAAATTAACCTTTCATCTGATTTTCTCTCTACTTAGTAGAAATGTGGTAGAGAGAGGAAACTGGAAAACTGCATCTAGTGTTAGGATGGAAAATGACAAGCTTAGCTACCTCCAAAAATAATAAGGTAGTATTAAAAATATTTCCATTCCTACCAATGTCGTCGGCCTAAAGGAAAACTAATACAAAAAGCTTTGCTGCCTCCACACTTCCACTGTCCTGAAATGTGAACCTCCTCAAAAATGTACATCAGAAAGAGGAAGGAAGATCCTCAGGACACAACAAACCAAGTGAACTCTCCTTGTTTCTGGTGATGGCCATTTTGATTTACAGTGTCTTTTTCTTCTCCTTTGCTTTTTCTGTTTCAAAACCCGCTTTTCCTCTGTGTAATGTTCTATCTCATACCTCAATGTTTCCACATTACTGCATGAGAATTAACATTCTAAAAAAGAACTACCACTCATATGTAAGTAATCAAAGTACTGAGTTTAAATTATGTTCTTTCTGCACCTTCTATCCCTGTTTCTCTGACTCACCTACCCATAAAGTCCCTTCATCACCCATCTCTGAGCACTGTGCAAAGCTGCTGCTGCCACTGCAACAGATTTTAAAGTTACAGAAGTAGAGAAAGTTGGGTAAAATTCAATTCCAGATTTGGATAAAAGCAACTGGGAAAACATTGAAGCATGTCCATTGAAGCATCCTGCTCCTGTTTCTACATTTATTTTTTTATGGAGGGGTTTAATTGAATGCCTTTGTCATGAATTAAGTGCCTTTTTAGATGAGTCCTAGAAGGCCAACCAATAAACCAGCACTTCTCATGCAGTTGCATGGAATATTTGCATGTGCAGGGTTTTGGAGAAAGAGCTTTATTTTTGTACAAAGAACACAGTATGTATTTCTTTATTTGTAAATGTCTTTTCCAGTAACTTGCTAAGTGCATTCAAATCCCTGTTCTAAAAGAGCCTGTTAAAATCCTTGTCACGCAGATGAAACGGGATTAGCGTGCCCTGACAAAGACAACATTGTGTGTGATATATTTATTAGCAATCATTATTAAGCCATGAGCGGGGACTTTTGTACCTGGGATGGACATTTTATGCATGAAGAGCAATTCCCTACAGGAATGTCATAAGCTAACTAGGTACTCCTGCCTACACTGCTGCAATGTCCGGGTTTTGTCCAAGAGGCAGCATGTAATGCAGTAAGTAATGCCCCTATTTCTGTTTAGTGACTTGCTTCACTGTTTTTAACCATGGATCTTATTACACCAAACATAGTCCTAAGCCTTATTTTTTCTTGTTTTAAACATAACATGCTTGTTTATTGATTGAAGCTATTTCTTGTAGCTGCAGAACAACTTACTTTAAAACGCTCATTTGTTGTATTCAAAAAACTAGCGAGAAATTGTAACAAATGTAACTTTAGAGGGTTAATTGCTCTGAGATCTTGCTGAAAACTGAAATTATTTGACAATCCAGTCCAGCTATGTATGGAGAATATTAATCACAAAATTAGCACAGCTGATTCTGGCCAATACCACGCCTCTGGGCAGTGTCAGCACAATCACTGGGGGCAACTCTGTGTGCTTCAAATATGCTTTGATTTACAAGATGTGTGGCCTCATGCCCACTCTTTCATTTGTCAGAGTTATCAAAGACTGAGTGTATTATTCAGGGTGTGCTATTTGAAGAACAGGGTGAACAAAGAACAGGAAATCTGTGCAGGACAAACCAGTGTTCAAGAGGACATCATCTTTTTCTGCACCAGCACTCTCAGAAGTAAAAATGAAGATGCCCCAAAGAGGAACTTGTGACCTTAGGAAGGACCAGATACCACAAATCTGAATGTGTACACCCTCTTGATTTATTTCCTTTCATGAGATGAACTGTCTTTGTACTGAGTGCACTCTGCAGAAACAATGTGTGTTTCGTTAACAGAGTATATCACATAAGCCATAAAAGCTCATTACCTCCCAGGGAGGCTTTACAATATATTTATGATTTTGATCATAAGTGCCCTTTGTAGGCACTTTGAGATGTGTTTTAGCATGGTATATACAATTTTGTATAATATTTACTTTTCCTGAGAAGATTCTTTATTTTTATACCAATTGACTAATCTAATTTAATTATTTATTGCATTTCTGTAAAGGGAATGTTCGTACTAAGGACTATGTGGTCTGATTAATTTATATGCCTGTGATATTAAACAATTTCAGCAAACACAATTTTCTCTTGTTCTTTTCTTTAAAAACTGAATTTTGTAGTTATCTGTGTGAGAACTATTCCCTGTGGGCTTTCCAGTCACCTGTATCACATACCTGGTTTGGAGTGGGGTGAATTGTCCCTGAGTATTTCTGCTTCTCACCCAGTGAGCAGATGACTCAGACTTGACTAACAGTTAATTCGGGATGAATTCCAGCATACGCGACTCCTGCTGTTTTCTTGTGTGCAAAGACAGAAGGGACCCTCCACCGAGTGGGAAAACCCACAGGGAATAGCTCTCACAGATAACCACAAAACTTCCCTACAGTGTTCACTGCTTTGCACTTGTGTTCATGATCCGTGCTGTAACAGGAGCGAAGGTGAAAGAGAACATTTCCTACTCAAACACCTTTGCCCAAGCTGCTGATCTCCATTGCTGTACTGCCACCTTTTGATGGCAGGTTGGAAATTCAAAGCAGTTCCAGACACTAAACAGGCAAGCTGAGTATCATTGTCATGACAGTGAGCATTGAAATACACCACAGACATAATGACTAAGTTCTCCACTTCCCGTTTAGTTTTCCCTTTTCCTGTTTACATAGGTGAAGGCCCAATCGTGTTGCTGTTGTAACATCATGAAGAGCATGTTTAAAACTATCCCTTACCACATCAGTTAGGCTCTTTAGCAGCTCCTTTCCCTTTGCAAGAGGCTGTACAAATGGATACTGCGTCCATGTGTCCCTTCATTAACTGCCCAACAGCCTGTCAGGAATTCCCCAGTTCTTTTTAGATTCTTTGTAAAGGACCTTCTCACTTTTACCTCTTTTCACTTTTTATTATTAAACTTCTCTGCTGTTTCCTGTCCTCTCTCCATGCACACCCCTGATTCTCCATCTTCCTCCCATTCTAACTTCCCATACTTGTTCTCCCAACTCCAGTTAATTTTCTTCCTTCTGTTACACTTCCTTCAGCTTCCTTTCTGTTATCAGGAATTTTTCAGACACTCAGATGGTGCATGATCATCAGCTGCACAACTCCATTAAAATGGAAAAAGAGTTGAACATAATGCTAGTGGTCCATATAAAGTTTAATTCCTCACCATCCATGGGAGAACACCCTGACAACAAGGAAGGCAGAAAGATTTTCACTTTTAAGCCAAAGAAGTGAGGGAAGCTGTCACAAACCAGCTGTAGCAGAAGATACAGTACACTTCATACCAAGCTTATCAAAACAGGTCACACAAACACTGTGAAGAGCAGCTCTCTCCATCCTCCCTTAAATCCTTTTAAAAAATGTAGAGACAACGAATGACAAAGGGGTCAAGGTCTTTATATGAAGACAGGATCTTCAGGGGGTGAAATACAGAAAAGTGTGTGAGGTTGGCACCCCAAATCCAGCATTTTATGAAATCGAGAAGCAACTCCAAGTTTATCACTGCCTATGGGGACGGCCAGGAAACGCACCGGTGGTAAAGAGCAGATGATTGCACAAGAGGGCAGCAGGCAACTAAGAAAGGAAAGGAGATCTTCACTCCCTCCTCCTCCTCCTGGCCCCGCCCAGCTCGTAAGAAACTAATCTACAAACCCTCAAATGTAGGGAAATACTGTTAAAAAAGGGGACTTAACTAAAAATACTCCTATTTCTATGTTCTGTTTTACAGGCACAGTTCAAATGCCATCTACTTAATAATTTCTGCTTCTTCCTATATTTGGTTCCTTCCCAAACAATTTAGTCCTCATTCACTCCCCTTCACTCCCTTCTACCCTCCATTGCTCCTTTAGGGAAGCCATTTTAGTTGTGCCTGACATTGTCAAATCTTGCATTAACACCAGACAGGACCCTGATAAATCTTGCCCCACCTTATCTCACAGGCACCATTAGGAGAAGCATCACCTGAAAACAAAGAACAAGCAAAAAAAAAGTACAGGATCTGTGCTATTCCTGGAAGATTTACACTTCCCTTCAGCATGGAGCACTCGGCCCATTTATAAATTGCTAACCCAGTACCTCCAGATGAACAGTTCCAAGCATTCCTCATGGACTTACTGCCTCTCCCTTCAGGTGTCCCCTATGTTGTTAGACAGCTGCTATACTTTATTACCTCCCTATTTTTTCCATCCCTACCTTTACAGGAATATTTTTAGACAATCATACATGAACAGGCTTTGTTTGGTGAGAATATCTTCAGAAATTCTTCTTCTTTTCCCCATCTTCCTCCACTCTTTTGACTCACTCAATCCCAGCCCTTCCCTGGGTTCACAGTCTTAGCTGGGCAAGTTTAACTGCATCAGATCTTCAAACCTGAAATAATTCTGGTTAAAAATAGCTTGTGGGGTTCTATTGTACTTTTATCAATTCCTTCCATTTCCTGTTTTACACCCTACAAAGAGCTGAACACCAGGTAACACCTGGTGCAGCCGGAGGTGGTGGGAAAGGTGTGGTACAAATTCCCAACCACCTGACCTGGCATTATGAATTTTTTTATGGCACTGAAGAACAAAGTACTGGGAACCGACTGCCTCAAGCTCCTTTTCCACCGGTTGCACTGGGCGGGGCTGGCTTAAAACATTTTACCTTCTTCCCCCTATCAGTCCCCAACAGCTGCATTTTTGGGGGGAAGAGGGTAAGGAGGCAAGTTATATTTGCTCCAGGTCAGTTCTCTGACCCAGTCTCTCTGCCTTTTAAAACACATCCTCCTGAAGCCTGTTTTGCATCAGAAGACTTCCCTTAAAAAGATGTTGTACAAGGCGAACCTAGAAGCAGACTAGGTTGGGAATTTTTCAGTGCAAGTTTTTCCACTGGAGGATAACAATTTGTTGAAACTGAAAGTTTACGACTTTCACTGCAACAGTCTGACAAAACTTGAAGCAAAACCCATTTCTCAGGTCCAGGATGGAACTTCTGTTAAATACAAAAGCATATAAATAAGATCAGAGCAGAGGGCAGGTTTTTGGGACGGGAAGTGACCACTGGAGTTGGGCTCCAATCCCTGCTCTGCTTGATTTGGCTTCTCCATTTGGACACACACGCCCAAGGTGCCAGAGGAGGTGCCTACTCCACAGGCTACTGATGGCTATGGGATCAGTCTCGTGCTTCCTTGAGTGCTTTTTTATTAAAACAGCTGAAAGTTTTCAACATCATTTCAGAGTGACACAGTGGGGAATAAAGATCAAAATTGAAAAGGTGACACTTCTGTGAGATGGGGAAATATTTTCTAGCTAGTTCTATGTGGTTCTCATATGATTTGTCTCAGTGTTTGAGACAATTCTCCGGCAAATTTCCCAGTCTGACACATAAGCCTTTTTTAGGCTTTAAGAACAACTCAGTGGGCAGCAGAGCAGTAAAGGTCAGACGAAGAGCAGCAGACGTACACAGCAAACAGTAAATCCCTCTGTGGAATGAAAGAAACTGTAGGTTGAAAAGTCACTGGGAGAACAAAGATGGACAGTAATCTCATTTAAAACTTCTCCCTCCGTGAAAGTTTCTGTATGAGTACTGATCCATCAATAACCCATTTCACAATCAAAAGCACCCAGGGTGCTTTCCCAGGCCCTACAGATCTCCTTATTTTCCATCAAGACAGCACCAACACTGCTATTTCACTCCAGTGAAACTGCTCTGTACCAACAGTCAGGTATCAGCAGTCACATGGCTTTGGATAATTCATGCTCAGTTTTTCAGTTAAAGAACAATGATCCGTATCTTAAAAGATAGGACAAACATATTTTAAACTAAGCTTAAGACAGATATGTCGCCCCATACATTTGTCAAATACTATTTTATAATTGTCAACATAAACTATGATAAAAATTCCACTTCCTTCTGTTGCTCTATTTGAATGTTGCTTACATATAAAAAACTATTCTGACAGCTGACAGCTGTTAATGGTGAACAACTAAAAATTGGCCATGTTGATGGGTCCTAGCACGTGACCTTAACAGGAGTCTGACAGTGATTAGATATCAGACTTTTGATACCCAAAATCATACCAGAAGTGGCCCACCTTTTTATTATTATTCACACAGATTTGATGTAGCTTAGCTGCTTTGCAACATAACAAACACGGAACCAGCTTCCCTGTAACTCTCTACTTCTCCCTTATTTTGCTCTGCATGGGTTTTAATTCCTACCTTATCCTGCAAGGTTTAAATGGTGAGAATAGGTCCCCTTCACTGAAAGCAGAGGGATGTGACCCCAAAGAGAGCACAGACTACACCTTGTACCTGACACACAGCCACAGGCAGCAGCCAGAGGAGGAGGCACCAGCAGATGGGGCCTCACGACAGGTCCTGTGTCACCTCCTGGGGTTTCCTGACAACCACACACTGGTAGAAACATCTTCCTCTGCACAGCTCTCTGCACGCTGCTCACAGCACTCAGTGTCCCTGAAAGCCAGGAGCACATAATTTCAGTTTTCATCATTATCAATTTCCAAAGCAACAATTCATCTAATCTAAAAAATACTTTTATTTTTAAAAAAATTAATCACAGGAAAAGCCTGCAAACAGCAAAGTTCTTTTACAAGAAATCCTTCAGAGAATATGACTAATGCACCTGTACTTTTTAAATACAATAAAACATTGAGTCAAGGCCTACTCATATTCTTACTCTGATTTTTTCTTTTGTTGTTTTGTCCTTACAACCTTTCAATCATTTTCTGGATGGAAAAAAATATCAACTTAGTTTCTGAATACAAGTAAAAGTCCTTTCACTTCTACTTAGAAATCAGGATTCTCACAAGTACTGCAGTGCAAGAGGCCCCACACAATCCTTTTATCTATGGCAGCAAAGGAACTGCTTTTCATTTTCAGGGCACTGCATAGCACGTCTGGAGTTTTCCCAAATACAATGATCTTGAACTTGCTGTTTGTTGGTTTGGTTTTTTCCCCTCTCTGCTTCTACTGATTTGCAGAGAATGTCCAGGCACACACAGATTTAAAATATTTGGACCTTTGTGTCCGAATTCTACATGTAGAAAACAGGAAAACCACTACCAATTGTCCAATTAACACTGATATTCAAGACACTGGGTATTATTACAGAACATCAAGAATAAGAAACTCTATACAGAGCATAAACTTCATATAATATTTGTGCTGAAGTTCTCAAAGAGTAAACACAACTTTTTTTTTTAACATTGGCTAAGCTACATGGCTACAGGACTGCTTCATATTCCTCCTAGCAGCTGTTTGGCAAACACACATAAAGATTATTATTATTATTATTATTGCTTTTCACTGATGTAATTTCCAGTTTAATTATTAAATTAAGTGGCTTAAATAATTTTAAGTTTCCCATAAATAAAATAATGATCCTTGGGGATAAAATGAGTGAGAAAATGAACACGTGTACCTCTGCAGAGTTACTAATGATGCTTCTGCTAACATTTCTGCTGAATATTTGTGCTTCCTGTTTAACATCACAAATTTCTCTCCCACAGATCTTGGTTTCACTCTATTTTTTCTTTAGGCATTTAAGTGGAATCTTTTGACATTTTTGTTTAGCCACACATAGCTAAGAGTTCTGGAGGCAGTAATAATACTGTTTTATGAGATATATGATAAAATACACAATGTCTCAGAAAATATTCCCCTAGTTTCTCTGAATGAAGAATCTAAATGTATAGATTTTCACAGATACCAGATAAAGAACCACTTGTAAAATTTTATATGGATATAGAAAGCAGCATTAGGAAAGAATCATTTAGCCATATGGCAATACAGGAGTTAATTGTAATAAAGTAATAAAATTACTTTGGGAATGAAGGGAGATACGCTCTGGAGATGAGTGTGTTTTTTCAGAACTATGTGTCATCCTTACTATTATTATTAAACCAAAGTGAATTATTTTATCACCAATTCCATTGGGGGGAAAAAAATGAGCCAAAATCAGGAGACAGAATTTATAAGTGCTCCAAAGCTGTACATCAAAATGAAGAAATTCATCAATGCAAATCAGCTCTTGGTTTCTGTGAGATCAGGATTAAGACTGGATTATTCAGAAGGAGGCACCAAGTTCCTGCAAAATGCAGCAGTGAAATTTCACTCTCATTTACTCATGAAGATTAAAGCAGAGTCAGCAACTTCCCCAGGCACCGGAGGAGGCAGTGTCATAGCTAGAATGACAACATGGGAGCCTCTGAACCACAGCCCTGCTGAAGGTCACACTTTACCACACCAGGTAATCCTACAAAAACCCATCAGGATTGGCAGAAAGGAAGAAATTAATATACAGTCATCTAGGAGAACAGGAAGAATCAAGACTATATAACCCAGCTAAAAAACCAGGAGAGGGAAAACCCTGAATTACCACAAGCAAGGATCTACTACACAGCATAGGGGGAAACCCCTATGTTCTACCTATGAATCACATCTGTTAATAATGAAATTATAACCCAAACCACAAAAGGTATTCTGTATCCTAACTTTTTTTTTTGTTAAAAAGATAGGAAATGGGGTCAGAATTGCTATTGTTTCTCGTGCTGTAAGAGAAATCTGTCTCAATCACACAGGCTTTGCACATTAAGATTGTGAGATACTGGGAGATCAGTTCTGGCATGGGAAGATAACCTAACATTTCCAATAACAAGTATTTGAAATGAAGCAAAATTTTAGATAGATGGTTTTCTTGGTGTTTAGGTCAAGGAACATAGAATCACTGACGTTTTTGGGTTGGAAGGCACCTTAAAAATCATCTAGTTTCAACCCCCTTGCCATGGGCAGGGACACCTTCCAGCAGACCAAGTTGCTCAAAGGATAATAAACATGTAAAAAACCAAACAAAAACCCCAAAGATCTTTCCTTGCACTAGAGCTACCTACATTACACACCACCCATATGCACATCCACTTCCTAAATGAGCCCCCTGAAATTGCAGCCATTGAATACCATGAGAGAAGCCATGGTCTTTTATTTCACAGACAAACGCACTCAAATTTGAGTGCAGAAAGATTCAAGCTGAGAAACTCCCCCTGAAATCTGATCCAAATTTCTACTATAAGCCATTTCTGCATTTCCACTACCCTGTACGTTATCAGCTAGAATTTCTCAACATAACTGGGCTCTTCCATGAATCTGGCAACATAGCCCAAGTCTAGGTTTAAAGAGGGGAAAAGGCAGTGAACTCTTCCTGAATTTTTAAGCCTCAATCAGTGTTTTCCAAGGAGTGCCATTTTTGGTTTGGGAGTACATGCAAACAAACAAACAATCAATCCACAACAACCTTTTGTAACTTCTGTATTGATGTCACAACATGCCTCAGAAAAGTCTGTACATCTCTTACTTGTTTTCCACAGCAGCTGAGTCCTTTCCCACATAAATCCAAACCACAATTTTTCTAACGTGACTTCTGATCACTTCTCAGTCACTTCCAATGACTTTGGAAGAAAGCATAGTAACAATTTTGCTATTACACCTACAAAAACGCAAGAGAAGAGGTGTAGTAGGACTGAATAAAACTCAGTGGCTCATTTTCACACCTCCTAAAAAAATAGGAAATGGATTCTTGGATTAAAAATTCAGAGCATCCTCTTGTCATGCTTAGGTGTTGGCATCCTAAGAAGTGACATCTTCCCAAAAACTCCTTCCTTCTATCCGTTACATACTCTTCTTGCCTCTACTTCTTTGTTTTAGGAAACAGTTGTTCAGTTAATTCAGCAGTAAATGTTCTCTTTTTCTTAAATTCTTAGTGTTTTTAAGATATTTTAATGTCTAATATTATCAGCTGGTATCATCTCCCCTTTTCAAATGGTATAAGGACTTGTCTCTGCCATGAGGGGATGTAATTTTCAGCCATAGAGTGTTTTACCAACTCAGAATTCCAAAACTAAAAACATCTCACTGGAAAGGGGAAAAAAATCACCAAAAATTAACATATAATTCTATCAATAAGCTTCAATTTTCAGATACTCATGCTAACAATGGCTAATTCTTATACTCCATAACCAATTACTCTGTCTTGAGAGGATCAGGGAGAACCATCAGCATTAAATCTCTTCAAAACAGTAAGATTCAAAATCTGATGGTAACTTCATGAAAAAATGTGAAAAAAGGAAATAATTATATTACATCACAACAATCACAAAATCTTTCGAATACAAGATGTTTCACAGCAATAATGCTTAATTTTCTTCTGGAAATATCAAGAGCTTTGGCTGGGGTACTCAAAAGCTGATCAAAGGCTCCTGTTTTGCATGGAAAGCTAATTATCAGAAAAGGCTTCTGGAAAGCAGGGATTTGGAACCAGTGACAAAAGCCTGGTACTTTATTTCAATATCTGGCTCGAATCTTTATACCTCAATTTAGAAACAAATGGCTTGCATTAAAGCTGTCATTAAAGGCCGAAAAAAGAATGTTTTGCAATAAGAACTAATTATATAAATTTAGCATAAATATAATAGCAGTTTTCTAGAATAAAAATAATGACAAAATTGCATGTTCACATCTCTTCCTGTAGCCTAAATCTGAAACAAATACACTGAAAACTCCTTTTATCATTATTGTGATAATGCATGGCAGCAGTTACATGCATTGAGCATCTAAGGTGTAACTATCCCTATAGGAAATCCTGAAGTGCCCAAGATATTTACATCCTGTTTGTATTTGAGGAGACTGAGGGGAGACCTCATTGGGGTCTTCAGCATCCTCACAAGGGGCAGTGCAGGGGGCAGGTGCCAATCTCTTCATTCTCATGACCAGGGACAGGATAGTACCAGGGACAGGAGAGGACCAGGGAAGGTTTAGTTTGGGTATCAGGAAGAGGTTTTTCACCCACAGGGTGACTGGGGACTGGGACAGGCTCCCCAGGGAACTGGTCACAGCACCAAGCCTGACAGAGTTCAAGAAATATCTGGCCAGCACTGTCAGGCACATGGTGTGACTCTTGGGAATGTCCTGTGCACAGCCAGGAGTTGGAATCGATCCTCATGGGTCCCTTGCAACTGAGAATATTCTGTGATAGTCATGGGCTACATTCTGCACCAGACTGAAATCCTTTGCTTTTCCCTTGTCCACAGGTGGAAGGTGCATTTACGTTATCTGTTTTCACATGGGGTTTTTTGGTCCATCCCATCCCTCCTCTCCCACCTCTGTCTCTCCCCTTCCAGAAAGCAACACCTTAACGTTTGGATGCAAATGTCACTCCATGGCCAGTAGCACAATTAGGTGATTACAGCAGAATAAACCACAGTCATTTTCATACTTGGTTCCACAACTGGTGTTTTCTGTGGTTAACAAGGGAACTTCTCACTGATCACACATTTGCTGGTCCCCACTCTACCTCATGGAAGCCAGCCTTTCTCATGCACTGCACTTCTGACATGCCACATCCAAAAGATTCTTTTCTTAAAAGCTTTGAAATTGAATAGGCATAAAATGACACATTCAGGGACTTCTTGGCTCCTGTTCACTGATATCAAACCCTTCATATTACTAAAATTTTTAAACTGGGATCTGGATGGCACGGGGGGACCAAATGCTTACTCTCTCATGCATTTGGTTATGGAATATATGACTGAAGTTGCTATGATGCACTTGCCACCAATAAATCACTGTCAATCTTTCCTTCAGCGAGATATGGAAAATGAAAAGTACAGTAATTTGAATAACGGTGGGAAGACCAATACCCCAGCAAATTTCTCCATCACTTTTGCTTCCATTGCCAAATTTGTCATGAAGAAAGTCCAGAGACCAAGTGAGAACTCAGCACTAGAATTTCAACCTCGCTTTCCACAGTACATTCTACTGACCTTCATATCTGGCTATTGAAGCAGCAAATCATCCAAAATACATTGTAATTGTGTAATTTAAACTTCTACTCTGTGGTTTAATAGATTTCTCCTAATCTATTAAGATTGCAGAAACCAAGGAGGAGTATAAACTCTAATCAGATCACTGTGGTCCCTTATGAAACCTCTAAGTACATGATCAAAGTTTCAATTTCCTGCACTTTTTAATACTAGTGAGCAAAAGTAAATGGTAAGAAATGTGGTGAGGTCACAGACCAAATGGTTTTATGGTATTTGGATACTTTAGCCCACTTCCCTTAGAGTACATTCCATTGCTTCAGAAGAGCAAGTGTGAAAATCAGTCATATTCTTTCTGCTACTGTGCTGTTCAGTCTTCCCTTGCTGAAAACTGCTTCCAGAGCTGAAGAAATGTAAAAGCATCTTTCCCAAACCCCAGGAAACCTTGATGTGCCAGTGTTCACACCTTAATCCTGCTGAACATAAGTCTTCTAGGAATTAGTATTACCCATCACTACTTAAGAGCATGTTCAATGCAACACAACAGCAGCTTCTCTCCTTTTGTATTTATACAGTGAACAGAAAGGATTTGGATTTCACTGGTCATGGCTGGGCATTATTATAACATGAACAACAATAACAGTGCATGCATTTAGACAGAAAACATGTTCTAGGTACAAAGTGCTTCACAGCTCTTGCAATCCTGCCACCCAAGAAGTCTCCACTGGTTTGGAATTTAATACTCTCAGCTTCCTAACTGGCTGAGTACTGCAGAAACTTACCCTCCCCCTTCCAACACAACCTTGGAAAAACTTGCTTCTACCAAGATCCATGGATTTTCCGGAGCCTTTTATGACACTCTTTAGGGACTGAAGGGAAGAACCACACT
This sequence comes from Pachycephala philippinensis, assembly GCA_013397055.1. NCBI lineage: Eukaryota > Metazoa > Chordata > Aves > Passeriformes > Pachycephala > Pachycephala philippinensis. The sequence goes on from VWZT01000570.1 coordinate 574,651, forward strand.
GTAATGTCTGATTTCTCCACTGAGACTGAGAGCTGGGCGTGAGCTGCCACAGGTGCTACCCCAATCGTCCAGATCAGAGGTGAGGTAGAACACCCAATCTCCTCTGCAGCCCACGCAAGTGCATTTCCTTTCTGAGAAAACCAAGCTGCAGGAGGGAGGGTGACGTACACACGAGGCTCGCTCGGCTACGGGGTCATGACGTGGCTGGGGCAGACATGCAGCTCTAGGGGCAGGCACTTCTGAAATCACCACAGGATCTGAATTATGAAATATGCTGTTACCATACTGTATAAATTTCATTATGCCTCACACATATTATTGAGGCCTTGGGCAGGGGATAAATGTAGCTCCAATCCCTGTACTGATGTTCTTGTGCCAAATCAACTGAACGTAATTTTCTATACGTGAAACACTTGTGTTGAGTGTTTTTAAATGAACTAGAGATACTGAACTGCTAACAGGAACAGATGTAAACTCATAAAAACTGCCATCTAGATAGGGAAAAATAATTTTTATAGCAACAAAGCATTGTAGACACATAGGAAATTCAGCTTGTCTGCTACAGCTTTTGCATTGGGGCCAAAGATGGCTCTCCCCCATCTATGGTAATAAAATTATTTTCAACATGAGTAAAAGGGAAAGAAGAAGGAATCTTCCTTAGCTCTGAACCCCACTGACACAGAGGATTTTCCTAGCAAAAGGTATTTTTTCTCCAGCTTTACGTTCAAATTCACGTCATGCCAGGTCGCTAGTATGGAAATTTGCCCTTGTAATCACTATTAAATTTGCATTTGTATTCGTTATTTCTGTGGGATATCCCTTAAAACACTCACTCCAAAATAAAACAAATGGCAACTTCTAATTATTTGTGGTGAAGAAGGGAAAGGGATGCAGTCCCCTCATTTACAAACAGCAGAATTTCAAAGGGCTCAAGCAAGGGCAACAAAACCAATCACATTTCTGTTGTTTTGTTCAGCAAAAAAGTAGGATAGTAAAGAAAGGCTAGAAAAGAGGCAATTTTTGTGGACAAAGTTCCACCTGATTTTGAGTGTCACAGCACAGGTAGACAGGAAGACTCACAACCTCTTCCAGTACCAGGAGCAAAAGGTAAAACCATCAAATGAACCCAGTGGGAATCACGAGCAGAACACAGAGCCACAGCAGGATGATGTGTGGAACCTGCCAAACATTTGTGCTGTGGGTCCTAGGAGTGGTTCAAGGAAGTGCAGGAATCTCCTACCTTGGGTACAACAGTGGGCAAAGTAAGTACGTGTGGGGAAGCCCCTGCTGCTCCCCAGTAAATTCCACACTAGTCTGAAGCAAGTGGGAAAAGTGAGCAAAAGGAAAGTGGAATCAAGAAAGGGAACTTTGAGAGAAAGGGAACAATGTCGTAACAATGCCTGTGCACAATTCTGAGCCAGCCAGCACTGAGGGGGCACCTTAACAACTTTTGTCCCTATCTAGTGACAAATCTAGGCCATCTGCTTAGCATGTGCACTATCACAGCATTCAGCAAGGCAAAACACAGTTCTTTCTTTGTGGTCTGTTAACATCATGTATGGCTATAACCTGACAATGGCCTTTTGACCCAGGAGGGCACTTTCAACTTGCATGTTACCATACATTTCTTAAATACAGACCCTGAGAACAGTTTGGCAACAACCTGGCTTGCCAGTGTACGTACCAGCCTCTTTTCCACTGCAAAACAATAATATTGAAAATCAGAAACCTTTTGTGCCTTTGGCCTTTCTCTCCACTTCTCATTCCAAGATGAAAACAAGCACTGTTCTAATTTGAGCTACCCAGAGTATTTGACAGACCTCAGGTTTTTTTCCAGCCGCAACAAAGCACCTCTTTTTCTATTAGGCTGACCAGGATGCTCTGAGTTGTTTTCCTCTCTTCAGGACACCTCCATTTGGCTTTCCCTCACAGATTTGTGCCTCATCAACAGGGCATTTGTATTGGTCTCTACAGTTCTGTACCTCAAAAGAAGTGTGAACCAAAACTAGCAGAGGTTAACACTTGTATTATTTTGTGGGTATACCCACAAAATCCCAGTTTTAGCAGGTTTGGTGCATGTTGTACTAAGAGGAAGTTGGTAACTAAAGTTTTGGCAACACTTAATTGTGGAGACAGTCTTAAAAAGCCCATTTGGATGTAAATGGAAAATATGAGTAAACAGGACCAATCATCCTTGTAAATATATGCTGGACCTCGTGAAGATATCCTAGACAAACAGAAGCCGTTCAAGTTGACCCAGAAATCTTGCAACAATTAAACATACAATTACGTGTTTCCTCCGTAAACACAACACACCATCTTAACGTGCATTACATCCAGCCCTAATCCTCACCCTTTGTTGATCAACCTTCCCAACTTTGCATTCAGCCATACCTCTCACAGTAATTCATTTTCTCATTCAGACTTGCCATCACCCCAAATTTTACCAGAAAACAAAACCACCAACTCTGAAGTTCATCATCTTTGTAAATTTACTTTCTGAAAAGTAGACTCTAGTGACAAGAAACACCAGGGCTCCCCATACCTTAACTAAATCCACACCTATTCAACAATTACAAACAAGATTTTTAGAAAGATGAAACTCGTGTCACACAGCTCCTAAGGAGAGATTAAAGTTACTTTTCCCAAGCACAGGCTCATTTATAACTAGAACATTTTTTAAAGTGTTCCCTCTTAATGTTGGTCCTTTCAATGGAAGATTACATCAAACATTGGGTTTTTGAAGAGATTCCCAATTGTCAACTGTTTCCAGATTATTTTAGTTAAGCCTCCAAAACCAAAAGTCTTTCTTAAAAAGAAAAATCCCCACTGACATCCTTGCAGGAAAAATTCACTAAGAATTACTCACTTCAGCGTTGGGTTTTTTTGGCATTTTCTCCTGAAACAACAGGTGCTTGCCCTAATCAGGAACGATATTCAACTAGCTAAATCCATTATTCATTCCTACATTTATATTCTAATACATTATGGAATCCATTGCATTTATCTGGAAACTATACTACTCGTAGCATCGATCAAAAAGATGAGAAATACTGAAGGCTGAAGAAGAAAAGTGGTAAATGTCTCCTTCTGATGGCTTAAAATTGAATGAAGAACAACTTGTCACTCAATCCTTTATTCAAATCTTCAACATGTTTCCATGAGTCTCCCTACAGAGCAGAATAAAAATACTAGAGGCTTACTTTCTACAGGTTATTGCTTAGAATGATGAGATCTGCAAGCAGAAGTCAACCTCTGTTACCCCAAAATTCTCTACACACAGTTAGAAAGTGTTAAATCAAAAGGCCATGATCAAAAATTAGTTATCACTTTCATCAGACACTTGAATTCTGCTGTGGTTCCTGTGACTCTACTGACAGTAATTTTGTACAGCATGCTGCTATAGTAGGAGTCTGAAAAAAACCTGCACATGAGCTAAAGTACCAAACAAAACGTTCACTTTAGCTGAACACTGCTTTGTTCTGGGGATGGAGAAAGGAGGCAAGCACCTTGATCAACACGATGCCAAATGCCTCAATGAAACCACAACCTGTCCCCAAAATTCACCAGTCATCAGGTTTGCAAGGGCAGAAAACAAAAAAAGAAAAAACCAAAAAAGAAAGATGCAAGTTTTCAGATTAGAAAGACACAAAAAATAAATCTAAACTGAGAGGAGTCAGATCCTATGTAAAAACTTTTCCAGACTTTGAAGTTGTACAGATTAGGGTTTTAGTCAGTGTGTGTGTCATTTACTTTTACTCACTTTCTAAAAGAGAAAATGAGCCCTTATTCTTTAAATTAGGCACAAATACTACCAAAAGTATAAACAATCCACTAAACGAGCAGCTGGACACAACCTTCTCCCTTTCCTAATCCCTGACCCACAAATACCGTTTCCCTTTAAAATATGTGTTTTATTGCTAATTAATCTTCCTTGAAAAGTTAGGCAAGTCTTTTGAAGTGTTTCATAAAGCTTTTCAGGTAGGGTGCCTTTTCTTACATCATTGTTTTAGTGTAACAATATTAAATTTGGAGATAAAATTAGATACAAATCAACTAACTTCTCATAATAGTTCATTAAAACCAAATAAAAACCCCCATGGTATGACATGATCACTGGTACCTGGCCCCAATACTTTTTAAAGGCAGGATTTTGCCAGTTCAGCATTTGTAGCACCACTTTATCCTCTGTGATTCCAAGGCAATTTAAAAGAGTAACTTCATTTCCTGTGAAAATGCAGTCATCTCTGTGGTGAAGCTGGGAGGACTGAATGACTGAATAAAACCCCAAGTAATTCCTTGCCCAGTAATAAATATCAGCACAGACTGAGCATGATAAGTGAAATCTGAGCAGCACAGCAAGTTGTGTGTTAACACTGACTGAGGCTTTGCTGTTTCTCAGTTCATCAATATGTTCCAAGCCATCTCCTGCTCACCTGGTACATCCAATAAAAATGGTCAAAACAAGATCTGTTGTTTTCTCCTGTTGGACCACAAATCCTGTAGCACCATATTAAGCAGAAATGAACCACTCAAACTCCTGTGCAGGATTTATTAAATGCTGCATATTCAGATTCCACCCTCCTGCCTGGATATGCAAGCCTCTTCGCTTCTTTGAAAAGAAGGAACAGATAAAGAGCTGATTCCAATTATACCTAGACTACAACTAGAGTCACAATTTTGTGCATGATTTTGTACAGACCTGGCTGCAAACTTGCTGAAAAATTCTGACAGAATGCTCAGGCTTTTTTCTAAGTTCTCCAAGACCTGCAAAAGAAAACAGTAGAAAGCTGGAGAAAAGTTGACAACCCAGTGCTCAGCAGCTCTGCTCACTAGAAATTGGTTTACTATCAAGAGTAAATACAAGACACAAATATAAGGTGCCAGAAAAAGTCTGAGACTGCACAAACACTACATCTTACAAGCTACAACAGCTACTAGGACTTCTGTATGACCATGCATATGAAACGTTTGTACTTAGCTCAAAACCAGGAAATTAAAATGCCCTCTAGAGCTGGGATTGCACTGCTAATTAGCACCAAGTTAATGATCAAGGGACAGACACACACTAATAAAAAGAATGATAGTAATGGTTGTATTTAATCCCAGCCAAAGTGTATTCTAACCAACTTCCAGCAGATCCACACCCACTCTGATCACACCACCTGATCAGAACATGTAATGTGGGTTTCCATATTGCAGCGGTGGGTGAAATAGTTACCCACCCGGTCCCGCACATCCTAAATGCTACAAAACTTCAAACCACAGCAGTGTGCAAAGCAGAATTTATTCCACACAGCTTCAGCAGCTGAATTCACTGAGCAGAAGAACCGTGTTTCATATAATGTCAGAGCCTGCTGGGCAGCAGGGGGAGTATTTGGCCCAGAACCACACTCAAAATGAAGGAAACCATGAATTTTAAACACTTCATATCCCAAAGAAATCAGCCTGAAGCAAAAAAGAAAAACTATTTAGCAACATTATCTATGCCAGAGTTCAGTGTCAAATGACTGCCTATTGTTAACTTCAGAGCTGCGATACACACCACAAGATGCAGTGGGTTAGGTATCAGCAATAAAATCTGTAAACATTTTAGAGTGGTGCATTTTCATTCTAAGCTGCAGAAAAGTGAAAGTTGCACACAACGAAAAAAGAACAGCATTAAGATAAACAGCAACAGAAGAAATAGTTTATCAACCCCAAACAAGGAATTCTGCTGGATTTTTTTCATAAATGTTTCAAATTTGATGCTATAAAGGCTGAGTTAGGCACCTACGCTTACAGTGCCTATGTGAAAGATGACAGGTAAAAAAACCACCTTCAGACAGGAAGCCAAGTTTCTTCCTGTTGTTTAATCAACAATTACTAAGATTAGAAGGCTTCTTTCTTCTTCACTAAAGTATTGCCCCAGGATTTGTGAAAGGATAGATATATACAGATAAACAGAATGATTAAATGGTACATCTTTAGGACAACATTTTGTATGGCAGGAGTATATTCTATGGCCTATTCTATGGGGGAGTGGGACAGCGCATGAAGGAAAAAGTGTTTCATGCAGAAAGCACGGAGAGGCTGCCAAAAGTGAGTGTGGGCTTCTCTTACACCAGTGAATGTAGGTAAAATCCCTCCTGCTTGATAAAAATTCCAAAGTGTCATCAGGGGAGGAAAAACAAAAGTAATGATTCTTGCCATACAGGTAGAACATATGAAAAAATGTGTAATAAAACCTCTTCTTCATGACGCCCCCATCTTTTTCCCCCCCAGAAAGAAGAGTATAAATACACTAAACAGGTTAATGACAATTTATCAGCTCTCATCCCAACTCTAAGAGTGGCATCCAGATAACACTGACATGATGTCCAAAGTCCTCATCTTTGGCTATATTGCAGCAGTAATTCTCATGACTGCAGCTTATGGAGCACATTTTACAACTAAACTATCGCGTATTCAAGAACAGGAACTTCTTACAGCTTCAATAAGTGATTTAGCACAGCTGAAAAACTTCGAGAACGTAAGTGGTGATTTCCTTCTACCTGAAGATTCATTTGTATTTATTTTTTTCTATGTAAGTTTTTCAGAAAAATTAACTTTTTTCCCCCTTCTCTACAGAAATTTCTTGACTTTTACACACCGAATGACAAACAGGTGAGTTTGAATTTTTTGTTCAATTTTAATTCAATTTAGGGAGTGCAATTTCTTAAAGAAACTTCTGCTTTTGCTTTTTATTCTCAAACATTAAAAGGCTGACATGCAATATTATCTCATTGCTTCTGTGCAATAAGTAACACAAAATGAATACTTTGTATTCATCCTGCTTAAAACATTGCTGAATTTACAGGAAAAAAGTGGTTTATGAACAATCTAAAGATGATATAAGATCTGCAGGAGGGAATACTGTTGTGTTAAATCTAACACAGGAACAATTCTGAGAATGAAACCAGACTTAGAAATAGATTAAAGCAGTATCCACATGAAATCACCCACATTTTATCTAAACTAGAGGCAGAGCCACTGGTTGGTTCTTGTTTAAGATGTTGTAAGTCTTTTATATCCTATCAACGATGAAACTCAGTTATGCTCTACTTAATTCTCCTCAGGAACAAAACTTGACCAAGCCCTTCTGCATACATAAGCTATAAACCATGTTTTATGGCACTGAGTTAATATCCGAGACTTACTTCCACAAGAATACCATAATTGTGGTCACCTCTCTCTAACACACTGCACATCATCGTGCAGAGAGTGTTCCAAGTACAGCTCTACTGCAGAAAGGCTGCTGATTTGTACTAGCTTTCATTCAGCATGCAAACAGCCCAATAAACAAGAGCATGAATTATTCACTACTGGGAAGTAGTTAAAAGCTTTACACAAGTTATCTGTTAGCTGCTTTGAACCTCTGGTAAGTTTCTAATTCAGAAGACTTCTCACTTAACAACAATTTTGTTTCGGTACAGATTTAAAGTCAGATTCTGCAACCACTTCCTTATCTGTGTCCCTTTCTCATGTGCTGGCAGCTTTAAGACCTGACTATCTCAGAGATCCAGGGCTTAAATGCAAATGTTTGGGGCTGATCAGTAACATATTGTCAGTGAGTGCCTGAAATAGCTTGCAAAAAGTGATGCATAAAGTTATTTACCCTGTTCAAAAGCCAGCTCTGATGCAGACATTAGATAGAGTAACCAAAGTGCATCAACTGAAGATGCATCCAGGCGAGGCCACCTGTTTGCTAACACACGATTTTCAGATGGCAATCAGGGGTAAGGCTCAGTTTAGGAATAAATATTACAGCTTTGTGTCCCCAAGAGATATTGTAACACTTCAAGTGTTTTGTAAAGACTACTCACTTTTCAAAAGCTAAAGAATTAAAGCCACATATATAGCATCCCCCAAGACAACTTTGAGGGCAACAAATGAACTGTAATACACTGCAGAAAACAAACAGCTCAGTTCCTGACATGAGGATAAAAACAACAGGGCATTGAGATTTTGAAAACTGGAACAAGGAAAACAAGTCACACGTGTAACAATTTTGCTGACTGTTCTAGGAGTGCAGCCTAGAATGTTACCTGAAAGAACTGGAAGTCTTGGAAAAAGCTGTGGAAGAGAAGGACAAGAGACATATTATAAATATCAAGAAGAATCTTGAGCCTTTTAAGGTAAGCAATCTTTTATAAGTGCTACCGAAAAAAAAAAGGATATAAAAAGAAATAAGTGTTTCACTGTGTCTGTGCATCAAGATCTGTGTCATCAGCTCATGAAAATACAGGGTTTTGTACAAAAATATGCTAAGATTAACTACATGAAAACAGCTATTTGCATGGTAATCTAATACAGTAAAATAGATTCGAGCCCTACTGGTTATACAAGCCAACATTTAATAAAATATGATATTTGTTTTCTTTGCTGAATCATGCAAAGCATCTTATGCTGACAAAAGCTTGCTTTTAGGAGCATAACAATTATTTACACAGCAATGGCTTTGAAAATTGTGCCATAGGTTTATGACTGGAGGGCCCAGGGATGAATGTAGTACACCCCTATACTACTAAAATAAAATCCATGGCCTAGAGATCCTGGTAGCATTCTGGGAGTACTCTTCAGGCTACAAACATTGAGAGTTATTTTTTGTTAAAGTAAAATCTTGACAGAAGTTGATGTATCACTGTTAAAACCAGCTAGCAAGAGAGTTATCACCAATCAATAAAATTCTCTGTATTGCAGGCCAGTAATTCCTCAAACCCAACATGCAAGAAGTGTGAATCACACGAGAAGAAAAAGTTTCCTGAATTTCGCCAAGAACTGAACAGCTTCCTGCAGTCTATGCTGAAAGAAATTGTATAACTATTTTTATTTTTACTGCTACATTATTTATTGAAGTATTTAATTATGAATAATTTATATATTTTGCCATGTGGCATATTAGCTTGTCCATTTTGGGACCACTGAATGTTCTTAATGTGGGTGGTAAGACAGCCTGTTCTAAGATCACACTTGATCCTTTCTGTAAGCCCTAGGGGCTCAATGTTCTTTGGAAAACTCATTCATTGTCACCTTGTCAACAACCTGAGACAACTATTTATTGAAAAATCTATTAAAAGTTAGTTGTAGATTATATTTAATAAATGTAATGGACATATAAAAATCATGTCTTGAGTCTTCTTTGTTACATGATAGTGTCTTTTTTACAGGTGACTTAATAATCTATTTTTTAAAAACACACAAAAAACCCCAATGAAGCATTTAGCAGCATGCAAGTGTGCAGGCTCAAAGCAAGACAGACTCAAAGCAAGACACCTGCATATAACCTCTTTTAAGCAATATAAAATGCCAGTTTATGCTGGCATGCAGCACAAGGTATGGAATAATAGTACCAAATTGCTTCCCCCTAAAAAGAAACCCAAATGGAATAATAGTACCAAATTGCTTCCCCCTAAAAAGAAACCCAAAATAATCTCTTTTTTCTGAGCTGTACTACTTAGCTGCACAAGCTTTCTGCAGGACACACTTTTCTCATTGGTGTAAGCAAAATATATAGTTCCCAAAATTCTTTAGTGATGGGGAAACATGAAAACAGTAACACACCTGACGTAACAACTGTGCAGGTAACTGAGGTCCCAGAACAACTGACATAAAATTGATGATCAATGTATAAATCCATGTGAACACACTGCATTGTCAGAAATCTTTCTGTGGAACCTCAGAAATGTCCTTGCTCCCAATACAGATGGACTCAGTTATGTGACACTAATTTTATGCAGAACGAGACAATGTAAGAGCATCTTTTACGATACAAAAGCCCCAAGTCAATGCTAACAAGGCAGGCTATAATTGATGAAAGTGAGCCTACTACAACAGCTATCAGCTATCGTTTAGACTTTGATGCATTTTCCTGGTGGGTGTGGTATGGAGTACTTCACCTTAAACTTAAAACCAGACTAACAATGGAAAAAACAGCAGTTTCCTTGCACGCTGCAAAGAGAAGATAGGCGTTAATGACAGCTTTCTGCCAAAACTGGGAAAATACTCACAGCACTGCCGTCTGTTTCTCTACTCATCTTCTCTTCCCACGGCGCAGGAGTGCTCTGTCCCCACCCACAAGGACTCAGGAAAGTAAATACTGTCACTCACTTCAGCCACAAACAGATAAGCTCCACCCTCTCCTCAAATCAGATGACAGCAATAACAAAAACACTTGAATACAGTAGGACATAGAAGACGAGAAAACAGGCAAGAAACTTCTGCGTAAGAATTCTTTCTACCTTGTCAATCTTTGTAGAAAAATCCTTCTCTTTAAAGAGATTCCTTCTTACTCCATAAATTCTTAAAGGCAGCATGCAGAAAGAAACAGCATCACACACAACACATGGTTTGGCAAACAAACCTCTTCCAGTCTCAGCTCAGACATTTGTCTGCAGTGCTGTCCTAGCTCTCAGCAACCAGAGAGAGGCTGAAAGAGCAGTTTTTGTTAAACGCAATTCTCTTAATAAACGAGGCTTCCTTTATAATTTCCTTAAGCACAAGAGCCCTCAACTTTGGCAATTGGGTAAAACCTATCCTGGAGTCAGTCTGTGCAGTTGGGCATCCCACATGGAATAACCAAGACATTTTCTAAGTCCCTGAACAGTGAGCATAGGAACGGTAAAATAGTTCAGAAAGCAGGAAAGGATGGTAAAGAGATACTTGCCATGCATTCATAAGGAAAGGCAGAAGCTGGAGCTCATTAACTATTTCACAAACACAAGCAGCATAAAAATACATACTTGCTTTGGCATTTGGTCTAGCACAAACTGTTTTGGAGTTGGGCTATTCTGAGACAGCTGTAGGTTTAGTCATGGAAGGAGGAGGCTTTGCCTGTCCTAGCTCCAGTTTTGGGGATCACCACATCACTTTCGCACAGTACCCACGCTCTACTGTGTATTTTCAAAACATTTTCTGGCTGGCTTGCTCCCCATGTAGCACCTCCATCAAGCACTTCAAGACACTTTTCAAAGAAATACTTGCATCTAGACTGCTGATACATAGAGCTAGCTGAGGCATGAGAAAGGTGCTTGTAATCATTTATCTCTGTTAAATTTACATCTAATTATATGCAGGTTCACATACTTAAAGTGTCTGCAGGATCGACTCCTGTATTTGCCCAAGCTTTAAAAGATGTCTTTAAAGAAAAAGGATGTTGTTAAAAGCATCTGAAAATGCATAACAAGGTGAACTTTACTAGACATACCTTGCCCCTGTAAGTTGTAAAAAAACCTCAGCAGAACCCCTTAGTTATAAAAATTGATTTCCTGAGCTGCCTTCTCCTGCTTGATTGCACAGCTCTAGGATCAAATTAAGATGTATGACATGACACACATGACATGACAGGGGTATGTACATATGTGGCATGTGACATTTATGTGACATGCATCTGACATGTGAAAGTATGAAGTCTGAGATGCGGTGTGACATTATTATTAGTCCTGCCTCAACCAGAGGCAAAACCAGCTGTGGGATTGTTTTTGCCCAAAAACGCAGGGGCACTTGGGTAATGCAGAGAGATGGGGAAACACAATGTGTAGCTCAAGGGGATTTGATTTTGGTGTGAGAACAGTCTGTAATGCTGAATTGTGTAATACTGTATGTAGTGTGTACATCTAGGATGGATAGAACCCACAGTGATGGACTAAAGGAAGTCAACCCACCTCTTAGAGGGAGAGCCATTGACTACAGAAATGAGACCTGTGCTCATATGTAAGAAGGATGAATGTTCTGTTCCAGTCAGGACAGGGTTAAGTTTTTGCAATATTCAGGAGAGGGCATGGCCAAGCCACAGAGGTCATTCTATACCACCTCACATCATTGCTGGGGATGGAGGAAATGGGCCCTCTTTCCAGGGAGGAGTTCCTTCTGGTTGAGAAAACATGGTGGAGGGAGCCGTCCAGTATTGCCTGTTACTGGGGGTTTTTCCCCCCTCATGTGAACCACTGCCATTTCCAGTAAATTGTTCTTACCTCACCCCCATAGCCTTCGTCTTCCTGCCTCCAATTCTCCTCTCCATCCCACTGCAGAAGGGCAGTGAAGGGGGGCAGAGAGCAACACACAGTCTGGGGAGTCTTCGTGGGGGCATGGAATTGGGAAGTACCATTCCTGAAGGTCACCATGTGTCACTCCACAGGTGTGAGTCAGGCAGAGCTGCAGGAAGTGGAAAGAACACCCCCACACACCACCCCACCCTTCCCCATATCCATGTGCACATCCATTCTTCCCCCTGGTGCTCAGTTCTTCTCAAGCAGGGAGGGAAGAGGCTGAGCTCAGCCACAGGCTGCTGCTGCTCACATGTCTCTGTCTGCTCAGTGCCGTATCTGTATGATGCACACCTGCTCCGTGTGCATACAGCCTGTTAATCCAGACCTGCTGGGAATACAGCTTCAGCCTCAGCCCTGGAACTGCAGCACTCTTGCCTCGCTCAGGTCTGCAGGATCCTATGTTTTGGAATTACTTAAGTAGCTGAGGAAAAACCTGGATGCAACACCTCCATGCTTCCACTTAATAGCTCAGTGCATTCTGCATATGCTGATACTTAACTAAAGAGCAATCCAGACAAAAGAACTGGACCTACACTGGTGCCGTCAAGTCATTTCTCAAGGACACAGCGATCATGTCCAGCACAACACATCCTTTTCACTAACAAACCTCTCTCTTCCTAAGGCAGCACCCTAAGCTCCACGGAAATTTCAGACTGCTGTTCGATTAATAAAAATGGCTGAAGTACATGAAAAATCTCAGTACCTGTACATATTTCAGGCTTCTGGCTTGACTACAGGAAACACCTTGGTGCTGATATCTCAGCCGATGTTTAAGTCCATAAAGAAAACCAGCCCAGAATTGTACAGAATGCAAACACACGTGTGGTATGCTGCGTGTATGTCAGATTTGACATGTGTATCACTTTCCAGCATGTGTATGTACGTAGGTACAGCTAAGACATTGTCAAGGACATTTATTGAACTTTTAACACCCCTGCAAAAAGGGAACATTGTGCTCTAGCCCGGAATACAATGGCCATTTCCAAGCATTCTTAGAAAGAAAACATTACATAGAACAAGTAGTTTGTGGAGCACGTGCCCCAAAAAACCAACCACCACCACACAATCTCCCAAGTTAAAGTAAAGCAAAACAAGAGAACAGGTTAGCCAAAAAAAGGTCAAGGACCAAGCAGTAACAAGTCAGTGAGCTTCAACTTGTAAATGACCTTAAGATCATCCCCACAGAAGATGCCACATACTAGTTAGAAAAACAGATTAAGGAAAAAAAAATAGCAGAAGGAGGAATTTGTTTTAGAATCCTCTAACACTGAGAAGGTGAAACATGACTACAGCACTACACTCGCTGTTCCTGATGTAGCAGAAGACTGCGTAACTTCCCACCCTTGCATGATTTACAGAAATCAAGGAACATAATCCAAGTGTAGTGCCTAGCTCGAACACACCCGTGTTTCACAACACCACACCAACTCCAAGCATGGCACCTTAACAACACCCTCCCAATGCTACCATGCTCTTACCAGGACTTAAAAGGAAGCAAATTCCCTTGTGACAGGCACCATTTTCCAGGTTACTGTGTACGCAGACAACTTCACAAGGACTTGTCAGTGCAGTGATGAAGTCATCTGAGAGTGCAGGAGCCCAACTCATCCATAAGCATTAACATTGACAGGGTTTGGAGCAAACCACAAAAGCTGAAAAAACCTTGTTTCTGGTGACTTCTGTACTACATGTCATTATTTTCTGATTTCCAGCTTTGACACCTGCATAATGCTTTAAACCCACCACCAGAACCAGTAATTGTCACAAAACAGTTGACTAACAGCTGGTCATTCCAGGTTTCACATTTGGAAGTACACAAATTATTTTTTACCTCTTCTAGCACAAACAACAAGCCACTTGGCAAATCCACACTAAACAAAACTCTTCGCAAAGGATGGATGCCTACAAATAAAGCACAGATTGCCCTTTTTTTTTTGTTTCTGAAAGACTCTCACATTGGTATGTCTTTTTTGCTTTTTAGAAGAAATCCAGCTTCTACTGATCTTTTTTCATTCTTAAAGTTATGAAAATGCAAGAAAAAGAAGAAATCAATATACAGAAATCCTGAAACTATCAGGAAAAAAAACATGTTAACTGCACAGGGTGGGGATTTGTAGGAGTGGGGGTGAGGGAGCTGAAATAAGGTGGCATTGGGGTGGCAAGGCAGAACGAAGATTTACAAAACTGCTGGACACTCCTACCTATGAGGAAATACCAATTTTGGGAAAAGACTGAACTGTTACAGGTGGTTTAATAACTGCATTTAAACTGACAAGAAACAGTCCTGGAATTGTTTTCTTCCTATAACTATGAACCTAAAGTTGAACATTTTACTAATCAGAACTATATTTACTGAAACAGATCATCCGAACTGACTTCACATCCAATCCACCTCCATCAGTCACTGAACTGTTCAAAATGTGGAGACTTCACAATCCATGATCCATAACTGTGTTGCTCGAAGTAGCTCTGCAGCAAGCTTTTAGCTTCTTGGTACAACTGAGATTTAACCTAAAAGAAGAAGAAAGGCAGACCTTGAAAAATCTCAAGAATGATGGTTAGAGAGATGTGTGTTCTTTACCACCAACATGTAGTAAGCATAAACATTGTAAAAATGATACCCATAAATCTTACAGTTCCCTCAGCTGCTGACAATGAGAGGAAGTTTTAGACTCTAAAAACATTTTCCTTCTGGGCATTTAGTAGGATGAGAAAATTGCTCTGATTGTTCTGTGTTTTTCAGAGTTTTCAGTTCTAGTAATACCTTTATAAATAAAATACACATTCGTTATCATTCAATTCAAATCTAAACACATGAACATTCAATTAGCAAGCGATTTCACTTTAAAGTAGTTTCTGAATCATTAAAAAAATTATCCGTTCCATGTTTTGACAGGAGGAAAAAAGACGCTTACTTTATACAAGCTGTTCAGGTGAACTCTCCAGCAAAAACAGAAAATCACCCCTGGCTATCAAATCAGGTTTGAGAGTAGCCACTAAGAGACTCCTTATTCCCACTCCCCCTCCCTGTGTCAGCTCACCTTTGCCTCATGGTACGTTGCCAACTGGAGCAAATCATCCCGCCCAGCCTCCCTGGCGAGCATCCTGAAGCGGCTGAACATGGCGGCCTTGCACAGGCGACTGGCCAGGCAGGTGCCGCTGCGGAACGGGGAGCTGCAGTGGGAGCAGGGAAACAGGGATGGAACTCAGGAACAAACACACTACAAGGAGACTGCTCTGATCATTACAGGGGTTTTGCCCTCACTCCTAATACTTTGGGAATGCCATCGAGCTGGAATTCACCTCAATTAGAATCCATCTCAATTGGAACCCTACTAAGTTTTATGCATTGTGAAAGCTAAAACATTTTCACTGCTACAGACAACAGGTATCTCCACTCAGAGAACTGTTTTGTTTGCTATCTTGGTATCTCACTGTGAAGTTACAAGGTCTCTAACACTACACCTAATCCCAGGATGCATTCAGCTAGCACAGGACAGAATCTGTCTCATAGCTTAAAAACTGAATACTCCAATGAACCAGCACAAACCCATAATTTCCAACAAAATGAAGATAAATGCTAACCTTTCAGTGGTTTTCCCACTTAACCCATCCACAACCTCCAGGGATGCATCTGACAGTGTCCAATTCAAACTAAGCGACCACCGGTTCAAATCTGTTTGGATTGGCAGTGCAGCTTTCACCAGGTAAACATGAGATCTGTTGACCAGGTAAGGCACAGGAAGCTTTGATATAAGTTCGTCATCAAGACGCTGCTTTATGGTTATGTCCAGTCCTTTTGTATCCTTACAACTTCCATTTCCTAGTAAACAGGACAAGATCATTTACATAGAAGTATATCAAATTAAAAAAAAGCAAAGTTAACAGTGCAGATGTTTCTGCACTCTTAGAAATTACATTATAGTCATTTTTTCACATAAAATTCATGTTTGGAAAGATCAGCAGACCAGTTCCAATATTCAATTTGCTGAACAGAAATGATTTCTCACTTTCTTCTCCAGAGACATTATTATTTTCATTGGATACCTTTTTTTTTTTTTGAACCATTGTTTTTCATCAACTCTTTATGTTCCCTGCAGAAGACACCACTAAAATAGAGCTTTGGTATTCCAAATTAGAAAATGCACTAAGGAGTTTGCCCACATTACTCCACATCCAACAGCATTTCTGACTGCCTACTAAATAAATACACTTTGGTCCACTGCATCTCAATGGAACAATGCTGTAATTCTTCAAAGAATCCATGGTTTAGTTCGTGCTTTATAAAATGCAATCAAAACTGGAATATGAAAACACATAACCCCCCCCGCTGCAATCTGCACTGAACATACCCACAAAAATGTTGCTGATGTACATGGGTTCAATGAAGTGGCTCAGCAAGGCTCCCTGAAGACCGACCACCTCCCACTTGGCGAGTTTGTCACCAGCTGACATGCTGCTCACTCTGACAGTCTTGGAGGGACAGCAAACAGCCAGGTAAATCCTGCCTTCCAGGGCAACGTGCAGACTCAGTTCTTCACTGGCTTCGTAAGCAGATATAGACTGGGGACCGAGATGCCTACGGCAGGACAAGAGAACACATTTCAATGAGAAAGCACTCTGATCAGAGATTACACTAAGTGGTATCTAATGCTGTTTCTCAGAAAAGAAGAATCAGTAGATCTGGGCCTTGTATTATCTTCAACGTTTGTAATTCTTAGAAACACCACATGGAGCTGCTGGAGCGCCTAGAACATGTAAATCATTATTTAAATAGGAAATAGTCACTCAATCTAATCTTAACCACCAGTCGTGCACACTTTAAAAAGATCAGCTGCAAACAAGCTGTCACTTTGTGTCTACTCACACTCTAATAGAAATTACTTGTGAAAAAGCAGCTGTAAGGTTCTTAAAATCTCCTTTAAAACATAACACTGTGATTCTCCAAAATATTTAAACAAGAAGATGCAACACATAAGAGACAAACCAGTGGTTGTTCTGAAGCAAAACAATTTTTCCCCTTAGTTACAAAGGGCTAAGAACTCAAAGCAGAGCCTTTTGTTTCAATTCAAGGCTTTTCGTACTTCAACTCTGTGGTGCAAAGGATGACATTAAGTCATCACATGCACTTGCTCAGTAAATTCATGGTTTATTAGAATTTTAATAGTATCTTGGGAAAGGGGTCAACAGGTTACTGTCTGTAATAAACAAAAGCTCATCCTATAACCCATATAGAATTTTTTTGTATCATCATATTGAGTTGTATCTCATATTTATCACTACTACCCTGTACATTAATGTTCCAATACAAGATTAATTTTTATCTTCCACTCTATCTCTAGAAATACCATGGTACTTACACCCCTGACTTTAACTGAGCAGTTCCTTTTGGAAGCTGGTTCACGTAGAGAGAGAGGGTTATATTCTGCTTTAGGGTAAGCAGCTTCGAGCCTGGTGCTGTGCAAAATATGGATCTCTCCGCCTTGTCTGGATTTTTGTTATAGAACAGCAAAAGATGTCTGTACAAGTATCTAAAAGAAAAATACATTACAATAACACTGTATATTTTATATAATATATAATAATATAAATATAGCTATACTATATATTATTTGTTAGTTTATATTACTGTAAATCTAAGTGCAAAGTACAGCTGAAACAAACTGGCTGCAAGGGAACGATTTGCAGAGACATTCTCACCTGAGCAGGGAACGCCTGGCAGTGACAGTGGCATGGCTGTCATGCAAGAGCCTTCCACAGGACTCCGAGCGCCGGCTGTAGTTGCATTCTCCTGTCCCCAGAGCTACCACTTCATGCTGCCCACCTGAAAACATAGATGGTGCCAGGTTCAGCTGGTCTGGCTGCCCACCAAGCTGCTCCCACACTCTCAGTGCTCTTCGGGAACAGGCTTCCCACTCCCCAAAATTCACAATCAAACCAGACTTGCCTTTTTCAATGATGAAGGCAGCGATGGAACTGCCACAGCTTTGGTACTCGGGGTGTTGGGTAGTCAGGCGGTTAAACACTTCTTCAAGTGTTTGTGAGACTTTCTGATAGATATGCTCTCCTCCTAAATGAAACAACAGAATCCAGCAAGACACGAATTTGCAGGTAAAGGAAAAAACAGACAGGAGCAACTTGCCAAGTCATAAACCTGAACACATGTTAAAAGCACAATCACCCATACTTTTGGGATTCTGAAGATCCTCAGGATTAAAAGAAGCTCAAGAACAGCTAAACACTTGATGCTTTTATCATTCATTACAATAACAACAGGATAGTTTGATCACCTAATGCGCACCAGTTCAAGTAAGGACACAGAGTACTGTTTCTATTTCTATCATCTGAACTGGTGATAGAAATTCAAGCAATTTACTTGTGTCCATTTGTAGAATAAACCTAGCAATACTAGTTCTTACAGCCTTCAAATATGTTTAAAACAATAGTAACAACATAGAGATCACTAAATGTATTAAAAGATTTTATGGATTTATTTATTTTAAGAAATAAACTACTGGGCAATTTGAATCAGGAGAAGAAAAACAAGACTATTCCTTACCAGTCCTTGGAACACAAGCAGAGTTTGCAGCAGGGCGGAGCTCAGCAGGAACACAGGGAAAATCTAAGAATTTAACAATATTTTAAAGTGGGATGGACATTTCTGATTTCTAAACATGAATCTTGCACTATTTCCAGCAAGTCAAACTTTCTAATTCTCTAAGAATTCTCTTTTCTGATTCTGAAGTCCTTATAAGCTTAGAATGATTTAGACAGCAAAACTCAAGGTAAAATATTATGGCAACTAAATTCTGTTGAAAGCAGTAACTCAGTGGGGAACTCTTTTAATCATAAAAAATTCAAACCCACTTGAGGTGTACTTCATGTTGCTGTACCTAGTGAGTAGCAAATCAAGTGCGACAAGAACAAATGAATTCCTTCAATATTCTTGGCATCAGCTGATGCAACTCTTAATACACAAATGACAAAAATAAAAAAACTGTTTCAGAAGAAACTACAGATTTGCCCCGTGGATACAAAACACCTGACAGAGGCCATGACACTGCAGTATTTAATAAAACCACAGATATTTTGCATAGGACACTGTTAAGCCAAGCATTTCAACTTCTAATTAGCTGTTGCTACAATATTTACCTGTATCTTTAAAAGACTTTGCCCCTGTATTCTCCAAGTTAAGTACCTCAGCCAGAGCCAGTTTGCCTGCATTTAATTTAGATTCCTTCTTGTTCTTTCCCAGCCCTGTCTTGTAGCACACACCATTTATCACAGCACAAAAGGCAAAATAAGGCCTTATGAGATCGCCTTTAAAGGAGAAGAAAAAACCAGACATAATCAGTGAAATTATTTTAAGGTACTTTATCCATAGCTTTATGTCCTTCTACTAATTCCTAAAATAAATACAAGACAAAAAGACAATTTTGGCAAAATATAACTCATCTTTCACCTCCCCAAGAATTTTGGCGGCTTTCACTTTGTGGACTTTTCACAAAGTTCTGGTAACAGCCATAATTATACAGAATTCACCTGATCTATTTCTGTGGCACTTCATAGTGAGAAACAGCTGTGGAGGCAATAGAAGGGCAGCCAAAACCCAACACATGTGGGGGGTAGTGCAATCAACAGTAAAAACATTCAGCTGTGTCAGTGCCATCAAATACTAACTGCAGCAACTCGGATCATCTCAAGGATAAGCAAATAGTACTTTATTTAGGAGTGGAAGTATTTACCTGCCACACTCGTTTCTTTCCATTCAAGCTGCAGGTTGTGTATTTTGGCAAACAGGTGCAAGGCAGATACTGAGTTTATTAGTCCCTCTTTGTATCTTTTGATCAAATCAAGGTCTTTCTGTGAGGGAAGGGCTGATAATGGGGTGGTGTCTGCTCCTTTAAAAAGGAAAGGACCTTAAACAAAATTAAGGAGAGAACTGAGCACACTCTCTGAAAATCTGCTTACAATAAATGCTTTTTAGACATTTCTAAAAGAAACAAAATTCACTGTAACACATTAGTCCTTCGTACTGAACCCTATGTTAACAACAGCAATTCAAAAATTGTGTGTGTATCCTCTTTTAAATGCATCAAAGCTTTAATTTGTAGTAAATCTAGTAACCTCTGAATATATAAGTTATTACAAAAAGGTACAACATATATTCCCCTCCCCTCTCTTGTAAACCAACAATCAAATCAAAATTGCTGATGGCAGATACCAAACAGTGGAGCCTGTGTTTTTTCCACACAAAACTATGCAGCAGTGGGACCCCCTGCTGTAAGACACTATAAACGCTTCAGCAACCCCTAGATAGATAAAATCATCACCTTCAGGGGTGTGATATACACAGACAGAAGCACATCCCAGACAAGAACTAAAATAAACCCTTGTTTTCAAGTACCGCCTTTACCTCAACACAATTACTCAAAGTGACAGGATTCAAAATACATCCTCAGACATCTGAAACTGCAGTTAAAACCCTTCACAATGTTATTTATGAAAATTCATGCAGCAGAATATATTCTGTATTTTGTCTATCTACAGTACTTTTAATGTTCAACTTGAATTTATAATTAGGTAATGCTGCAGACTACATATGCAACCCCACAACAAATGGCTAGCAAACTTCCAGCACAAAAAGACTTTAGAAGAGGAGGAACAAGTTCAAGGAGATGCTAAAGAAACCATTTAAGAAAACACAGTGATAAGAAAAAGCAGCAGAGGGTTACAAAGTTACTTTCAATAGCATTAACAGCTAATCCCGGTGTATAAACTGGAAACTATACCTGGATTTTTCATCACCCCTGGTTCACTGCACCTCACAGCAGGTGGAGGATTTGGCTTTGCAGTCACAGGCTCTGGATGATCCTTTGAAACTGTATGTCTGAGAACCTCGGCTGGCAAAATCTTCTCAGGTGCGGGGTGGAAGGCAAGCGTTGCTGCACCATCAAACCAGCCACTGCTGCTCGCCATTTTCGACCGACCTACAGAAGCTTAATAGTAACTCTGCGAGTCGCAAAGACACCCTGCAAAACACGCCGCAGTTCTCCTGGTCAAGCTGTTTCACAAGAACAGCAAGAACAACTCGCCCAGGCTGGGGTAGAACCCAGACCCGATGTCCTTCCCAGCAGGGCGGCCGCTTCTCCCTTTTGTTAAGCCACCTTCCCTCACGCGTAACGCGGCTCTGCCGCTCGCCTTGCCGCCCTCTCGAAGGACACGCCAACTCCTCACGCCGCTCTTGAGGGCGCGAGGCGAACTAAAGCAGCAAAGCTGTTCCTTCCCAAGTTTCCAGGACAAGCTAGCGCTGGAGTTGAAGTGTTTGGTACCTGCATCTGCCGCCCTCGTCCTGCTGTGGAGGGTTCCTCAGCACTTACACCTCGAGGTGTGGTGGGCAGGTGGAGCACGCCTGAGGCCCCGCGAGGGTGGAGGTGCCAGCCGCCCTGAGGCGATGGGCTCCGAGAGCCGAGCTACCCTCACGCCTCTCCCCGCCGGGCCTTCAGAGCCGGAGGCAGCCCCACCCAGCCCTTCCCGCCATTTCATGAGGGGAACGCCCCGCCAACGGGGCGCGGCCGAGGCGCGAGGCCGCACCTGTGGCTGAGGGAGGAGCTGAGGGAGCGAGGCCGCCGCCCGGTTTTGACCCGGTGCTGCCTGCTGGGCTTTAAGAGCGCTTCCCAGCCATCTGGTCGCCTTTCCGGTTCCCTGCTCGTCTTCCCAGGCCGCTCCCGCCGGGCAAGGGCGGCAGCCGAAGCCACCACAGCCGTCACGGAGCGGGAGCAGCCGCTTCCCCGATGTCAACGACAGCGCCGCGTCCGCGCTTCTGGTCGGCGCCGCGCTTCCCGCCTTTTCCGGCTGCTTCCCGAGCTCCTGGCGCCCGGCCTCTGGGCTTTACCTCACTTAAATCAACTCTGCAAAGTTACACTTAAAACACTCTCTTCTTCTTGTTCAGCTTCCTTGATTAATTCAAAAAAAGGTCCTGTACAGTAGTTAAATTTTATTACAAGTGTAATAAAGTTCATGATTTTTAGCACTAAGGCAATCACAGTTTCATAAGTTATATATATATATATATAATTTACACCAGTCTACATTGACAAATCAATTACTGGTCACATCAACAAGGGGTTTGTGTTATGGCAAATAAAATTTTAAGAAAATTCACAGTTAATCTGCAAGTATTGTAAAGATGCAGGATCATATTGCACATCATAAAATGGACGCTGAGGAGCAGATTTACAGTGTTCCAGCTATTCCTTCACAGAATATACATTGGTCATCATCATCATCATCATCATGCAATAACTTCAAATACAGAATGGTATCAAGTACCACAGTAAACAGTTACTCACAATGTAAGTTTTAAATAGAGTAGCAAAAAGCTGTTAGGTTTCTCTTTAAACCATATTTAAGTTCTCAAAATATAATAAAACACTTTGATAAAATCAAATGGAGTTCGGGTTGTCACATTGTACTTTTAATATTCTTCTTTGTCTTTTCCTTTCTTTTCCTTTTCATCCTGTAGTGCAGTACCAAGTTTCTTTATAAGGACTGACAAAACTTTGTCCAAAGGATCCATGACACCACGCTGCAGCCACTTAGGGATAGTAGTCCTTGCATGGTGAAAGCCCAGCTTTTGGAGGATGTAGTCAACACCAACGGGATCAATTTTTCTCCCAGTCCAGGATATTAATCTAAAAAAAACAATAAATAGAAGACTCTGTCTCAAATATATAAATATAGCAAACAGGTATTTGTATACATAAAAATCCATTTTTCCCCAGTGTTATTTTGTGACCAATTTAAATCTAACAGGCACTCTTTTGAACTTGATTTGGACAGATAAGTTCAAGATGATCAATGGAACACCCTCTCAAAGGAAGAGGATGTTTAAGGAGGTGAAAAACCTGACTGGGCTGCCTGCAGATCATGTTTAAATTGATTTATTTGTAGCACAAAATGCCAAGTGTCAAGATTTGTTTGGCCTGGACGGATGTGTTGTTTTGATATGTCAATGAACACTCAGGTCCTCCACCCGTGTCAGCAGAGGTTAAAAAAACCAAACCCACACGGAGAAAAGTCAGTTTCAATGATTATACACAGAAAATATTGAATTGCTGCCATATGCACTTTATTGTGTACTAAGTTTAAACAGCCATATGGCACTGAGTAGATCCTGCATTTTTCATTTTCAGGTTGAGCGTTGAAAAACTAAAACTGGAATGCTAAAAATGGAAAACTGCAAGATGAAAATTGTATGGCTGAAAGTGAATGGACAGAGTGAAATTAAGTAGTTTAAGTTTACTGTATGGTAATTCTGAAGAGCCTCCAACAATGCCTTTACTCTGCATAAATTCTAATCTAGAAGTTAATGCACAGCCAAAGAGACTGCAGCTAAAGGTGCTTCTTACCTGAGCGTGGGTTCCAAATGCCAAGTATTGCACATAAATTCCCTCCAGTCAACTGTAGTGTAGGTAATGCTTTCCTCTGCCTCTTTGTCAGTGGAGCTGTCCTCAAGGACACCAACAGAGCTCTTCTGCCCTGGACGAGCAGCCAAAATGCGAGGAGGAAAAATTGCTGCAAAGGGGAGAGAGGAAAAACACCAGTCAGTCATGAGCAGCTTGCTTGGATTCTTTTTGTATGTTATTTAAATAAAACAAAAGCACAAGTCTCAACAAGAAGAGAACCACCTCAGTTTTACAGATTTTCTGCAAAAGACCACATATTGTTTAAGAATGAACGTTCCAAATTTGAATGCTGCAACTGAACATACTGAGGCAGAAAAGTAAATTATTCTGAAATCAGAAAAAATGTATGCCTTGAAAGGACTCCACTGATGAAAGGCTTGCAGCAACAATAATAAAGCTTCCTAAAACAGTTTTCATCTGCCTATACCATCTTACGAAGAGAAAGGTAAACACCAGCTGTCAAAATAGGAGCATGATTACGGCTTAGAGTGTATTTACTGTCAAATAATCTGACAACTGCAGATTGTCAGACAAGTGTTACTTCATGAACAACAACTCACCTTTTTCTTTTTCTTTTAGATAAGCAGACACCAAGTCATGCAGGAACATGATCAGTTCAGCATCCATAGTCACACAGATGTGGTCTGTAAATTCAGTTACTACACTGCATTCCACCTTTGGTTTAACACTTGTATCTACAGTCAGATAAAAATAGTATCAATACACTTACAAGTGCATACAGTGTATGTAAAAAGTACATAGAATTTGAATGCATTTGAAAATAATATTTCTTTCATGGAACCAGCAACTCTTGAGAGGAAGGATCACAGTTAACATTTGTGTTTAGCACTTTTTAAACAGTTTTCATATCAGAGTCACTTCTGGTAGTTTAGAAAGGATATTGAAAATAAAGAAATACTACCAGGTAACGAACCTTGACCATTTTCAGTGTGGAAAATCAGCACAAGCTAGTGATACTGCTCTAAGTTATGCTATCAATGTAGGATTTTAGACAGTAAGAGAAGCTGATAGCATATTTTGCTTGCTTGGCTCTTAAAATAACAAGGAAAACCCAATAGGTTGAACTAACTATCAGTTTTTTCCAAGAGCAAGTACGGAATAAAACCCCAGCTCAGCCAAGATAATTATCTAAATCAATGACTTACACCTTGAGAAGTTTTATTCCCCACCAGTTCTAACTGCAGTCTGAAGATACCACTTTGAAAATGAAAGCATAACATTTAGGCTCTTATCTCATATTCCCTTTTTCAGAATGCCCTCCTCTTTAACACTTTAACAAATAGAAGAAAACCAACCTCCTGAAAATAGCCAGCCTAGAAATGCTCATATTAATTTCTCTTAATAACTTTTTTCTATAGTGACCAGTCTCTGCACTAGATCTTCACTCTCTCAAAATAAGTCCTTCCACACTTTATTAAAAAATGTTATCTTTTCTTGCATATCTGCAGCAATTCTCAGATTAAATCCTCTTGTCAGCACAGCACTCTTGCCTTTAACTCCTAATTTGTGAGAAATAGTTTTTCACCAAGAAAAAAACAACTTATGTTTTCCTGCACCTTGTAATGAAGGCTCTTGGGGCTCTTGAACATGAATAGATTTAAAATCCAGCTGCATCCTTGGCAATGCAAAGATGGTTTCAGTTTCATGGTTGTAGCTGGAGCCACCCCTGAAGCCACTTAACAAGCTTGAGCTTTTCACTGTTGTGCTGCTCTCTGGGTTGTTGGCATCAACATTCCGAAGCAGGTTCAACTCTACAGGAACAATTGGAAATGTTAAATTGTGACAAGGCAAAAAAAGTTAAGAAGAGTCACTTGTAAAACTGCAGCTGTATGATTATTGAGAAGATTTTATCTTTTATTCTGCTCCCAAAAGCGTGGCTAGACAAGGTCAACCAAATTTGTTGTTTATACACTTGAGATTTAGCAGCTTTTCAACAGCTCCACGTGCAAGCAGCTCAATCCCCAAACTCAATGTCCATGACTCTGACCTTCATTCCTCGTGGCTGTCACATAATTGAACCACTCCTTGACACTGGCAACTCCATGGGGGGGATTTTCGTGGCGGCGCCGGGTTATCTTTGTGATGGTGGCCATGGGGCTTTCCAGGGCTCCACAGGGCTTGGTGACCATGGTGTTATGGCCCAAATGAAAGTCCAGGGTTTGCACAATGTACGTGGAGTGTTCACTCGTACCTGCATTGAAGGTGTGGGCAGTGTGGGGTGGGAGAGGAAAAAAAAAGTAAAAGCAGCTTAGTGAGGGTAGTGGAATTTTCTCTCATTCTCCTACAAGTATTTAACATGAATAATTAGTGTGCCAGTGGAATAAAACCTGGTATAAAGCTTACAAACGACAGAGAAATTAAATCCTCAGTAGCTACGGACAATAAAACTTCTCAATATTAAGACAAATATAAGCAATAAGATCATCAAAATTCATCCTACAGCTAGAAAGGACTACACAAACACACACACAATTAAAAAGCCAGACAATCCCCTGGGTAGGTTAATTAGCAGGGACATATCCAGTATATTTGAAAACATACTTTCCATTATTCCACACATAAAGCAAATTGTGGTAAAGATGAGGAGAGAACAGATTATTTTTAGGTAAGTGGTATATTTTTGGGAAATAATCTTGAGCCAGACAAAGAAAATAAATTTTTCTTTGATTTCTCTTATGTAATAATACACTCTTAAAAACTCATTTAAAGAAATTTACAGAAATAGTTTAAATTACCATCTTCCAAAACTTTCTGGGCTTCTGTCCAAAATGCAATATTGGGTTCTTCAAGGTGAAATAAGGCCCACGATTTTGAGCGGAAATTAGGTCCATGAAAACAAGCCAGGGTCATATGGTTCCCGTGCAGGCTCATGGATCCTCCAAACTGCATCCCATCTTCTGGCAGTGGCATCTGGAACAGGGATATGTGGCACCCAGATACCACCTTCAGAACTCCTGGCCAGTGGCGATGATGGGCTGCATCCAACACTGCAGAGCAAACAGCAACAACAAACTTCAGGCAAGATACAGGAAATGACTGCTGACATATTTATATTTTTAGTAGAACGTGGAATTATGAGTGGTATTTTCTGATCCATTTCATTGACACCATCTCTCAGGTAATTTCTGCAATTAAAACATCCTAATTGGGAATTATATTATTTTTTGGTAGCACTTACATTGCTCATGTGAGCTTCTCTCTAAGTTGTTTGCCATTGTCTTGGGAGGGAGATAAGGAACAGGCCCCCAGGTGGACAGAGCTCGCTTGCTTGTATCAAACTGCTGAGTGAAGAACTCCTGGAGTTTCATTCCTATTTTTATCAGGTCTGGCGTAGTCGACCTTGAAATCATCACTTGGAAGATATCCCATTTCAAGTCCCCATGGACAAATATCTCACTAGATATTAAAAATAGCAAGAAAATTAGCAGTTAATATATTTCCTACTGGCAATTTAAAAAAAACCCAAAACCAAACAATGAACCCTTTACATTCTAGCAGACACTGACATTTCTGGTTAGCAATTTTGGACAGAAGACATTTGACATTATCAAACATCATACATTTTAAACACAGGAAATATAATTACCTTTTATCAGTCATGCTCGAATCCAAATTATTATACAGATTAATTTTCCATTCATCCTGCAGTTTAAGATCAGCATTACTGAAGATTCCCATCAGGATACTGGATCCCATATAGTCAACACGTGCTTCAGTAGAACCCATAGTAATTTCAATTTTATGATTGGGCTGTTGGTTTGGGTGTTCAGAAATATGAGCTGAAACAGAACCAAAGCGATATAGAAATACAGAATAAAACAGATGAAAACCAGTTTTTCCAGTGATATCACCTTTATTGACTGGAGCATATGCTAATAGCAGGAGGCTTTCCAACTTACCCACCATCTCCAGGGTGTTAACATCTATGGTACCTCCAACAACTCCCCCTCTGGAGTCCAGCTGGGATCTTCCCAAGCCCACAGACATGCTGATTTCCCGATCTCTGCTACTTCCCACAGACAGACGGCCCTGACTTTTCAAACCACTGGTGGTCCACCTAGAACAGAGGTCAAAATAGACAACAACTTTCCAGGCTGTCAAAAGAGGAACTGAATATTATCTACTGGAAAGCAGTAAATAATGTGGTTTAGGCATATGTGACTTCATTAAGCATTAAGGATTAAGCAACTATGGTATTCATGAGGGGATTCTCAGTTCAAAACTGAAAAAGGCAGGATTTTAAAGCTAAAAGACAACAAGCTGTTATCAGTCTGTGGGGCAAAAATTGGTTTTTTGCCCCCAAAACACCACCACCTGTTAAAACGTGATTGATCTCGTTTTATACTTACGTGGTATTGCCCATTACGTTGCTCATATTCATTTGAACATTTAATTGTTTTAGGTTCATAGCAAACACGACCAGTGTTTCCCATGGCGTTCCTTGCTGGCTTCCAGCTTTATTTGACTTATTAAATGGAGTTGATGTTTTTGAGAGAGTATCTAAACAAACAAACAAGAAAAACCCCACAAAAATTTAAATTATTCCACACGCTAGGAAAAACTGGCAGAATTTATCCATTGTGAATATTACAAGAGGACTGACAAGCACAATATTTAAAGAGCACAAAACCATGAGAGAAGATAAGTGAGAACTAGAGGATTTGCAAGATGCATTGCTTTAGCTGTCATAGAAATTGACTCACTGTACACACAGAGATAGTGCAATTTTATGGAAAATATGCTAACAATTTTCATTCATCCATACCAGACACGTTCCCTTCTCTAAGCCATTGACTCTCCAGTGCCAGGCACTGTGGAAAAGAATATTTTCAAAGCACTAATGACATACTTCTTTCAAACAACTCATGGAAATACTTAAAAAAAAATAATTAAAAAGCCATTATGTACTCACCTCTCTGAGGCACTGAGGAGTCAGACACGCTCCTGGATCTTGTGACAGCTGGAGACTTGAGGCTGTGAGATGCTGTCCCAGGTGACATACTGCTGCTGGCACTGTGCTCACTGAAAACATTGGGTGACTGTGCCATGTGAGTGAAGGAAGTAGATTGGCAGGGCTGCTCCCACGTCCTACAGTATGCTTTCCTTGAGGATTCAGGAGAAAGATGCTGGCTCACCCCTTCAATTGAATCTGGTGTTCCAGGGCCCGATGCTACTGGAGAAAAAGCAGCACAGGAAACACAGAAAAACTGTTTCATTTGTGTCTAACCATATCCTCCCATATACTAAAAAGTATTGGGAGAGTGTCCAAATGTATTTCATGTAACATAAATAAAATTTTCTACTGTTCTCATTAATATATCATAGAGCTATAGAATGGTTTGGGAAGGGACCTTAAATATCATGTGGTTCCAACCCTGCCATGGGCAGGGATGCCATTTATTAGATTGGGTTGCTCAGGGCCCCAGCCAACCTGCCCTTGGAAGATGCTGTTTAAATTATTCAAT
This sequence comes from Pachycephala philippinensis, assembly GCA_013397055.1. Taxonomy (NCBI): domain Eukaryota; kingdom Metazoa; phylum Chordata; class Aves; order Passeriformes; genus Pachycephala; species Pachycephala philippinensis. The sequence goes on from VWZT01000570.1 coordinate 603,670, forward strand.
GACCTACTTTAGCAATTTGTCACTTCTTCCTTCCCAGGATTTTCTATTAAACTCCTTTGAGTGACTGCATATGGAACAAATCATAATACATTTACATCTAGTCACACATGTAACAAGATACGGGTAATAAATGCTTATAAAATTCCTACTGTAACCCTTTGTATAAAAAGTTTTTTGTGATAAAAAGCAGTCTCCTACCTGGCAGATTTATTGTCTGATCACCCAGGAAAAGCCTTCTAGCAATGCTTCTCCTGTACCAAGCCCTGGGAAAGGCCAGGATCTCACTGAGACGGCGCATGTCGTATTTGAAAGAAGCAGATCCTATGTCACAGACAGCTGAAAAAGAAAAAGCACATCCACACAGCTGTAAATTCCCAGTAATAACAGGTTTTGGTAACCAAGTCAAATTCTCCTTCACCTAGTAGTGTTGTCTCTGCTGTCATGAAAAAATCGTTTTCCTGAGGTGTTGCCATTTCTCCAAGTCCAAATATTAGATACAAATGCATTTCATAAAGGCAAGATGGAACCCAGGAATACAGATTATATTGAGTCCTGCTTGTGCTGGTGGGTGTGCCTCAGACTCCTCATGGGAGGATTTTAATGGCAGATTAATCACAACCATTCTGCTGTTTGCCCAGTAAGTCAGGAACCCATGTGCAGGGGCAGAAAATAAGTACATAGATCTTAAAAAAAACAAAAAGCTGCCAAGAGTGAAGTCGGTCACTGGAACAGCAGTTCTCTAATTAGCTAGTATAGAAATGAAAGAAGCATTTACCAGATATGTTGATCAATGTGGTATCTATCTTGCTGGTAGCTTTGCTCGCAGACTGACTCTCAAAAAAGGAGGAGCCTCCTGAACGCCTGATCCGTGACAGGCTGACTTTCACAAACTCCAGGTTGATGCTCAAGGAATCCTTCCGGCCAGTGACCGAGGTTGGCTCCTCGTCCACATTCCCTAGAAGCAGGAAGGAAACATTTTCATCTGCTGTGATCTTTTCAAATCTGCACTTCAGAAAACGGTGCCACACTTGAATAATGTTCATAGAAGCTAACAAAACCTCATTCCATACCTAAGGCTCCTGATCCAGGGGTTAGCACAGTAACAGCTGATTTTTGTTTTCCGGCTCCGTAGGGATGGAAGACGTAAAGGGAGAAGTCGGACATGCAGGCAGTAAAGCTCAGGCCTGAAGAGCTGCTGCTGGAAGTTGTCAGGTCTGACTGACTGCTGCTGTGCCTCGTCCTGCCAAGAGGGCTGCCGAGGCCAGGTGATGAACCTGGAGTCATCGTTTTGGGCAAAAATCAGATTTTGAAAGCATTTTCAAACATGAAATAACACTTAATGTTAACAGCAGTATTAAACAGAGCAAATGCACTTCAAATTATGCCCTCTAGCAGCAATATAGTTTAATATTCTGTGTCTAGAATCAACATTCACACACGTATTACCTGGTGCTCCGGATTTACTAGCTGAATTCTTTGAGCCACTCTGTGAAGTAGTGCCACCAATGGACACACTTTCTGATGGGTATGTGGTGCCTAGAGTTTCCAGTTCTCCTCGGTTGGAAGAGAAAACAAGGTCCAGGGAAGGCAATTTCAGCATGCATTCGACTCTGGATACCGGCAAGCAGCTGAACTTGATTTGAGAGGGCTGACAGGCAGAAAGAAAACAAGGCATTCAGAAGGGACACTTGAAAAGAGTTTTTATTTTTTTAAAAAGCATTTAGAAGCATTGATTGTTTAAAAGACAGTGACTGAAGTAAGTTACTACCCTGAATGCTGAGTTAAAAGCTCACCTGCACTCGTACATAAACCACCACATCCACAGGGAAGGAGGAATATGCTGATGTTGAGGATGACACTAAGGATGTTGTGGACTCTTCTAAGGGATCTTGTATATCAAACTGTCCCATGTCTTCATCCTGAGAACTAACAGCTTTTAACAAGTACAACAACTCATTAGAAAGTGGAATTTGAAGGGAAAAGCAGCTCAATACCATAAAAAGCACAGAGTGCCAGGACAGAACTATACAACTGACCTGTGTAATTCCTTTCAATGGGTGTGATGGGAATGGTTTCAAGGGCTTTCTCCAGGAAGTCCAGGAGGCAGGGGCTGATCACCATCTCCTCTGGCAGTGACTGGAGCGCAACCCACGCGTAGAGTTTAGCGGTTTTCACTCCACCACTTCCTTTCCCTTTGGCTGCAACATCGAAGAGATACATTTGTCTAAGGTAATACCACTGAGCAGTAACTGATAAACATAAGACACTTCATAACTTATCAAGATGTGCCCTCTAATTTTCTCCATCATCTGAAGAGACATAGATCAGGTCTGCTAGAGAAAATTAAGTCGTTACATTTTCACTTATAAACTGCAAAAACAACCATTAGTTTGTAATGCTTAATTGCAGTAATTCTATTGCTCATCTTCTTGACCAAGCACTCTGTTGTCATTGTCACCACCTCACTTTTTAGAAAATAGCACTGAAATACTTTCTAAAATTCTCTAAAATTCTTTTAGAGAATAGCACTGAGTTCTTCTCCAAATACCCAGTGCAAAGTAACCGCAGCTGACTGGAAATGAAAGTGGTATTAGGAAAAATAAATGCACGAGTCTGGAAAGAATGTCAGTTTAAATACAGAAAATACATCAAAAAATTAAAACTGTAAATGGCAAGTCCTACTGTAATTATGCAAAGAATAACTAAACATTCTAAATGAGCATTTTTGAAAGCTTGGAACTAGCCAGAGTATAAACTAATAAAAGGGTTACTGTCTTCTATATCTGTGAAAGAGGAATCTTGAATCCATGCTCACCAAAACACAAATATGCAGAGAAGATCTTAGTACCAGCTCAATTACTGTCTCTATGAAATATAGCTATTAGAATGAATATACATAAATGGTGATATGGATTTAAAATTCTCCAAGAAAAATATAAAAATTAACTACTAACAGATTAAAAATCCTTTTATTTGCTAAAAAAAAGAGAAAGCACTGAATTTTCATCCTGTGAGAACTGTTCTGCTTCGTGTCTCTGACTACATTGTCCTATCTGACTTTTACTGGAAACCAAAGACAGTACAACAAGTTGGTCTCCATTCCAGAGGAATAGTTTCCAGAGGAAAAGTACTATTATAAAAAAGTAGTATAAACTACAATAAATGTGTTTCAAAACCATTCAGGACTAATAAATACTTGCAGAAATACAATTCATAAAGAAATAAAGCAATTACAAGCCGATCTCTAGTCTGGGAGGCATTTATATTATCATACAAGTGCAATTTCCACACCAAATGCAGAGCTTACAGACATAAAACCAGCAAGACTCAATACCTGGACATGATGTGGTAAAAATTCAAAGGCAAAGATTAGAAATAAGATAGGAAAGTAGAGAACAGAAGTGAAGAGAAGTAGCGTAAACCACTACACAACAGTTCGTAATCATCAAGAGGATGGCCACCTAAAGGAGTAAGAGCTAATGTTCAACAGCATGGAGAATTGAGGAAGGTATCCCCATTTCACTGTTCTCTCCCAGCATCTCCGGTGATTTTGTAAGGCAAAACCCACAAGCACACCTTTCAGTTAGTCATTTTGCCTGGTGATCAAATTCTGACAAAATTTCGGATTTGTGTTTAAAGCAATATTCAAATGCCAAAGGAGAGAAGAGTGAATGTCTCAGAAACTGGAGGTGCAGTCTACATGCCTCTCGATCTGACATCAGGTAACAACAGCCTCCTGCTTGAAAACAGGAATCATTGGAGACAAACCAAAATCTGTATTAGAGCTCATGTTACTCTAAATCATGGCTATTCAAGGGCCTGAAACAGGTGAGATATTTACAGATATTTACACTTTGCTTTCCAACATTCTTTTGTTCAATGAAATCTGGGAGAAGGCAGTGACAGCCCATCACTGGGATATGATGTCTATGACAGAAATATTACTGAGATTGGTTTGGCAAACAAAGTCTGAAAATGCAGCTTTATGAACTGCATTCTTGCTTCTGAGATCAGATTTCTGCAGCCAAAGTCAAGACTGGATAAATACATTGCTCCAGGTAAGGTGCAGCCAGATCTAAAGGCAGTAGATTACACCAAGGAAAAATATATCCATGAAAGGTTCAGAAAGTTTGTCTATAAGTACCTGATGGGATGGGTGGGGGTTGGGGAGGAAGTAAGGTGTTAGTCTTGCTGTGGATAGTGCTAGATAGAGGAGGAGATGTGGCAGTATCTTTCATACCATACAGCTTGGACTCTTTGGAAAGGGTGCGTGGCAGAGAGGAGCCTCGGGAAGTGTTTGGCGATTCAGTCTTTAGAGTCTTGGAGTTGTAGTGCAACTGGAAAGCAAAGCAAGATCAAGTTACTTCACATGAAGAACTCAATTTTTATACAGCCAGTTGGTGTCACTCCTTCCCTCTAAAATTTATTTCTCCTCATTATTTACAAAAATATCATTGTAAGATTACATTCCAATTCATGTTCTACACATACAAAGAACTGAAAACTTAGTACAAAAGAAATAGATAAATTAATAAACTATTAGAAAAAAAAAATCAACAAAACACAGAGAAACATAGGAAATTCCTTCTTTAGGAACAATGTCTAAAGCTTGTTTCTCTCTCTGTTACATCACATGCATCCTGTGCCACCTGTGCACACAGCCCTCGTTCTGTCTTTATGTGTGGTGGAACTGTTCCACTACTAAGCACAGGCATACAGAAATTGGCATAAAAAATCAAAATAATATATTCCAAGAGTTCACAGCTCCTCTATTTGCACAATACACTATTACTGAAAACACAGAACATAACAAAAGCTGTAAAGAATGGTTAGTTATTCCTAAATTTGACTAAAAGCAACAGGCAGCACCTGAGGTATAACTGCTATCCCTGAAGACAGCCTGGAATACTGGAAAAGGGACACACATAGACCTTCCACATCAAAAGACTAGAAAAGCCAAGCTGTTTCAAGTGAGGAGCATTTGATTTATGGCATTGCCTCAACCGAACTGCATGAAGTTTTCCTTCAGCAGTGACAGATTTTTCCCTGTTCTTACTCCACAGGATTTTAAATCAAAACATACAAGAACATTTCTGTTGAGACCCTTTCATGCTAGGATATAGAAACAATGATTAAAAAACCAAGGGATTGTACAGTTTGACAGTGTTCAGGAGAAAACATATTCACTGCCTCCCTGCTGAGTTATCCCTTCAATTTTACCTTTACATCCACCCCAGGAATATAAAACACTGTTGTTTCCACATCGCTGGGTTTTGTCTGTAGAGATGATGGCACTTTCTTGCCAGCAAGTAAGTGAGTAGTAGATGCATAATTAGTTTGAAATTTCTTCTTTTTTGAAGGAGACTCCTGATCCAAACTTCTGGAACTCCGATCATAGCTCCTAAAATGAATATACTCATGTTATTGAAGTAACTTCCTGTGTCACACTGGGCCACAACAATTGCAACTTACGGTGCTGTTATTAAGCAGTAATAATTGCTACAAATAAAGTGCCAGTAATGGAACGAATGAATACGTTTCTTACCTTCGCAAACTAATGTCGTCATGCTCTTGCTGGAGCATAGTGGGGTGCAGCACACACTTCCCACAGTCAATTTCAACCCTGATATCAAGCTCAAAGTCAATGTTTCTCTCCGTGGTGGTGCCAGTGACGCTCCTGTTGGTGGGTGTTGTTGGCCAGCGCTCGGTGAACAGCTGGTGCACAGCAGCAAAGCCCGTGGCTTTCTTGCGAGAGGTGCTCCTGCACAGGCACAGGTGGGGGGCAGGTATCAGCAGGACATTTACCCCAGCAGGGGCTACAAGGCATTCCCAAACTATGTCCACACTCAGTGTAAAATCTTATAAAAACATTTTGGGAAAAGGCCTTATCTGATATGCAGCAGTACAGTGACCCATCTTGCATTAACACATTACATTTCTTAATATAGAGTATTACAAAAAACTAAGCCTTTCTTAAATTCTCAATCAAAAAAGGAACAAAAATATTTATATAATAAATTTCATATTTGTAAATACCCACATTACTACATCCAGTTTGTGGAACTAACCCTGTTCTGTGCCTCAAAAACCTCACTTTCCAAGTTCTTTCATTCTGTTCCAAGCCCTGAAACTTCTAACAGTTGCCTCCTTTTCCGATCAGGATCCCTCCTTCCCACACAGTCACCTCTGCTGGACACAACCTCCCCTGCCTTCCACACACACACTTGAGTGTATTCAGTACTTCATCAGCAACAGATTTTCTAGCTTTAAATTCAGTATTTCAAGTTTGAGAGTACTGGAAGTATTGAAAGTATATTGAGGTGTCTTCTTCATTTCTGTGCTGTTCCTCAGGACCGTTACTTACGGTGGTTTCCTATAAAAATAGGTCCTCTCCCTTTCATGGTCATCGTCCTTCTCCGAGTCCTCACTGCTGGAGGATAAGCTGTCATCCCGGCGTCCTTCTTCAGGCTGGAAGGGAATGCCGGGTGAGAAGCCTACTGGAGTTTTGGGTGAACCAAATACCGAGCATGAGCCTTCACTAGTAGATGAGTAATGGGAGGGACCATCAATAGTTACGGACAAAAGGTCCATTTCTGTCTCCTCTGGAAACTGATTGTGAAAAGACAAAAAGATAGTAAATTTCCACAGATATGATTTCCACCGAGAATGCAGTAGATAGATCTGGAAATAAAGAAGCAAGAGTGCTATGAGAAACTCTTACTTCTGAGTTCCTCATAGCAAGGAGGGAGCAGGTAAAGGAATTGCAAGAGGGATTATGAAAAAGAAGGGAATGAAAGCTTGGTGGGGAGATGTTTGCCATTGCCTAGTGATTGAGCTCAGCCTGCTAGATAAAGACTCATCATGCTCTTACCAATTTAGAAGGAATAGAAAGATTTCATTTAAATTTAACAACTATTTTGAAAGAAGAGGACAGAAGGCAGCCCAAGTGCCCGTGACCTGCAGGGAGCGTTAGTGAGGGCATGCAGGGCACTACACAGAATGTACAGCACCGCTCCCGGGCACCCCGGCCCGAGCACGGAACCAAATGTGCTAAAGGAGCCTCCTGCTTCTCACAGAAATCGTGCCACAACCAATTTCCCAACATTAGCTTCTTCAAATGCCTGTGAAAAGCATCTACAAGTGTCAAACACCAGCACTTCCTATGCAGCATTACTGTAGAGCTACACAGCTGTCATCTGCAAATTCAGATTAGAGCTCTGCTGAACAGCTGGTATTATGATGTCAGGAAAATACATTTTAAAAATATATTCAACATTTGATACCTTTAAGTGTTTGACAGCATTCTGCTATGCCAACAGAACCTAAGCTAACTGGGCTTCTACATAACAACAACAACAGGTAAGGTAGCTTTTGAATGTGAACATATTTAAATGTGCAAAGCACATCCCCGGGTGTCATTTCCACCAATCTCTCAGAAACAGGAATTTATTTCCTGGGAGCATGAGCAGACTTAGAAAGGAGAAAAAGTACATTACTGTCTCTTCAGTTTGATTTTTTTGTTTGTTTGTTTAGTTGTGCCTTTCCTGATTTGTTTTCAGTTTTGGGTTTGCTCAGTAATTATTTTTTAAGAAAAATACTCTACTGTTTTCCCTAAACATGTTTTTGAAAGCAGTTAAAAAACTCCATTAGTTCTCAGGATATTAAATTTTGGAACATTCCCTACTTGCTGTTATTTGAAAATGTCTTACTCCACCTTCAATATAAGAATTTTAACAGAAATAAGAGTGTGAGAAGATGTCCTCCCACCTGGTAATTATTTTGTACCGGTGTTGGTTGCTGTTACATTGGAACACAATGTAACAGGTGAAGGCACACACTCTAAAATCCTCTTCTAAAGCAAATTTCAAAGCTAGACTTGGGTCCCTTTACATCAGCCTTGCTCAGTCTTTAAGCAAAACTACAATAATTCATTTTACAAGAGGTTTTAGGTCTACGTAGAGGTGTAGAAACACTTTGATTGTTGTTCATCAACAATAAATCATGTTCCTCTGCTTAGTTTACATATTTAAATATTTTCAAATTCGATATACATTCTGTTTAGCTGAGTGCAAAAGACATGAAATATTGAAAAGCAGCTCCCTATGAGGTAAATTAGTTCTCTGGCAAAGAATATTTGTTTCTGCTCAGAAATACCTGAAAATACCCTTCCCCTGGACAGCTGGATTGTTGTGCAATCCCCAAAGCTGTTTGATTCAACTTAACAGAAATGGAAAAAATATAGAAATTAAAACAATTACAATAATCTCAGCCATGCAAAATCAACATTTTGAAAATGAGAAAACATAGCAACAAAAAAAGAAAGGAAAAAAAAAAAAAAAAAAAAAAAACCACCCCAAACCGATTCAACAATCCATTTCCAACACTGAGAAGGATAACCCTGTAGAGCTACAGCAAACTGACTAATACCCATTTCCAAAACTCTAAATAGATTCAAACACCAAAAAAACCTAGGTGATTTTTTGCACACCTCTGACAAAAATTCCAAAAAATTACTACTGTGTGAGCCTAAAAAATAAATCAAGCCATTTTAAAATACTTTTCTCTCATGAATCAATTAATTTCTGTGCTAAGAAACCAAAATACAGCTGTCTTCTAATGAAACAAGTCTATCTTCCAAAATTTCCTCTGTAATTTGGGCAAACACTCACAGAAGCAGACACACAATTCAGGTTTGCCTGAATATAATTATCTCATGAACTTGTGACTAAATGGCACAGGGAATGCAATTATATGGCATATAAAGTAATTCTTACAGAATCCTGTATGTTGAAGGTTACTCTTGGCCCAGGAGATGCAGCATCCACACGGATATCTGGGAGGTCTTCACTGTCTCCCAGTCGAGAGCTGCAAGCAAAACAGAACCAAAGCAGCTTTCTTGAGTTGTACTGCAGGATTTTAGGGTAATGCAAACATTTAACTACACAAATATAACATCATACTTATCACTTTTTTATGGAGGAATATATTAAATCATAATTGAAGCACTTAGGTACATTAAAAGGAAGGAGGTGGAGAAGAAAAGACAAGGAAGGTACAACATGACTTGTCTACCAGTGTTCTATCTCTGCTAATTTCTCTATGCAAGGTTTTCAATCCTGAGCCAACAACTAGAAATTACAGAAAAACAAGGTAGTTGTAATCTACACGGGACAATTATTCCCACACAAAAAAAATCTCCCTTGCTTCTTCTCATTACAACAGCCCTTTTGAAAGGTAGATGTTTGTACATCAAGCGTAGAAAACAAGATTATTACACTATGCCATTTTTCCTTATATACATTTCTTCAGTATGTTTTGAAAGCAAGATTCTGTAGAAAACCCCAAGTTGTTGTAAAAGTGGAATCTTCTCAGAGGTTTCAAAAAAAAGAGAAAAGTGCTTTTTAGAACATGCCTGTCTTACAAAATGACCTCCTCTTATCCAGTTCCACCACAAACAGCTGCTGCCTGTATAAAAGGACTCTTCAGGCTGCAGTCCCACATTTCCCCTGTTCCATGTGTTGTTGTTGCTATCACAGATCCCAAATTCCCAGAGGCTCACCTTGTTCTGTCCATTCTCTTCAGAGGTGGCCTCCCTGATGCAGAAATGCTCTTAGATCGGCTGTAGCTGGGTTTGTAGCTCAGACCCCACTTGTCTTTCAAGGAGGCAGCCTAAACCAGAAACAATATTGAAATGCAACAACTGAGAACGCAGAGAAAAACTCTGGCAAGCTAAAATGCTACTGCACATGGGAGTGCCAGCAAAGTAAAAGGGTTTTTGGGACACAAGTGCTACAATATTCTCAAAGCAGCTTAATCCTGCTCACCCTCATGCTGGATCTGCGGAGCTTTTTGCGGACGTCCCTGCGGATGTCATTCACAGCCACCGACTCCAGCTGCTGGTAGCGCTGAATTTCTTGGTTTATGGTCCCTTCACTTGCACCTAATTTCCTGGAGATAAAGCATGGTTGAGTTATCTTACAGATACTATTTCCACCATTTCAAAAATCTGTGTTGTAAGAATGCGTTCCCCAGGAATTATCCTGTTTTCTCTTTTGTCCCAATACTTATGACCAGTGCCAAATACAGCTGCAGAAGTATGAAAACAAACATTTAACCTAAAATCCAAAGTTCAGATAAAACTGCCCTCTGAATGGTGACAGCAATTTCATTTTAAGTACAAACAGTAAAACGCGTCTTCTCTTTATTATTTAACACATAATTACCAACCTCTGTATTTCTGTCCTGGACAGATCCATTTATAGTAAGTCTGTCTTGGGGAAAAGGGGGGAAAAACCCAAACCAGCCCAATAAACCATGTTTGCAAACACCATTAATAAAATCCACAGAAGTTCAGATGACATTTGAAGTAATTTTTTCTTAAGGGTTTTCTCAAGTACAGTATAAGATTTATCTTGAAAACATTATGTACAAGATGCAAAAAAAGGTCAATTTTAAATATTTTTCTTCTTCTTCCTAAGCTTATTACAGTTTCAAAGTAATATATTTTGCTAAAGTAATCAGCATGATAATAAATCAAGATGGAACTATGATTTTGAATCAATAGGAAAAGGATTATAAATCAGTCATTAAAATGCAGAGTCAGAAAAATACAGACTAATCTGACCCTTGTGGAACAACCAGAGAGATTTGAGAGAGCACCCGCATATATAGCTTTTGCTTTTGGAATCTAAAAGGACAATTTTTTAGATTTTTAAATAAAGGCAACAATTTGCAGTTAACCATAACAGTGCCACAAGGTGTATGATGAGAACATAAAACAAACCCCACTTACTTTAAGTCATCAATGACTTTGGCTTGCTCATTGAGCTCTCTAATATCAACTAAACGCTTCATAAATTTCCTTCCTCGCTGTTCTCCAGTTTGGATACTGGAAGCTCCCTGCCGCCGGTGATCAACGATCTCCTGTTTAAAATAAACATTTCATTAATGCCCTCATCAAAAATTGGACATCAGCACGATTTGAACAACAGGCAAAGTGAATTTCACACCTTCAAATTTGGACTAGTGCATGCAAAAGAATCAATTCATGTGAACAGGCAGCTGATTGGATTTTTTCCAGTGATCCAAAGCCCATCATTCAGTTAGACACACTGTAACTACTACATACATGTCCCCATGAGCAGGATCTGCCTGCTTTCATATGTGCTCTGCTAGACTGGAGCAAATCCCGCTTCGCTGAGCCCAAGAGATATTCTACAGGAACAGAGTATCGCTGGGTTGGGGGGCTCAAACCCAGCAGGTGATTTACAATCCGCTGCCCAAATGTGAGCCTGCGTGCATCTCCACCCAAGGAGCCTCCACCTGATTTCTGAACAACAAACAGGAGCATTAGTGTGCTGGGATGATGTTTCCACTGTTGGCAGGCAAGAGACATTAAGGAACAGCTGTTACAATGGTTTTATAGAAAATTAAAAAGCAAAGTCAGCAGCATATTGAGTACAAGTAGGGTTTTTTAAAATTTGTTCGTGTTAGTAACTTAATCTCCTGTGAAGGAAACCTGGAAGAAAGCCACAGGTTTTACAATTCAGGTACCTGAGGTTAGGTGCTGTGTCTCCTCCATGTTTTCAAATCCAGATCAGTATTTCCACATAATACCACTAGAAATATGATCTGCAGTTTGTTGCCTTTGAAATACGGAGTTAGAAAACACACACACAAACGTTTCTGATTTGCAACAAGGCTCGTATGAGCTATAAAGACTCGCATGCTGGACTCGAGACTAAGACCTCTCTGACAGAAGAGTTTTTCCAATCAATAGGACTTATTTTGGTGGATTCACTTACTGCATGTATAGTGGGAGACATGGTGTCAACTTCATCCTCATCTGAAAGGTCAGCTATGTTCACAGAGTTGAGGTCAGCAATGTCATCAATATCTTCCTCTCCTGTCAATGTTGTGAGGGTGTTGCCCAAAGCATTCAATCTTTTCCCAATGTTTGGATCCATGTGGACATCAATACCACACATCTTCCACAACACATTCAGTGTCCAGGTTCCAGCACTGCTGCTTTCTGTGTTAGACAAAAAAATCAGTTTAACCAGTTTTTCCTCTTCTAAAAAATCCCCCATGCTGAATTATGAACTAATTAGCTAAGACGGTGTTTGTCAGTTACAAAGAACTCTCTTTTCTGCTCATTCTGAGAAAAACACATTCCACAACTGAAATGCCACACGAAAATACTTCACAGTATTACTCTAGTAAGTGATATAACACAGGTAGACCTAGTGAAAATTCCCTTCAGCCAAGCTGATGACAAGGAGAGAGCATCTCAAGCTTCAGCTCTTACAAATGCAGCCAAGTGCACTATTCCAAAGTGGAATTTGTAACAGCAAGAAACATAAAACATGTCTTTCTGCATGTACAAATGCTGACCTATTTATTCAAGTCTTGAGCAATGATGCTGGAAGATGTTGTATTATATGTGTAGTGTGCCTAGTGAATGTCCTGTACTCCCAGGATTTTTCAGCATCAAAATACAGACCTTGCTTGAAGCACAACTACACAAGACAGTGGTTTTCTTTCTAAGTGAAGTATGATGAATAGAGAGACTGACGTCTATTTCTGAGTGCTCTAGAGAATGTCCAGACTACTTAGACTGGGCAGAGAGGGAGTTTGGGAAAAATAGAAGCCTTTTCTGGGAGAGGCAAGGGAGGGATGGAAGCTCAGGGTGCAAAGCCTCAGCCTGAGAAAGACTGGAAGATTTAGCAATCCCTAGGGCAGGCCGCAACAGGACAACATTACTGTTATGGCAGCTATTGCTGACTGTTCTCCAACCAATTAAATTAAAACACAGTTAAAAGACTTAGATTTCATATTTTATGAGTGTTTTATTTATGTAGGACTTGATTTATTGAAAGAAGCACATCACCTGCTGCAGCTTGTCCTGTTGTCCTAGAACACACTTCATAGGTACCATCTGGCACAACACCTACATGAAGCATACAAAGCAAATGCACTGATTAGGCAGCCAGGAAAAGTTGCTTCAGACCAGCCCTTCCCAATCCCATCCTTGGTCCCCTGCCTGCCATAATTAAAGAATGATAGAAGTTCTAGTTTTAATTCCCATTGAAGGACTTCTCTTGTTTAGTAAAGTGAACCTATTCGGCAATATACAAAATTCTAAATGTATATTATGAATAAATATATATATGTACTGAATCAACTTANAATTGTATAAAAGCAATGCACTCAACTCTTCCAACATCTCTCAGACAGAGCTTAAATTATTACAATGATATATATAAAGCAGCAGAGTTTATTAATAAAGGAAAACAACAACAAAGGAATATAACCTTTTAAATCCATATTATTTTGCTTTCAAAAGGCCAAACTCTTTTCTTTAGTTTTTTTGGGGAAAGCTCAGCCATTTTTCAAGTCAAGGGGAAGGGCAAAAGTGGATTTATATCTGAAATACTCTTATCCAGAGTGAAATCACCCGCACTTACATGCATTCATGACTAGATCTCCTCTTATTTCTGGTTTCCAGTCATCCCAACTTGTCTCAAAGCCATCAGCAAAGCGGATACAGAAGTTTTTAAAATGACCTTTGCTAACTAAAGACTCTGAGGAGCAGGCAGTGATGAGTGTGCTTTCAATAGTCAGGACTAAAGCAGAGCCAGTGTCAAGATCTGCAGAGTGGTTAGCCTGGAAAATAAAATCACAGGGAGAATCTCCTGGTCAGTGCCATGTCAAAGTGATATTGTACATTTACTAAATGCCATTTTTCTTTCCCTAGTAGAAAACTGATCCCCTAATCATATCTCCTTGTATTTTTCCTTCTCTGCAGAGCTTCAAAAGCATTACCTCTGCCCATACAATGCCTTGCATTGCTGTTTCCTAAATGCAACACCTACATTATAAATGCATTAGGGCAGTGGGAGTCAAGCTTATCTGGAAAGGGAACAAAAATCCGTGTTTGATCGAGGGCTATAATCCATATGGCCCCATGACCAGAGAACACAAGTCCAGGATCAATTCTTTTCTCCAAGAGGGGTCACACAGGACTTGACTGAACAATGACAAAAAGTAGCTTCAATCTTCATGCGATTTTTTCGGTGCTTATTTTGATACGTTCAATTATGTATAATCTTAAGTGTACAGATTGACTGTTTCATTTCTAGCTCTGTATATGAACATCTATAATTATGTTTCCCTATAAAAAAGCCCACATATTTCCTTTGATAAAACTAGACCTCTTTTGAAACGCATATCACCTGGTTCTGTATATGCACCACACACAAACCAGTATTTTAATAGTCACCTTTTTGCTTACCTGGGGTGTGTTTGTGATGGGCAGGCAAATTCCCAAGTCATTGACAGTCAGCTGAAGGAACAGGGTCCCAAAAGCCTGTGCAGAGGTTTGCTGGATTCCAGGCAGCATATCTACCACTTCTTTCGTGGCCATATGAATATCTTTATGTAAAGCCATTCTCTGTTCATTCCAGTTGTCATACGCGGCCTTGTAGTTCAGCCAGAACAGCACAGCTTGATGAGGAAACAAAAAATGCTTAATTAAAATCAACATGTTAAAAAACCCAATGCACATTCACTAAATAATTTTCTTTTTCCTTTTTACAGCTCCTCCATTACTTTAAGTCAGAGGATGTATAATGGACACACACACATTCAGGGTGCAGTGATTGGGCTCGTGCTTCAAAGAACAAGATGGACAAACCTGATCATTTACCATCAAAGTTAATACATTAAAATACAGAAAGTCCTGCTGTTCTCAGCATTATTCATCTATGAGGATTTACAACAGCAACTTCCTCCAAACCATCTGAAAACTAATCACCTCAACAAATGGAATTTTTGATGATTGGTGACAGAATAATCAATCTGTTGGCATGGAGATCTCCCAAATTTCTCATCTACTTAACACGAAATATATCGAATCTTGAATAATCAAGCCCCTTGGGGAAAAAAAAATCTCTTCCTCAGTACAACACTAATTTGTAGCAATTGTCTCTACAATACCTCTGTCAAAGGCCACGGGCTGGGCAAAAACAATGGGTCTGTTCAGAGTAATGAGCACAGCTTCCCTGTCTGATGAGCCACTGATTTCTTCTCTGAGAGCATTTCTTAATCCAATTCTTGTCTTGAAATAGGCAACTTGATGGAAGTCTGAGCCAGCTTCTTCATAAACCTTAAAACGTTCAAAAAAATGGGAAGAGGGAGAGGTTTGCAGCAGGGAAGAATTCAGGGATGGGAAGTGGGAAGAAAAAAATCCCAAATGACTGCATTTGACAAAATATAAAATTAAAACAGCAAGTTAAGATGTGTCCTTTCCTTTGTTTCCCCTCTAGCCAAAGTCCATTTGAGGATCTTCAATATTCTTGCACTAAGTTCTGATCACAGCATTATTTTCTTTATTTATCATGAATTGTTAACTAATGTAACTATTTATATATTCAGATCCTCTATTGTGACAGTTGATTTATAGGTCCTAAGATTTCTATTTGTCTGTTTGTTTCTAGGCATCACAAAATACTTTCATATCCTAGAACCAGTGATTCCAGGTAACAGCGGGTTTAAGAATATAAGAGGTACAGCTGTCAAACCAAGACAGACAAACTAGGTCAAAATGTAGGTCTAGCAAAGTTGGGATCTTCTCTGATCTTATTATTTCATTCAAATATTCTAAAAAATTATATTAATATCAACAAAAGTTTTGAGTTTGACTCAGTAGAAAGGTTATTACCATTCTAAAGGGCTAAGAAGTTCTAAGATGTTAATAGCATGGGGAAAAAAAAAAAAACAAACCAAAACACCAGCACTGTACAACAACCTCTTGGCTTGGCTATGTAATTTTTTAATCACACACTATTAAGAACATTACATGCAAAGATTTTGAGCACCGACCTGATGTTTAACAATCTGTCCCAGTGCCAGATTCAAATCCACCTGGCATTTTCCAAACAGTTTGAGGTAGCTGCTGCTTCCAGGCATTGCTTTGGTTTGCAGTCTGTTGGAGAGCTCAAGTTCTATCAGCCCCGTTTCAAACCTCACAGCACGCATTGAGGGAGTTGTAGCTGTCACTTGAATTCCCTAATGGATAAGGAAGGTACAAAGTTATGAGCATCTGGTTCAGAGACATGATGAGAAAGGAAAAAAAAAACCCACCACTGTTTTGTCATCATAAGATTACCTTAAACTGCAGGCTCAATGAGTAAAGAAGAATTTTTGGTTTATCTCCATCTGTTGTGCCATCATGTTCATTCCAAAGAGGTATTGGCTGCTCCCCTCCTGTACACATTAGACACAGTCAGAGTTTTAACAAAGAAGACATTTAGAAACCAATATATATATAAAGGTGACAGTAAATGAAGCCTCACTTTAAAGTGAGCTTAAGACTAATAAAAACAAATGAGGATTGAAGACATCAGTGCAGATTCATCTTCTTACATATAATTAATAGCCCTCTACTAAGAATGAAGGAACAGAGGCACATTCCTCCCTCCTGGGAAACTTTCCACAGGAAGTCTCAAAGCCTGTAAGGAGTAACACCTACTTTTCAAAAAAAGTGTTATTTGTCCCCTGCACCAATGTATCTCCTACTCATCTGACAACACAAATTTAACACTTGACCAAATACTATGCAAATTCCATGAAATGAGGAATTGAAATGATATCAGTATTTTTCAATGAGAGGAGGAAAGAGTATTCTGCAATTATTTTATTTTTGGGTTTACTTCCTCATCCTGGCACATTTCATCCCAAGTTATGTACCCTTGAAGCAATCCTGGCTTTAATTCTCCTTTAGATTTATCTACATTCCAAATTAGTTTATAGGAAGAGCTTGCTGCTGGAAAAGGGTAAGCCATTAATTCTCTCCAAATATGCCAATTGTTCTAATTACAGTTATCTGGTGGTAAGGACAGGCAATTAAATAATGGATTCGAAAAAACCCCAAACAACAATAGATATTTATCACTCCATTTTGTATCTGGATAATTTTCTTTTAATCAACGCTGCCTTCAACTTCTAGAAGCAATTATTATGGACTGTTCATTAACTAGCTCTCAATCTGTGTAAACTTCACCTCAAGTAATTGGTACTTACACAGTTTTTATATAAGGATAATACGCAAACGATATTTTAGTGCAACACAATCCTTAATTAGAAAAAACACTGTAGCACATTACACTAATTGGTACTTTCAAGCCATTTAAAAAAATTACTTTGCTCCAAGCCAGAAGGACCAAGCCAGTTTCTGCCCCCATTGTTCTGCACTGAGCACCCAGACCCACGGATTGCTGACCTGACCACATCCCTGCTGAACTACCCCAATATGGAAGGCAACAGTCACATTTCAAAAAACATCAGGCTGCTACTTGCAATACGAATTTGTAGTCTGGAACAGCAAAGAACCAGCACTGGCCATAAATTCCTCACATAAAAATGCAGGGGAGATTGAAATGCAGTGTCTAAGAAACGCTGTAAAAGCTAATACAGGTTTCCTGGTTCAGCACTGTATGCTCCTCTACCAAAAATGTTCTAATAGAATAATGACAGCTGTCAGAAGGTTTATTCTTCCCCTAAGCATTTTCTTATTACCCAATACTAATATATTTTGGCTGGAACAAGTATCAGGGTGTTTCTTGTTATCCTTCAGGGAATTTGGCATTTTCCATTTTCTCCACTGCATTTTCTAACCGCCTCAAGGGCATGTGGACCTGCACAGTTCTTTTACTGCATTTGTATACCTGAATATATATATACACACATGGAGGTACATGAAAAGAGGTAGATGTACACACAGACACTCCTTTCACCTAGTCACCACTTTTTATTCCTTCTTTCCCCATGATGTTTCCAACTATTGATCAATCTTTCCACTAAAAATTAGCTGCATTTCTGTAACAGCTGTTTAGGATAACTCAGAAAGTGTTTAAAATCAAATTGAATACAGAAAGTAACCCAGCCAAGGTCACACCATGGATAGACACAGAGACTGATGTCCAGAATGCTACGTAATCCTGCTTCCCCAAAAAAATCCTGCTTATGACAGACCTAGAATAATTTCCAGAGCCTCTGTTATTATTTCGAAGTCCTGTTCAGCTTCCTGCTGCTGCTTGCAGTGCTAGACCTGAAATGATGGTGTCTGTGAGATAAAGAGCTGATCCTGAGAGCTGTTATAACGTTGCCATCAAAAAAGGTTTGAGGATCTTACTTAAAGCTGCTTTTAGGTGTTCTGCTTACCTGAAACCTTCTGTATGACCTCGTTTACTTCCTTCATGAACACTTTTTGCACAAATACTAAATGGTTTAAAAGGTCAGTTGTGAGATTATGTTCGAAGGATCCAACCTGCAGAAATAGAACATTTTAGAACAAAACTTAGTTTTAAAACCAGTGGATTTTTAGGGTTTTTTTTTAGCTGCAAACATCAGAAGTCTCAATTACAAACATGCCAGACTGTTTTCTGACTAAAGAATAACAGTTAGAAGAAACACCCTGCTTTTCCCCAGCAGGTAGGCTTGTTTCAAGCACTTTTCTCTCTGGGAAAATCAACTATGGAAATTGGCACACAAGTAGAACTTGTGAAAAGAACACTCTTGTCGAGCAGAAAGTTTTCTATCATTAAGGTTCTATGTCATGCCATTATTCTACTTATGGAGCTGTCTAGTCAGAAAGAAAATAAACCACCTATACAACAATAAAATGGTCTTCAAATTTTTCCGTATTTGGATTCAAGCTGTAAACCTGAGAGCTCTGGAGGAGCTTGTTAAAACAACATGAAGATGCACACACAGAATTGTAGCAGAAGGGAAATAACAAGTTATCCAAGAGGACTGCAGTACTGAACTCCTACCTCAGCCACACAGCGCAGGTAGTTCCCCTGCAGGTAGTAGCCTTGCTTGGCAGGGAGCTCATCTATGCTCCAAATCTGGTCAGAGTAAGTGTCGTGCTCTTCCATGACATATTTCCCTGACATGGTGACAGGAGGCAGGTTGAGACTGGCCGAAGGAGGAATGGTTGACATGTCAGTGGCAGAAACTTTGGAAGTGAAGCGCAGTCTGTGATTTGGAAGTTCAAAATTAAATCTGGTTTGGGCACCTGTAAAAGGAAGGCGGGAAAAGAAAAGGCATGAACTGGCAAAAGAATCTCTTATTTATCCTTAAATTTAAGAATATTTTTTGAACAATAAGAAATATTACAATCTTTAAAATGTTATTGAGGTACACAGACCTAAAAGACTATAAACATCCACCCAACATGATTCTGGGTTGTCTTAATTTCTAAACAAAACAAAGGCTCCACGGTAATAAGATAGAAAAGGGAGTCATACAAACCATCTCAGGTGTACTGAGACCTTATGGGACTATTCTCAAATAGCATTACAGATTATATTTAATTAATCAAGGATCATAAACTGATTGTAGCAGTCAGAGGGAAGCTTCCTGAGAGGAAGCTATATATGAATGTAGGTAAGTCTTCACCTGCTCTTGCATTCTGCCTCTGGGAATTGTGTGTAACAACCACAGTGAAAATTCTCTACAGGGCCACCTGACTGAAGCCCACATTAAAAAAAACCCCACGCTGATGGCAACAGATTCAGAGCTGTACAGAAGATAAGAATATAAGCTCAACAGAAACAGAGTGCTTTTGGATGCTTATAGGAAGGCCAAACTAAAAGCAATAATGTTTTTAAAGTTCCAGAGGACTGTTACCTGTCATTCCATGACTCCTCATTCTTCCCATCTTGTACTCCGCCTTCAGGGAGGGCAGGAGCGCTGCTCCGATAGCAATCCCATCTATCATGGCACTGAACTTCAGCACTATGGGCTTCTTCTCCAAGCCTTCTGGCAGCTGGGGGAATTCATTTGTTTCAACTGGCGTTTGATTGATACTCGTTGGAGTCTTCTCCGAGGGCAGAGGAGTCGCCACATCCTCTTTGGCTGGCTGGGGCCTGTGGACGGAGACAAAGAGCGGGAAACCCTTGCTGTTATTGGGCCTGGCTGTCCCACAGACACCTGAGGTGGCAAAATGTGGGAGGTGGCAGGGATCTGGGAGCACTCACGCGGTGGAGGGCTGCCGGATGAGGTCGGAGATCTGCTTGGAGAGCTGGTGGGAACTGCGCACCATCATGCTGTGCAGCGTGGCCGGGTGCTGCGGGATGTTGATGCTGATGGCCCCCACCTTCACCACGGCCGCGTTGTTGGTCTTCAGCCCCCTCTGGGCGCTGTACAGGGCCTGAGATTTGGCAATGCTGCACTTCACCACGGTTCTGGCAGCAAGAGGGAACAGCGGTCACTTGCACGTCCTCCCAGCTGGAGGTTAAACTTGGTTTTTAAGTGTTAGCTGGATTTTGAATTTTGTGTGTAAACTACACCCACGTTCCTTTTTCTTTCGCTTTACACACAGACGCACTACATGCCACAAACAACTACGCTACACTTAAGGGAACTAGACGTCATGCACAACAAAAATACCAAAAATACTTGTTAAAAACTGCTATTCTTGCCTAAAGTAAGGTCATTTCAGTGCATACACACCAGGCTGCACATAGACAGACAAATTTGCACACACACAGAAACAAAAAATGAGCCTTCCATTTCAACTCCTGTTCAGGAATAATCTTGAAGCATCCTTTTAGTAAAATGACTTAGTAAAATCTGATTTTAGCATCCAAATAAGTCAATGGAGGAAATACTCAATATTAAATACACTGCAACTGATAAATGAATTTGTGAATCAATACTGATGTTTAATTCAAACATATTATTCCAAAATACATCATCTAAACTTTAATTTAATGTTGAGAAGGATATGGTTCACAATGGTTACCCAAGACAAAATTGCAGCTGCACAAAGCTGACAATTTTTGTTGTCATAACAGAATTCTGGCATAGCAGAATTCACTAAACTCCTATGTAAAAAGATATTGGGGCAACACATTAATGTTTCTATGGTCAATTCCTGGAGGGTTACCCAATGGAAGTATTTTATGCAGCCAAGACAGAATTGCAGCCTCAAAGAGAAGGACATGTAGTTGTCAAGATGCAATACATCAGCTAAAATGGCTGAAAAACAGGCTGTAAAATTGCACCATTCAATGCAATTTTCTCAAATACTGTATTTCAAGGGGTATAACTAAACCACTTTTTGTATCCTATTTAAATTGTTTATAGACAGTTTGGTCTCATGGTAAAAGATACAATATTCTATGAACTCCACTCTCTGAGTAATGTTTCTTCTTATTCTTACGTTAAAATATCAGCAAGCCCAAAGCAACCCAGATGTGGAAATACAAACCAAAAGAAAGAAGACATCACCCTTCTGCTTATAATCAAGAAATACACAGCACTGTAAGGCAACCACTGGCCTATCAACAGCAAATTAATTGACTGAAGCTCAAGGAACATCCTCAGATTTTCACAGCTATGCAAGAGATGCAAGTGACCAAAAGCAGTTCAGAATTAGTATTTAAGGGCAGACTGTAAAGTAGAAATGATTTCAAAATACGCAATGAAGGAGGAAACAAATCTTAATTCACAACAATTTTCAGAAAAACTTTTTACAAATAAACATTACTTAAGAAAAGGCCAGACTTGTTTTAATCCACCTCTTTAGAAGAAGAACACAATTATTTCTCTCTTGATGTTTGCTTATTTCCTATTACCTTCCTGCTACCGTTCTGACTCAAATGTTGTGAAACTAATCAAGAACACATTTCCATCCCCATCCATAACACAAAATACTATTACATTCCAACCATTTTAAACACTTCCTTAATTAAAAAAGTATTACACCAGTATAGCTGTTGCAGGAGAGAAAAAACCCTCAGCAAAATTTACTGTGCTTTTCTCCTAAGGTATATTCATATTTTATGCAACAAATTAATTTCACTGTTGCTTGCCTACAAAAAACCTACTTCCACGACAGAATGAAATGTGAAACAACTGTCTGGCTATCCATTTATTATTAAAGATCTGCAGTTTGCTTACCTGCAGTGATATGCCTAGAACAGATCTGGTTGTATCTCATTAAAATCATTAATCATTATTTAAGTTATGTACCAGAAATGCTTCTAGAAAGAATTCTATATTCTTACATCAATACCATAAATAATCACAGTCCAGACAAAATTGTGACAAAAAGTCTTTGTCTCACTATACAAGTGACTACAAGGCCAGTACTCAACAGATTTTTGGGAATGTTGTAAAAAATGTGTGAGGGGAAAAAAAGTCAGCAGGGGGCTTGTTACACACAGGAACTACTACACCAAGTCAGCTGAAAACTCAGGCAGCAGCAGCAACCTGAGGTGTAAATAAAGTGATCCTTCCTTTAATTCCAGCCATCAGGAATTCACTTTCTAAGCCAGAGGCTGTATTGTGTTCACGACTCACCACCAGACCTATCCTACATGGATTTATCCAATCCTTTTAATCATTTATACTTTTGTTGCCCACATCATATGGCAGCGAATTCAACAGCTCAGTGATGCACTGGTTTAATGCTGCTACCAGACAAAAAGGAGCACAAATCCCAATATTTTCCCTACATCACTTGCAGTTTTTCCAGTCCTTCCAGAGCTAAAAGGACATTTTGAAGTTAATCCTGTATTACCACAACACTGAGTACACAGACACTGAGAGAGGAGCCTACACCCACAGATCTGCAGCACGCCTGGGAGTTAACCCAGCACACAGGTAAATAAAGACAAAAAGGAATGGTCCTGTTCATGATGACACCACAACAGGGACTATCACTCCGAACACAGCAGTTCCAAAGCAAATCTCACCTGCGTGTTCCCTTACACTTATCAACAGTATTTCAGCTCATTAAAATAAGCACAGAACCAGCTCTGAAGAACTTAAGGGCCAGTGAAACCATACTAACATTACAGTAGTGAGTGCAGTGCAATAGCAGCCCCTAAAACTGTATTGCTAACAATGACAAGGGCTTTTTTGGGCAGATATTTAGCAGGCTTCATTAAAAAAAGCTGATCTAGGTAATACCAGATGTTAAACCAAAATGTATTCAAGCAACATCTGCCTACACAATCACACATAGGAGGAATGCAGCCATTAGCTACACAACACAGAGTTAATTCCAAGACTATTAAACATAATAATATGACATACAGAAACTCTTGTTTGGCTGTGCTTGTAGGAGATGTAGGAAAATCCTCCAGTCTACAGATGAAGATTGAAGAGAAAGCAAGAAAAACAAAAACAAAGCAAATAAAGAATAAACAGTCATGCAAAATTAGTCAGTTAATTACTTGTAACCCACAATATGACATTTATTTTCAAATTTACCAAGTTGAAGGTTTTCAGTTTACTCATGTTTGTTCTTTGCTCTTGTTGTTTTAAAGATTTATCATTATTTCCCCCCTTTCCTTTTGTACCCTCCCTATATGTAAAACAGACATGAAGAGCCTCAGTCACCTGCAGAAACCCTTCATGACTGTCAGATTGGAACTTTCATTTATCCCTCTGAAACAAACTTATTGGAATCAATTTTGCTGAGAAAATTATAAAATTCTATATGTTTTAAGTTCCATGTAGCATCTTCCAAAGTAACCAGGACTTAAAAGGACAGAGAGAAACTCAAGTCACATGGTTTAGCCCCTTTCTTACAAGAGTCAGGTTCTAAGAGCAGTCCACATACTGAGGGTTACCCAGCTAACACCCAAACTGTGTGAGGGTGATCTGTGCTACAAAGAGTTGTGGTTCAGCTGTTGTTCTGCAACTCAAACAGAAAGAGATGCAGCTGGGAACAAAGAAAAATAATGCGTGGCTTTTTTGAGTCTGTGAACCTGGCAAAAATAAAAAACCCAGAACAATGTGGATGCTGAGCAAGTGATTCATGATGTTCATGCACAAGAAGTGGTTCTCTCCCCCTCCCCTGCCAGGTTATGTCAATTAGATAAAGGCTGGAGAAGGGATATTAGAACTGTAAAAATAACATGAGAGAACAAAGAATGATGCATTATGAGAGTTGAAAAATATATCTATTAAAGAAACACTATAGATCTTTAACAGGAATAATCAGCATCAGTAGATTAACTACTCCCTAAAAATCTCGTATGGTTTGAACCTATAAGTTTCAAAATCAATTGAAAGCACAGGAGAAAACACACACAGCTCATACCACCTCTATGCACTTGAACAATTTTAAATAGTGAGACTTCCTACTTACTGGATATTTGGGGTAATTCCCTCCAGCAGGACAATATTGACACCTCCTATGTGAGCAGTGGCACATGTCTCAGTCATCTTTTGATGTAGCACATCTTTAGGAAAAAAAGATATTTAACAGCATTTCAGTCAGTAAAATACTCCAAGTATGCCTACTGCTTTCAAAAATATTGCAGCAAGAAAATAACTGAGAAATTACAGCTTTAACAGTCGCATTAAGTGATGTCAACTATAAATTGTGACAAGAAGAAGAAAGCTTTTGAAAATGAGTGACTATCTTCTAAGAGAATTTCCTCCATGGCGCTTTCTGAAAATCTTGCATCCTTTTAAAATCCTTCAGCATCCTAGTAACAGCTTTTAAAAGAACTTGTTGAATATTATTATATTACACACGCACATAAACACGTAAAGTTGCCAGCGAATTTAATTGCGGAGAACATTTTTAGCTTGTCCCACCTTTCATTTTTTCTTTTAGGGTGAAGCTGCCATGGATTCTCTTCAGTTCTGATTCCATGGTGAGGCCGCCAATGTCAGCCTCCAGGTGGGTTCTGTTCACCATCCCGATCCCAAAGACGATGAGGGTCACGTGCTGCGGCTCCGAGGTCACCAGGCTGCGCTTGCGCCCGTTGTCCTGCTCGTTCTCAAACACCACCCTGCAGGCAGGCTCAGTGGGGCTCCGAACACCTACAGCAACACCAGCAGTTATTTAAGGCTTTGTTTGTAATAAATCCTTGGCATATCCCATTTATATTTGTATTTGAAACCAAGGATCACGTATCTTTCATGTCAACAAAGCTCTTCAGGAAAATTCTCTGTGCCTCGCTCGCTCCACCCTAATACCATTGCAACTGAACCAAATCCAGGACACAATGAAGACAATAATGAGTGATGTGGTTTCATTATTATTCATAGATATGCTCTTATGTACCTTATATAAATATTTGTAATTATCTGATTTTGTCGTTATACCAGAAAAATGCCCTGACAGTTTCCAATTGTCCTGTTTATTTTTTGATCATTCCACAGGCAAAGGTTCTAATAATTCCATTTTGGCTGAGCAAGTTTTCAACACTCAGAAAGCTAAAAACAATGTAAGAAAATTTACATTTTGTGCAGATATCATAACTGTGGATATGATATTCCATGCATGAAAGACACTGGTATCTATTTAATAGAAGTTTTCATCTGACACTTCCTCAGTTTTTTATTCTTTAGTTAAAAGAAGTCCAAGAAAAATATGGCTATAGAGCAACTATACCATCCCCTGCATATTTACAGCAACCTAAGTTCAGCAACAAAGAGAACCATGCTAAGTCAGCTCTCAAATTTACTCTGCTGTGTTGAAATACATTGGAAATAGCAATAATTACACCAGATCTCAAAGTTTTAGGTGAAATTATAGCCCAAACACCTGTAATCTTTGTGGGATTTCACCAAAATCAGTATTTCACCTTTCCTGCTCTCACAGCAAGGTTCACAGATTTTTTTTTTTTACTGTCAGTCATTCTCGAGGCAGAAATTGTCTCCCTCTAAATGGCTTATGTACATGCTTGCGTATTTTCACAGAATAATAATAAACAGCATTTCCAGCAGCCCCTTGAACACAAAACAGCATCTCAGGAGGAACAAACTCAATCCACATTACACAATTAGTGAGAAAAGTTAAGCTTTTCTCATCATCTTGGTGAGCTAATCAAAAGCTCACCTCCATCCTCACCACTTGCCCCTCTGATCCAAGTTAGATGTGGTGGGCAACTTGCAAAGACTATCTTGTGACCAAGCTTTAGAATGCCTCATTTGAACAAAAGCACACGCACTCAATTGTTTGGATTCATGAACCAATTTACCTGTTGGCCCAAAGGTTTCAGAAGACTTTTCTAAGATGCCAGTTGGATCAGAAATGAGTGAATAGAAGTTCAGTAGTTTATACATATTTTGCCAGCACTCCGCAGAGGGTTCGCTCTGTTCCGACACGGTAATGGAGTCGGAGTCATCCATATGGATCGCCACGTGGTCAACCACATCTTTGGAGCCTTTCCTGGACACTTTTGAAGTCCTTCTCTCTGACCTCCCCAGGGAATTCTTGTTGCGAGACTCTTTCTTGTTGTTGTCGTTGTTGGTTCGCTTGTTCTTGGTGTTGTTGACCCGGGTGCCTCCGTTGAGGCTCCCCCGGGAGCTGCGGCTGAAATCCGAGGAGCGGAAGTCCCTGTGCTTGCGGGTTTTGAAGGTGGGGGTCGGGGAGGCCGAGCCGGCCGTGTACCTGCTCAGTTTGATGTCCGTCTGCGTGGCCTTGATGTCGTCAATCATGGTGCTGAATTGATGGATGAGCCTCACCAGGGCCATGTCCACGTGCTGGCTGATGGACTGGCAGGAAATGGTGAAGTTGCAGTGGAAGGTGTTGTAATAGCGCTTGTTCAAGTCATGGAAGGAAAGGGCGTTGGTGGAGTTGTGAGGGGTGCACATGGATTTCTCCATCACCACGGCACTGATACTGAAAGTCTCTAACATCAGAGCTGGTTTGAATTCCAGAGGAGGAAGATTGACAGCTCCTTGCCTAAGGAAAGGAAAGGTACAAGTTACTACTGTGTTGCTTTTTATGAGAGTGAGAGTCAAATACGTTTTTTACACAGCTTACATCTAATTTACTGAATCCAGCCTTTTATTTCCCTTAGGATATCACCTTTTTACCACAGTTCTGAATATAATAAAATGAACTTTTACAGTTTCATACTGTGTGCTACTAACATAGCAATCATCCAGTTCTATGGAACCCAGTTTGGCATGCAATCATTCCATTATTATTCCATTCCTGAATCTTTGCCCAAAATTGGTCTGGGGGAAGATTCAGCATTTTCACAAAAAGTCACATCATTATTTACAGGATTAATTATTAAACACCATTTCAGAGCCACTCAAATTGCCCCCCACTATTATTCCCACCAGCTCTCTCCCTTCCCCAATCTCCAATTTTCAAAAGCAGCTGAGATTCAAATAAAATTCCCAAAGCATTCCATAGGAAGATTAAAAAAACATATTTTAACAGGAAGACAAAATGAAAGATTAAAAGAATAAAGGGCTGCTCCTTATCCTATTAAAAGTGCTTTGGAAATCTGTTGCCATGAAAAGCCTAATTTCTGTTCTTTAACCAATACATATATTTTAAAATCTCTCAGGGCATACCTTCGGGCTCGCTTGCTTTTCCTTTCCTTTGCTGTGTCTGAATCAACAATATCTGCTCTGAGGCAGTCCAGAGATCCTGAGAAAGAGAGGTACTCTCCAAAGTACATCCTGTAGCACAGGGGCATCGCATCCTGCGACTGAATTCCCGTGTAACTCAGCAGAGGTTTGAAAACAACCTACAAAACAAAAACCAGTTATTTGGTTATGAAGGCCTTGATAATTTCCATATTCTTGCTGATCATTTGTTGCTGTGCAAGCCCAGTTACCTGTGCATCTGCCAGCTGGACAGCAGGAAAGCCCTGGTTGCCCTCTTCTACTCCTGCAATGTCATCCTGGCTGGTGCTGTGCTGCGAGTGGGTGCCATCCAGGGTGTTCTGGTCACTGGACAGAACTGTGTTGAAGTCTGAAGCAGAGGGAATAGTAGGGAGATTGGGTGCCACACCTGGAAAATAAATACCCATGGAACACTAACACCACAGCAAATCTTACCACCACCGACTCTATTAATTCAGCAACATTAATTATATAGATACACAAGCCACAGTGAGGTCTGTAACCTCACAAAAGTGACATTCAGGATAAAGAAACAGCCTGATATTGCTGGAGCAGGTAGAGATTGCCCAACTCAGATTTAGAAAGTGCCTTTCTGCAGAGAAACACATTCCAGTTTACAGAGGAGCCACAACAATTCACCAATATGTACAGCATGATGATGTTCGTAGGATCAGACTATTGTTTCGATATTAAAAACAAACTAAACAACTTCTTATTCCCTAATATTAATATAGCACTGCTGAGGAGTGTTAATAGAAAAAAGATTCAAGTATAGTGTTAGTGAAAAAGAAAACTAAGACCCACATTTGAAAAGTCTAAATGATGACAGGCTGGCAAGAAAAATAATTAAGCTGCAGTAAATTGTTACACATCTGTTTCTTTAATACGCCTAAGACTTTCAGAAATACAGATTCTTCTCCATTCCCTTACACCACTTAACCACTTCCCATTCCTAGGTTACTCTCAAGATAGATGTTTATGTTCAGTCTCAAAATTGAACTGAGAATGAGCAAGGATTCCAATGCACACATTACAAAATAAGCATATGCAAATAAGATAAAAAGTAGTGAAAAATCCAAGGAACTCAGCAACAGAAAATTATTTTATGGCTTAACTTTTGGCAGATACACATGGTTTTGGCACCTACACTGACAGTTCCAAATGTAAAAAAAAAAGCTGAATTTTTGGAGGCAGGGTGAGGGAAATGAAAACAACCGTTTTGCTTAAATCCCATCTTCTCATTTTCCAGTTTGCTGTGAAGTCCCACAAGCACTATTTCGAACCAACTAAGTTCTGTTGAACATAAATCACTGTCTCAATTACTTTCAGTCAGAAAAACACAGGCAAACACAGGCACAGCCAACCCAGAACCATCTCAAACTCAGCTGCAAATAGCAATACCTGTTGGAAGGCTGTTGTGTCCAGACTTGGTGGCCGGACTTTCCTGTACGACGCTGCCCCTGTTGCCCACAGCGTTGGACATCCAGTTATAGAAACTCACAGAGGAGGGCTCAGACAGCAAAGGGTGCTCAGACAACATGTCTGTGGCCACGGTGTTTCCTGTGCAGGTAAAGCAGAAGCTGCAGCATTTGTTGCATCCAAGGCAGCAAAAACAAGGAACACGGCACGATTTCACTGACAACACCTATTTACTGTAAAAATAAGCCTAATTCTCGAGGTTTATTCCACGAAATTACGTGTCAAACAGCACTACGGGTGCTACCACAGGAGTTATACATGGCACTAATGGATGTTGCACTACACATGGCTTTGCATTTGCTCATCTCTACCATTAATTAGAGGAGTCATTAAGAAACCAAAATACCTTTTCTTCTGAACAATATCTCAGTCCCTGACAGCAAAGGAGAGAGGTTTTAGAGAAAATACAGTATCATATACAGTATTTAATTTACATATAAAGAAAAACCAATAACAATACACTCTGAAAAATAATACAGAGCAGAAACATTTCAAAGTTTCAAACTTCTAAAATTTTTGTTCCTAAGACCATTATTAAAGATCTGCAAATTATCATATGCAATACTAAACTAAGTTACTGAATTATTAGTTTCAGCTCTCTTTTTGAGCTACTTACAAGGTCAAGAAAAAACGACCTTATTGATTCAAAAAGACTCAAAAATTAAAGCTCAGTAAAATCAAGACTAAGAAAAGGAAAAATATTTTATTTATTCCGTTAGTTGCAATTTCTCATTCCAACCTGACGCACTTGCAATTCTCCCTTTGGCTTACTTATGCTACATCATACCTGTTCTTGTTAAAGAGCTACTTTTAACTGCAGTTGTACTTCTTTGAGGAGTTCCTTCCAGAAGATTGTGCAGGCTAGGAAAGCTCCCAGTGAGATAGCTGAGCAGACTTTCTTTCCTTGGACTTTCCCTGACTCCCATTCCGGAGCGGCCAACATGTACTGGTGAATCTGTAGCTGTATCTCCACTGGTGTAACTCAAGGAATGATATGGATGGATGCCCTGTGTGCAGAAAATAAAGAAATTAATGAAGTTCTGTGCAAACTGCAAAGAGGAAGCAACATTTAGTCTGAATATGAGGTTGGAACACAGTAATTTTACTACAAGTTACTGGAGAGCTTTGCCAGTCTTGAATTTTGTATCATGACAGTTAAATCCTCGTTTCTGCTGCCATAAATAAAAGATCAAAGACTATAAAGGTAAAGGCACATCCTTAAATGATGCACATGAAGTTAACTGGAAAGAAAAACAACAAAGAACAGATGTAGAATATAGGCCAACTGATGGAGCATCCCTTTTGTAAGGTCAGGAGCAGACCTTCCATGTGTTATAGTTAATTTTTACACGTATTTATTCATCTGCAGCTACAGAATCCCTCCTGAACAGACCAGCTTTGTCCTGGTGCCCAGCCCTGCACACTTACCTTTATTTTCAGCACAGAATCACTGTGAGTGTGAGTTTTGGACAGCTTCCTCATGATCTCAGCACCAGTGACAGGTCCAGAGGAGGCGCTGGCTGGGGGAGGGCGATTGGCTGTTCCTTCCAGGAGCATCGTGTGCTCGCTCACAGTAGCTGCACCCAAGCAAACAGATTTCCTCATTTAAATATATATATATATATATATTTGGAGAACCAAGATTATCTACTATCAGGCACATTTATCTACAAGCAGTCATGAACTTCCAAGTGCTGACACACACCTACACAGAGCTGTCTGATTTATAGACAAATAAAAACACCTCAGACATGGGTCTGCTGGGTTTTGTTCAACGCTCCAAGTGTTTCTGCTCAACCAAAACAGGTATTTGAGAGATGGGGGCAAAAAATTCCATTATACTGTATGATTACATACAAGTTTCTCACACAAACATCTTTGGGTTTGCTCTCTTAAAGCTGGTAACTGCTGCCTGGCTTTTAACTCAGAGGTAGCAAACAATAAGGTTGATTTATTTTGTGCAGGAAATAACAAGACAAAAGATGTGAAAAAAGAGAGGTCTCCTGTTTTGTTTTTCCCTGAACAAGCACTAATTATTGTAATACTATAATTACCATTGTTAGCAGCAGCTTCAGAAGGAAGGTGATATAAAAAAAGAAGCTTGATAATTCTGAAAGAGGAGACTATAATGTGTTCAAGCATTAAAACTAAAGATGATACAAATGCTCTGAGAGGAGCTACTTGTCCCTATGAATTTTTATGGAGACAATAACACAAAAATACCTGCATCAAATTCAAACTCTGCTCCATCAGCACTCGTGTCACTCTGAAGACCCCCTCCAT
The DNA here is from genome assembly GCA_013397055.1 of Pachycephala philippinensis. Lineage (NCBI taxonomy): Eukaryota > Metazoa > Chordata > Aves > Passeriformes > Pachycephala > Pachycephala philippinensis. The sequence continues at coordinate 634,834 of VWZT01000570.1, forward strand.
TGTCCAGTCCAAGGCCATCCTCATGCTCGTGGCAGGCATTTGGCTGCAGTTTCATTGGCTGGGTTGGTCTGTGCAAGCTGACTCCTTTAAAGGCTGGGGTCACCACAATGAACTTCATCCACTGCCTTGCTAAGGCAACCAGACCTTTCTTTAAGGTCACTAAGGCAGGAAGGCCATCACTCTTTAAATAAAAAAATAAAAAAAATTAGAAATTCATATCACAGCATTTTGAAGTAAATTGGAGGGGAGAAAAAGTCAAAGCTCTCTTAAATCTCTGTGCTTAAGAGGCTTATGACAAGCATGCTGGCAACCACAACACATCAAGCAAGAAGCCAAAAAGCTGTGAGATAAAAATTACAGCTTCATTCAACACAGTAAATACATTTATCTACATGACCTGAGGATCTAGCCCAAGGGACCAAAAACAAACAACAGGAAGCAGGTTTATTAAATACGAAGCTAAAAGTACTTGAGTAATTATAAGGCTCTGAACTACGGGCTAAGATTCATAGCAGCTCTGTACAAACTGAAATTAAAAAGTTTATGTTTTATCCATTGTTCATAAGCAGTATTTTAAGAACACAAATTTCAGGCCAAATATAGGGATTGTTTTGATTACATCACTGAATTGTCCTAAAGAAAACAAAAGCTTGTTATTTTGACCACAAATCAAACTGTGCTATTCCTGATCACTGCCTCTCAGCTGAATATGCTGTAAACCAAAGTGCTTGAATCTGACAGCTGTGGAATTGGATTATGAAAATGACACAAAATCAGGAATAAACACTCCTCCTTATGCCTGATGTGTGTTCAAATAACTATTTCCCACTACAATCTAGACAGTTACATTCTAAAGCCATCAAGAAAAAGATTTGATTCTTAAGCCCTGAAGTTTGTACAATTCTAGTTCCTTCCTTAAACAGTCTGCATTATCCCAGTGTTTCTAGAAGACATGAAAACTAGTTCCAAGGAGAGAATTTGGAACAAACTAACCAGTTCATGCACTTGTCTCAATAACTGAGATTTATTCAATTTTAAAACAATGAAAGATGAAATCTTATAAAAAGGCTATTGAAATATAATAGAGAGGGAAAGAAATCTGATTTTAAAAGCCATATACAGTTTTAAAGGCATGCCTTTTTGGTTTATGATCTCTCATGTATTTACTAATAACAGTTTGATAAACATTATGCACATATACAGGCCATAACAAATACAGCAGATGTCAAAGAAAATGAAATGAGACAAACAATATCTACTTATCAATTGAAAGGTGCATATGAGCTTGGGTTATATTTTCTTGTTTGATAACCTTCCTCAAACTGTTACCAAATTTAAGACATTAGAATTGGTGCAACTGAAACTAAAGGACTGAGATATTTCCAGTTTTCCTGGGTAACTCACCATAGTGGCATCCTCAATAATGGAGTAATTTGCTTGATGAAGGTAATGGTGCAATATATTACAGAGTAAACAGGAAGGATTTTCTTGCAAGAAACGAGCCACTTTTGTAAGCCTGTTGTATTTGCTTCTCAGGGGAAAGTGCACACTTTTATTCTAGATTAAAATAAAAACATTTTCAAGATATGTACACACTTGCAAACAGAGCCATCAATGACAAGATTTCATCTATAATGCAACAAACTTCTAACCCCATTTTGAACTTCTGCAACAAAGATTTGCTTCATGGGTAACTCCCTTATTTGAAATATCGCATGTGAAAAATCATTCTTGATGCACATTTATTTCTATGAAGCAGTAAAACAAAAGCCTGGATTCAAATTGCAGACATTATAAAGTTACTTCTGCACTAATAGACATATATGCAAAGCCAGCTGCAATTTCCAAAGAAACTTTTTATTCCTAGTTAAAGACAAAACAGGTATTTCTTCTAATTTCATTTAATGCTAGAAGGAGGGTAGGAAAAATAAATAGGAAGGGAGGTAACAATAAGAGACTGCTGCAAAGGATAATTTTTGAGTAGAGCAGAAAACCAGCCTCATCTATCTCACAATGCAAGACAGGATCTCAGGTGGGTATCACATCAGAATCTTCCCACTAGATGGTGCCAATCAAACCAACAGCAAACAAAAATATTTCATAAAATATACCAGGCACTACAGCCATATTTCTTAGTCTTATTTTACCTGGAGATTCACTCACCAGTAACAATGAAATTTAGACCCTGTACAAAAAGCACAGCTGCTGAATTCTTGTGACCAATTCCAAAGCTTCACAAGAGATGGTCCAAGTTTGAAAATATCCAGAATTCCAAAACTATATATTACCTATCACACTGTCCTATTCTGATATGCTTTTGATTTTATAGAGCTCATTTACCTCTAGAGCTTCTGTCATAATGCACCCCATAACAGCACAGATCCGCAGGGTTCCTTCAGTTTCCAGTTTATTTAATGATGACTTCACTTGATCAATGGGAACGAGCCAAGCACCAACTGCAGGCGTTGCAGTGCTCAGGAGGTTCAGCTGCCTGTGGAGAAAAACAAAGAGAAAGGGGTGTTCACAGGCAGCAGCAGCCATCAGCAGGATTTTCTGATGCTGTTATGAATGACAGTCAAATGAGGTAGGACATTGATGCAAAGTAATGAACACAGACTTGCTGCCCAGAGAACAAAAACTGGCAAGTACCTAAGGCAATTTTTTACTCACTCACACACTCATGATTCTTCCCACTTTTGCTACTGCTATTCCTTCCTTTTCCCATACGATTCCCTACTGAAATCGCAGTTTGAAATTCTCATCACTGACTGAATCCCACATGAATTGTGACGTGTCATGAAGGACTATGGATGCTAAAAAGCCTTAGCAGAGAAGATTTCAGCTCTCAGCAGCAGTTTGTGAGAGCTCTCTTCTTTCTCATGCGAAACTATGCAAAACATGATAAAGTTTTCTTTANAGCCCTTCATCGCCTCTTGGCACCGCCGCAGCGACAAAGGACTTTTACTAAACAACTGAGGCAAGAGTAACCAGCAGAGTATTTTCTATTTTATGGCTCTGAAAAACTAATCTTAGAAAGATGTATCTTGAACTTTATAGTGCAGTGGCAGTAAGATCATGGATGATATCGGGTTGAATACCAAAAGCACTGAGCTGTTCTCTTCACTAACATCTCACCTACTCAAAACAAATAATCTCCCTTCCCTTTCTCCCTCACACATTTCCATCACACCAGAAGTTGTTAGTGAGGGCTTTTTGTTTGGTTTGGGTTTTTTAATCTTCCTTTTTTCTTCTTTTAATCGTGTCTAGCTAAGAATTTTCTAGCAGCACTTCCATAAAAATTACAATAAAAAACTGAAACAAGTGTTACTGTGATATATACAAACCCCAAAATTTTCATTTCCAGAGCAACTTCAAAAATTATTAAATTTCCATTCAGCATCTACCACATACAAATGCAACTTAACAAAGCAGAACTGCCATTTTCTTTCTTTTAAATCAGGTAAAAGTATACCTTGAATATATATGGGCTGGGGAACGCACATTGGTGGGGGCTGCAAAACTAAACCAAATTTCTTTGATTGTCAACTTCATGCTGCAGGAGTCAGGGGGAGGAGGCATCAGGGGGATATCTTTTTTCAGATCATCAGATTCAACACCTTCATCCTTAAAAAAAAGGAATCATGAAGTCAGAAGGGAAGTTGTTTTCCAAAATTATTACACTGAAATGCACTAACACACCATACTATGATCATAAATTTTTTTTTTCATAGGCATTTAGGCAAAGAAAAATAAACTAATGCTGTCCACTGACCCTCCCAAGGGATCCTGCAGAAAGCTGGAAGTTTAGAAGAAGAGAGGATGAGTGACCAATCATTTCTACCCAGTATGAACATACCTGCTCATCTGAAACTGAATTTCCATTAATATCTGAAGAGGGACTTATCCTGTCACAAGGGAGGTTATCTTCAGACACATCAGTGTTATAGCCACTACCAGTGGGGGAATCTGAAGAGTTGTTTGAGGCAAGCAATCCACCTCTCTCTGTGTCTCTTGATTTACCCATGACTCCAAATGTGTTGTACAACACTGCCCCAGACTGTCTTCCCCCTGGAAAAGAACCCAGACCATAAAAGCTGGCAGCACATAAACATCTGTAAATTCTGTCCCATAGACAAGATCTGCACTTCAGCAGAGAAATACACACGGTTTTGGTTAAACAAGGTCCATTACCAGAAAAGGAAAGAATTTATCACTACAGTTTCGAGCTCCTGATGGTTTGTTACAAGTAGATGAAGAGTACTCACATAAAGACTGTTTTTAAATACTATTCTCTGAAAAAAATATTTTGGGTGATAGAAAATACATATGTACTGTGGGTTTTTTCTTTCTGAAGCTAGCTTTCCCCTCCCAGAACAAAACTCTGGTTCTACAATGCACTTTTTGTGGGTAAAGTCAGGATTTAAGTGATTAGTGAAAACATCAATTTCAACCTTCGAGTTCAGAAACTGATGAAACCAGTTCATATGAAATTATTTCATACACTATTAAAAGTAGTATTTACAATTAAAAGTGACTTTATTGTATAACCTATGTAATGTAATTTATTTACCACAGACATGGATTATTCAGCATCACCTAGATTCAACAATTTCTAATCAAATAATTGCTAAACAAGAAGACCTAACAACAGAATTGGCAGTAATCTCATGAAACAAAATAATATAAAGCCTTTAAAGACTTTACCTTTTATAGTTAAATTTTCAATTCCACACTCAAACATTATCCAACCCCATTTCTCTTGACTAGGACCAATTCGAGCTACATCTGGAACAGCTTGTTGATCTGTTTCATCCACGAAAGCAAACTCATCCAACTCTTCCAAAGTAAAAAGAACTTTTGATTTCCCAAAAGGAATGGCTGTTATTGCACAAGTTCCAATATCTGTGAAAATAAACATATTTACTACTTTGTTACAAAGTGGAAAAAACTTTACATCTGCAAACAGCTCCCTGAAGTTAAGAGTGTTTTGGGGGAGTTATCCCTTTAGCATTCCTCAAATAGGAAGGGGGGAGAAAAGGAAAGAAAAAGTTTAAAGTTGAAGCACGAGCAAGAAAAAGAAGCATAGAAAGAGGGCAAAAAAGCCTTGCTCCTGGTATGTTAATATGGGCAGCATAATTTTTAAATTTGGAAAAAAAACAAGGACTGAGCACCATTTAAATATTTTTATACCTAAATGTCAAATATCTCAGGAAAAGAACTACACTGAGTCACTTTATATCCCTTCTAATCATTACTCTCTGCCTCCAATTTCTAACTGCATCTACTTTTGAAGTATACATGAAATGCTAAGTTCCTTAGAAAGGCCTTTCTCAAACCTTTTAAATAGAAGATGGTGACTTTTCTTGGTTAGAAGTCCAAAACTTTCTCGACTGTCTGCAGCATACCTGACACAGGGCACTATTGCTAAGATTCAACCCATAATTAAGTAAAAATGGAAGTAACCATTTTAGTGTTCTCGTACTGCTTTTGTTTTCCTCCAATTTCATTTGCTCACTCATCTTTGTGCAGCAGTGGGGGTTTTGTTGTTTATTTATTTATTCTGTATTTTTCAATCATCCTGGCTTTACAGAGTACTTCCTCATGTCTAAAGACTCCTGTTCCTTATGAGACAGAGTAAAAACTGGTATAGATTCATCAAAATTGAAGCACTTCAACAAAAACTGCCTCTACTTTTGGTCATCTTTTCCTGTTTAGTTTTTCCAGGAGTTAGAGCAAAATTTAATTTATAGCTTCTTTAAGGCATTTCCTTAACACAAACAACAAGGAAGTCAATTGGGTAGATCTCATTTTCAGTTTTATAATCACCATAGTTAAAAACCTACAGCTTGTCACGGTGAAATTGCTGGTACAACAGGCACATTACTGAAAGTGTTAGAAAGCAGTAAGAAAGCAAATAGGTGTAATTCATTCCCTGCATAAGGTGACAAAAAATGGTAGCTGAAAAGAGATCAGCTGGGAGGAACGGAGCTCAGGCCTCAAATTCCAGCAGTGCAGGTCAATACTTACAGTGTAACACATCTGCCACACAAACTCCTTACAAGTTTGTCTAGACACTTTTTAGTCTGCCTAAGTTTACATCTAGCACTTAGTGGAATAACAGAAAATAATTCCTCCTAAACTTATTTTTCAAGTATCTGCAAAAACTTCAGGGGTAAGTGGCTTTTTATCTGTTGATAAAAAGCCCACAACCAAACTACAAGATAAAGACCAACTATAACCAGTTGATTCTATGAAAACTGACATTTCCACATTTTAATATTGTTTAATACCTGTTGTATCAAGACCTCTAAGCTGTCCATGAACACGATGGATGTTCAATTTAGCAGCAATTTCTTTTCCTTTTTCTGCTCCAGAATTGGATCTCAGTGAGCCAGAAGACTGGGGCTGCATTTTGCTGGTTTGGATGTAACGATCAAATGTGACAGAATTCCTCCCAGTTTCTGCATTGTTCGAAGTCTCCTCAACTATGCCCCTTTTCAATATCAGGGAGAAAAAACAATTAAGCAAATCTCAAGATAAACAAAAATAATTAAAATGAAATATGTCTAAAGGTTGTGACAAATAGTGACATGTACTATTCTTACCTGTTCATACGAACTTGCGTAGCAATTCTATCAAAACACAAAGCTACTAAGGAAACGTGAGTCACGGTTTTGCTGGAAGAAACTCCTGGGGATTCATCCACAGATGCTTGTAGCAAACACAGGTTCACCTGTACATAGAATTCATCAGAGTAAAGACATTTAGAAAAGCATGTTACATTCATCACTAATTTCTGATACAATCTTATCTTATACTTTTAGTAACAAGAAAAATAAAACCATCACACCTAGAACATAATTTAAAGATGTGACAGCCAGTTACCCCTATAGTGGTTGTTATATAACTATTGCACATCTACCATTGTAAAATTAAGCAGCTCCAAAACAGCCTATCCTACTCCAAACATTAGTTCTCTAGCACAAATGCATAGCTTCACTTAAGCTTTTGGGGAACACACAGGGATGGAAAATAAGGGTCATTCTGGGAGGCACTTTTCTACTGATAAGCTGAACAAAAGTTGTTACCTTTGGAACTGTAACGTTGGCCTGAAGACCTTTAATTGTCACATTATCTTGCTTAAGCGAGAGATTGGTCTGTGCCGGTCCCTGGTTTGTTGTTCCTGTTGTGGTGGTGTCTATTTTTGTTCCTCTGATATCCTGCTTCGAAGATAACTTGAAGAGGGGAGAAAAAGAATTTATTAGCACAAACTCAGAGCTGCGGAGCTCAGGAGTAACAGGATATTTTGTTAGCACTGAAGCAGCAAGAGATTCCAACTTTATTTTAGGCAATTTACCACGATTTCCAGAACAAAGGCTGCAGCACTTAGAGGTACAGTAGGTCTAAAACCGTAAGGGCAGCAGTGCCATTCTGCAGTAATCTTTAACAACCAGACTTCAGCTGAAAGTTTGAAGTCTACACACGTAAATTACATAAAACAACTTACTACGAAGCAAATTATTAGTGTCCACTACACTGCGAAGTCTAAGAAATCATAAAATAGAAATATGGTCATTACCTTGGACAGAAAGAACTCCTAATTCTGTAGAACTACCATACAATTCTTTTTAAGTTAAATTAATTTTTTAAGGTCTCGGATGAACTGCAAAAAAACCCACAGGCACTTTCACAGCTCTCCCTAACTACTGTAAAATAATAAATAACGTCTCACTGAGATGAATGTAGTACTTAAGAATATCAGTTACAGTAATTTCAAAGAACAGAATGATCTCACATAAATTACTGTAGCTCTGAACTAGACCATCCAAAACAGAAGAACTTCAATCCTGTAAAAGATTTCTGGACAGTGAAAGACAATATGCAAGAGCTGATTATAAAAATGCATGTAGGTATGTATTCCAAATTAATATAGCATTTAGCTACTATATCTCAAAAAAGTAAATTCCATTCAAACTTCTTCTATGTAAGATACAGAAAAGAGCATTCTCTCAAATCCATGTGGGTTTCCCTTGCTCCTTGCTCACATTTTCTGAGAAGCTGGTCTTGCTGTTCTGCACAGCGTCCCGCAGGACTTTGCAGTGCAGGTCATCCACGATGGCTGCCGGGTGCCGGGAGCTGGCACAGTGCACCATGGCCTCGATGTACCTGGCAGGGGAAAACAGCCACCAGAGACCATTTAAACTCCCACTTTCACATGGCACACCATCAACCACGTGTCATTAACAATACAGAGGAAAAAAATAAGCACTGACAGACACAAAGGGCATTTCCCATTCTTCCAGCTACCTCATAGGAAATGCAGAATTACATCCGCTGGGCACCAGGCCCTGCTGTTCCATCAGCCACATTATTCAATCCTCTTACATGAGCTTTTGCTGGACAGAACAGCTGTGATTTTTGACAATTTTAGTATCATCAAAATAAAATTACCTATCCAGTGCCTCTGCTACAAGAGGAGTCAGAACTACATCCACAGTTCCTTTTACTTCCACTATTGCTGTTGTCCGTGTCTGGAAGACCGGGTGATCCAATGTCCATTCCTCTGTTATTGTTTCATCATCTGTATTCTCTGCAGACTTCTTATCCAGAGGAGTGTAAGGTGTGCTAAACAAGTCAAATACACATTCATGATCAGGCTTTGTAAAAAACAAATACAAAAGTGTTCTGGTGTCATTTTAATTCTTAGTAAAATCCACATAATGGCAGGTTTCTTCTACCATATAGATTAGAAAGTACACAAATATAATCCCAGGGCAAGGCCCTCCCTAGATTCAAGTTCAGCTTCTGGCAAAGAAATGGACACTTGCCATTAGCACCTCCAAATTCATCTAAATTGAATCACCATTTGTAATCTTGAAAACGTACAAGTGAAATAATTTAATGCTTGCACTGTGTACTTTCTTTTTGACCAAACCCAAATATTTCATAATAGAATGATCTGTTCTGAAATAGATCTGGTACTGAAAACTATTGCTGTAAATCAAATTTTGAAAGGGCTAACAGGAGCCAAAATATTTAAGAGGAGTATCAGGAAAATCCTACTCTTAAAAAATGAGCTAATAATGTCAGGCTGTGTTCAACTTACTTAGATGTTGATCCTGTAAGCTGCATGCCTCTGTCCAGTAATGAGTTAGCTGTGAGGCCCTGTTTCACAATCTAAGATAAAAGGGCAAAGAAATTTATTACATTCCTTCCATATATGAAAAAAACCCCAACCAAGGAATCTTTAAAAATTCCCCTTAAAGCTGTTTTTCTTAAAAGAATCCCTTAGAAGCAGATTCTCCTGTATAGGATACAGGAACTCCTAGGTTTACTTTTTTAATTCCTTGAAAAATCAGCTTACACAGCTTTTACATAAACATTGACTCACTGCCTTTAAAAAAACCCCTTCAAATACCAATCTACAAAAGGTTTGCGTGAACACAAACCTTTTCTGCAAAATGATAACAAATTCAATTCCAAATTCAAACACCTATTTTCTATCAGGTCATTTCCATTAATTTTCATGTATTTCATTTCAGCTCCTTCCTTAAGCATGTATGCTCAGGTCCTTTAAAAGTTGCAATTTTATTTTGAAATAAAGCACTGAGAGCCTGAGTTATACTTTATCATTATTCAATGTACTGCTAGTGCAGCTTTGTATAACATAATATAAACAAAACTCACATAAGTATCCTTCAGCTGTATAGCACTCAACAGGCAGCATTTTTTAGTGCAACAATTATAATTCGCAACACACATCCACAGAATTCTAACTCCATCTTTTTTTGCCCACAACCTCCCAGCCACTCAGCCCCATGATCTGAAGTCAGAAATTCAAGGTATTCCTTAACTAAGCAAAGAAATTTCAAGTTTCTTCTGACTTATTCACACAACTGGTACTAAGCCATTTTAAGTTATTTTGAATTCTTACTCCTTTCCGTATTTCCATACCTTAAAAGTTGGGACAGAGAGTTGCTCAAAAGATGAGGAACTTTCTTCACTCGTTGGCGTGTCAAGGTCTAAAGGGCGATGCAATGAGGATTTGGAAGTTCTTTTGTTAGTTGGATGCTTTACTGACCAGTTGATCACCTGGAACTGTGTCAGGTAATTTTGGTAACACGCCATTACAGGCTGCTGGGAAGTTATTTGCTCACGTTCCACAGTCTTCTCAGAGTCCAGGACATACATGTTGTCAACGTGCTCATCATCTCCTCCCAGAGCTGAAACAAACGAAGCCTGGGAAGGATGAGTCTTAATTGGCAATGTTTTCATATCTTGACTAATTTCTCCATGGATTGTGCTTGTTAAGGGCCCTTCCACACTGTGATAAATAGACCCCCTACTGTATTCAGTTTTCTGAGCTTGCTTTTTTCTCTTCTTCCTCCCTGGATAGGTTCCTGGACCTTCATCACTGCTTATTGGCTCAAACTCCTCTGCAGCTGAAAAATAAGCCTCGCTGTCGGCCATGGACATGCTGGAATCCATGGAGCGGTACTGGTGGAACGAGTTGGAATCTGCTGACGGAGTGTAGGGGAAAGAGCCAAAGCTCCTCCTCTGCTTTGGGGAGTCCAGGACGTTCTCGTCGCTGCGGGACACGTCGCTGCTGAACTGCACTCCCACGGGGACGGGCTGCTTGTCTCCGTAGAACGCCGCCGTCAGGCTCTTGGTGCTGCCGAGCCGGGTGGAGCACACGGACGCCTGTCTCTTCAGCGGGGACCTCATGGGGGACTGGCCCACGGGCCTCTCCTGGGGGCCAGGGGACGCAGGCCGGCCCTCTGCACCCTCCACCGCCACACTGGGAACGAAAAGGAACACCTCACTTGCTTATTGCATTACTAATGCTTCTCTTCCTACACTGCAGGAGCTGTCAAATGCATCAGTGATTCTGGGACTTTCTATTAGTGTAGCCATTATTTTCATAGTGCTGGTTGCACATTGAATTCTGCCACTTGTCTACATATAGAGGATGTAAATCCAAATATTTAACAGCATGTGCTGGTGTCTTTACATGCTAGATTTCCTACCTTAACCATCCACTATTAGGGATCCAAACTGGCATTCAAACCAGGAAATGAATTTCAGCAGCACCATTTTTCAGCTGTAAAATTGCTAAATCAAAGGCTTTTCTGACATCTTAGAGCATTCAAGAGTTGAATTATGCACCTACTTGGACTGAGTACTAACCTTCCATGAGCATCTTCCCTCTTTGCACTGGGCAGGAACTCCTTCTGTCCCAGGTGATCCTCAGCAGTGGATGAGGGGCTGTCCTTCTCCCCTGCAAGCAAGGGCAGGGCAGCACTGGAGCTGCTCGTTTCCTCCGAAGAGGATGAGGAGCTGTGGGAGCGCAGGGGCACTTGGAGGCTCAGGTGTTGTGCTTTCCTTTCCATTTCTATCCCCACTGATCTGCAGTCCCAATCTTTTCTTTTGACACCATTTGCTTTACCTAGGATTGGGGGCGGAAAAGCAAAACTGAATATCTGGTAACATAATTGCAGTGGGCTCTTCCCTGCCTACTGAAATAAAAATCACTATTAAATAAAAGCCCTAGTTTTGAAATGCATGCATGTTGTACTGGCAAAAATTAATGAAATCATGGCAGCAAAACATCAGATTGTCTTGGTCAGCTGCCTTTTATATACATAGAACTGGCACAAGCCAAAAAACTCCTTTTTACTCAGAAAGGAGTTACATGTTAATATAAAAATCCAGCAAATGAAAGCTTGCTCAAGCTCTGTCTGCTCTTAGAAGGGGTCAGGCCACGTGAGCACAATCAGTTCTACTTATTAACCGGATTCATAAACACTACAAATAGCAAAAAGTTAAGAAATTATACTTTCGGGCAAAATAGAGTAAAAACACAGTATAGTGCATTCTCACCATCTAAAATTTTAGGAATCTCCTTAGTAATGATCCATTCTCCTGGCTGCAGTAAAGACTGCCCATAAAACATATCAGATTCTGCACTTGTGCTTGAGAAAGCAGAGCTGCTTGAAGGTGTCAGTTCCTCAAGTTTGAAAAAATCCAGTCCCGTTAAGGTGCCACCGAAGAATCGACAACCACCGAGACAGCCACACTTGTTCTTGCTTCTCTTATTTCTCAAATTATCATCAGGCCACAAAAACCACAACCTACAAAAGGCAGAAGAGCAGAAAACAAAACAAAAACATGACCACGCCGAAGCTCAGCGAAAGCAAGATGAAAAGATACCCCTTTAAATGCACCTCCCTCAACCACATCTCTCACCTCTTGGTTCGGTTATCGTGCGTTTCCAAGAAATGCCTCTGCACTTCGTGTTTGGAAGGATGATCTGCAGCTAAAGCGATGTCAGCAGTGATGAGGCCCAGGTTGACAGAGCCAGCTTCCAGCCAATATGCCCTCCTCAATATTGGCTGGAGGCCAGTTCTGCAGTTGTTCACCTGCTCGACGTATTGCCTGAGCTGGAGGTCCTGGATGGCAGCGCTGACGCCTTCCCCGACAGACTGGTTGTGGAGGTTGCAGTTTGCAATGCGTATGGCACCCATCTGAAAACAGCATTTTAACAGCAACTCTGACTATTTGGGAGTGAAACGAAGGAAGAATGGCTTCTATTTACTTAGAAGCACCCTTTTGTAAACAGATCAAACCAAGAAACAGCTGTCAATAGACGTTGTAATGAAACTTTAAAAAGCTTAAATCATTAACTTCTTCACTGCCATTGAAAACCTAAGAAATCTGAAACTTTCCAACTTGCTTAGTCTTCAAACTTCAAATAATCTGAAGACACTGGACCAAGTTTCCTGCACAGCTTGAGTTCTCTCCAAAATGTCACCATGAAGCACCTGAAATTTCAGATTGAGTTTTCCAGCTCTAAAACAAGGAAAGCTGAAAGATAACCCAGCCATAGAAGAGCTACCCCCAGGGTTAATATTAAATTATTACTTCTCATCTCAGTCACAGATTATAAAGGACCACTGAAAACCTTCCTTTTTTATTTTTTTTTTTAATTTGAATGAAACACATTCAGGATATAATTTTCTAGAGTGGTTCAGGTTATTAAGCTGCCTTTGAAAATACTGCCATTCATATTTATGCCTGCAGACACCGTTAATATTTATGATGGTGCTTTTTAATATTGGATTCAAAAGAATTTGGAGGCTCGACCATATTTTTTTACTGCCCCAGGGCATCAAGTCATTCAAATGATGAGATACCACGTCATTAAAAAAATGTCTAAAATAATTACCACTGCCCTTTAGTTAGATTCTTGCTCATAATGTGAAGCTGTGCCCAAAACTTCTAATTTTATGTCTACCATTTAAAACTGCATTTATTAACTAACAACACAATTACTACTCAGTTATGTCGGCATGGCAGTTTTCTTCTTTTCTGTTGTTACTATAACTCAACCGTATCTAAACTTCTATTTTGCTACACTGAGTAAATTATTCCTTTTTCCCTGCACAGTAGGATAATGGAGAGAATATCAGCTCTTCTCTGCACAGTCCTTTTTGAACAGAAGATTCAGTCAAACACTTCTCCCTTCTCTACCAAAGACACATCTAAATTCACACAAGAGGATCGTGAGTTATTCAGCACTGACTCGTACATGATCCATATCAATCACTTCCATTTGCTGAATTATTAATTCACAGCACAAGTTCTCATCAGCTCTCAGGTACAAACACTGAGATTTATATTGCCCGGTGTGTTCTAAATTATTTTACACCAATCCTGCAGCTTCCACTTTTATTTTGGGAGACACATACTCCCCCTTACTGTTTTCCAACATAATTAATTGAGGTAATAAGTAGAAGCCAAATTGACCTACTCCTGATCCAGTCCGTGATGATGTTTTATCCCTTAAAGTTTTAGAAATTCTGCTTAGTCCACTGCACGCAAGCAAGCCATTAATTCAGGTAGATATTCTTTCAAAAAATACAACTATCTCTATTGACAAAACGTTTTAATTGCCGTTAAGAGAAATCTTTTTACCTTGATATTGGTGGCACAGCCATGTTCTACCACATAGAGATCTGCCCCATCCATGGCTAAGCGTGTCATCGTGTACTTTAAGTCATCAGATGTTGGGCACGGCCCAGGCACAGAGTTCACCTGAAGGAAAAGGGAAAAGAAAGAATAAAGGAAAAAAAATATTTCAATGTCCATTAGGAGCTTTATTTATGTTCTGTTTAACATCCAACCTGACTATACTTCATGTGTCTCAGTAACATAGAGGCTGGATTTCTGAACTGTTGCAGAGAAGCTGTGCACGCACAGAGAGCAGTAAGGACGGATGGAAAGGTACCTTTGGGTCACAGAAGCGGCGATCGATGCCGTGCTGGCACAGGATCACCGATTTGGGCCTCTCCAGCTCAAACTCCCGGCACACCACATGGAACACAAAGGTCTGCCCCCATTCCAGAAGACAGGCAAGCTGTAAGGAGACAACAGCACAATGTCCATCACCACCCATGCAAAATGGATTTGTGTTTGATGGAGATCAGAGAACAACCCTAAGGGTTGGGATGTGAGCAGGAGGGCTCACCACACCCTCCTGGCTGCAGCACCTTCCTGCTGCTCAAGGCTGATTTTTATTCTTGTGTGCACCATAACATGCAAGTCCGTGCTTTTTCATGGAAAAGCACGGTGACATTAAACAATTTCCTAAATTATTTCTTAATAAAAGGCAGCAGCTTTTGCTCTTACAGTTAGCTGAGAACTTCATTGTAAAGACAGAGCTCCCCACACTTTATCGCAAAGAGTACCTCAAGGTACTTCATTACCATTCATAATTTAAATGTCAGATCTCCTTGTATAAAAGCAACAAAGTTACATTTAGAAAGCACAGGAGGAAACTGGCTCAACAAAACACTGCTGATTCTTGCTAGACCTAGTAATTAGCCTATTGTTGATTTAAGTCTTTTATATAGCTAACTCGCTCATAAAGGAAATGATTCATGACTGTCTGTCTCTATTATGAGAGGGAAATGGGTTTTCTTTGGCTTGCCAAAAGAAAGGGCACTTAAAATCAGCAGTAATTTGAATGGAATTTAATACAGCTATGACTGTCCTGCACAAAATCTCTCCTCCTCTGTTCAGCGTAGTCCCTTCACAAATTCTTTCAATACATCAAACTATGGAAGGAAAAAAGCCAATGAACCTGAAACAGCAAATTCAAGTTCTGCTCCATAGCAGTGCTGACAACTAAAAATAAAATAAAAATCCTACATGATGCATACAACTGAGAATGGCTTTATAAGAGAAGAAAATCCTTAGGTTGCATTAAGCATTTAGAAACGTTCTTTAACCTTGGAGTACTTTGAATCAACTAAGTTTAATTTTGAATCATAGAGCAGTGAAACAAATACTACAGATCATCTAAATCAGTGATAGCATTTTGGGAAGTACCACCACAAATGTCTGTATACCTAGCAAGAAAATGTCTATTCCTTAGATTTACTAAACTTGCTCGTATGCCTTATTTTGATTTTATTTGCTGCAGAAGTCTCCTAATGAAATATGTGTTTAATCCTAGAAAATAATGCCAATTTTTAGAGGAACAAGAAGATGTAGAAGTGTCGTAAAAATTTAAAAATAAATAACGTAAATAATAACTGCTAAACAGAACGTATGTACTTTTCTTATGCCTCAGAATAGACTGGCAAAGCAACCCTTCTTTAAAGATCTGGCAGACCACATCCAAAATGAATCAAAATGATCTGCTTGTTGTATACTTGGAGCTATTCACCTACCTGGAAAGACAAACGAAACATAAATGGCAAAATTAAAAGGGGTTAGTGCTAAGACTGACCTAACAAAGTGCACTACTGGGAAAGCAAACTGTGTTCCAGTGGGACCGAGCAGCACAATTTATGCAGTGAGCACCTACTCCTGAGGCCTGTCCGTACCACACTCCCACAAATGATCTCATTTGCCTCCTACTTTAAAACATGACTGTGACAATGGCTCGTTTGGCATCTCCTGTCCCTTTACAGAAATTATTAGATTTTAAAGCTATAAAGCAAAGGTTACTTAAGGCACGGATCACGCTCTTTCCAGAAATCCACGCTGCACCAGTTTTACAAGGAAGAAGGTGGTTAATACTTCAAAACTTCAGAATGCTTTCTAGATGGTACCTGTGGTGCTGTCACTTTGGCTGTGAGGCTTCCAGCCTGCACATCTATCAGCCAGGCGTACTCCAAAGTGTCACTTCCCAGGGGCAGCCCCTCCGCAGAAAACATGGCGTGGGCCCGGAGCTGCAGCCCCGACAGGCTGATGTGCCCCTCCCGCAGCACCTCGTCCACTGCAGGGCGCTGCCAAGGACAGGCAAGTGGAAGGCAATTATTGGAAAAGAGGCAACACCGGCCTAATTTAATTCTGTTTATTTTATTGACTAAATGAAACAAAATCTGGAGAAAAATATAAAGATTTTTACAAAGACGCATCAGATTTTTCTTATGATTCACGAGCCTTCATAAAAACTTTGCACAACACGAAATTCCTACGAAGAAAGAATTGGGTTTTAAGATCAACACAACTTCCACAATAGAGACACAAACAGTGATTGATTACCTGATAATTGTCATTCAGAAATAAATTCACTGGAGATAGTACAAGCTGAAGCATTGTTTCTCTAAATCCTTTCTTCATCTCAAAACACAGCCTCTCCAAGAAAGCTGTAGGGCACTCTGGACCATCTGGACTGCAATGCTGAAAGAAAAAATACACACATCTCTTTCAGAACCTGAAAATACACAACACGATTGAAACTTTACTATTAGTTGCAAACCTGTGAGCAGGAAGTATGCCAATTTTCCTCTAAGTGGATACTCAAAAAGAAGCCTGTGCAACTTCAAAAACCTTTTAACAATTGCATAAACAGCAATTCAAACCTATTTGGGTGAACCCAATGTTTTATCTGGATTTTTTATTCCTGGGGTTCCCTCAGAACTCAGGAGCACAGAGCAGACTACATCATTATAAGACAGATTTGCTAATCAGCAGGGAAATCATAATGGTCAACCAAAAATATCACACAAATCAAGTTCTGTGAATAAAAAACATATTAAAAAATTATCCAGTTCTGCCTTCCAGATAAACAAAATAAATCCCATCTCAAAGTCGTTTAGATAGCCACAGTTTCAGCAGAGAGTATATACACATTTTGGTAATCACCACACCAACTAAATGTTCCAGGCAGTTAAATGTGGATCCAGATTATGAAACTAAAAAAAAAAAGAATTACATGAAGCAAATTCTTTTATGATTATAAAGTACTTACCACTGGCAATCTCCCATGCACTTTGTACAAATTAACAAGCACAGTGATATCCCACGGGCGTAAAGTAAGAGGGTGAACGGGCTTGACTGAACTTTCATTTTCTTTTTTGTCATTTTCCACTCCAACAGCTGTCCAGCCAGAGCTTGAGGATGTTGACAGGGACAAAACAGGGCTTGAAATAACCTCTTCAAAATCAGTGTACATGTCATCTTCCCCAAAATAATTTTCCTAGGAAAAGGAATTGTTATGATTATATGGAAAAGAAATGAAAAACATGTAGGTAATGAACTGAAATACAAATCCAATCTTCTTCTGTATGTTAGTCTTCCCTAAAATAAGTGGTATAGCTACACCCTATAGCTAAAGGAACATCCATAACTTTATTTTGTGAAAACTGGATAGGTTAAATCTGCAAATTTAGGCTATGTGCTTTGCAGAAAATGAAGGCAGCTCAGTAGTTCTCACAGTGCCAGTATTTGAGATGCATGCAACACAAGTAACTGAAATATTATCGTTCTGAAATATTATTACTGACATTTTTAACCAGATTTTGTATTTTTAAAGATAGGTGAAGTAAGAATACGTAACACATCCTGCAGGAAGTCACCCTCATCCAACTTTCTGAACCTTTTTTTCAGCAAGCTTAAAAGTCTTGAACATGCTTCTAAAGTATTAGGTCATAAACATTTCTCGCTCGGGTCTAAAAGCCACCTTGTGTTTAAGCAAATCCTCTTCAATTATCTAAGGCCAAAGTAGCACTGCCAAATTCTACTGGGAAACAGAAAATCCATCAGATTTCTGACCATTTATCACATCTCCCTTGAAAAAAAAACAGCTGGACTCTCAAGAAGAATTTTCTTACAATGATTTTTAATGAGGCAGACCCAGCAGAGGGTGGTAGGAGCTCCAGTAACTCACTCCTGGCAACTTCTGCTGCGAATGCCAGGACTTATAAATCATTCATTTCCAGACAGTAAATCCTTAGCAGGGTGGGCTACACCAAAAAAATACCTCCCAAGATTAGAAGGCTTAACAAAGCAGCATGGACAATGCGTGTTCAGGGACCTCTACCCCATGTATTAAAAAAAGATCAATGAAAACAAACTGAAAACAACATTTCAACCACAAGTCAGGAAAACAAACATAAAAACCCCCTCCTAGAAGTCTTTCAGGAGATGCTCCCAGCACAGCTGGACAGGAAAGTTCTAAACAGAGCCACAAAAATGCTAAAAAGAGCAATATATGCACATTTTCATAAACAAGCTATTCATCTAAAATTTCTCTTGAGAATTAGAATAGAAAAGCTAAATTTCATGTGAGAAATCTGCACCTAAAAATGAAATCATTATAGAATCAAGGATCTAATGCAGCACTGTTTGCATTTACCTCCAGAGGCAAAGAGCACTGAAAAAGTGCTGCTTTGCTTGAAAAGCCAGAACTCCCTCATGAATTTATGGGCTTCAAAAAGAGGGCTCAATAAACAATTCAAATATGGGTTCATTTCCTCTCTACCAGGAGAAATCAAGTCTTCAAGATGCAGTACTGGCCTAATTTTAATCCTATTTATTTTATCGACCACATGAAAAAATAATGAGCGTATTTGCAAGTCCTGTACTCTACAAAACAGTATTTTCTGCCATTCCTTGCTTACATGCTAAACCTTATATAAATTCATGAAAATGACTGTTTCAGTGAGTCCTGATATTGACTGATCACCTGCCTCAGAAAACTCCTCAACCTCTGCTCCAAAATGCCAGCCTCAAGAAGCATTGACTTAGCCTAGATCTGCACAGGTTGAAACAGATGTTCAGAGAAAAACAAACTAGCAAAAACCCACAAAAAAAAAGAAAAATAAACAACCCAAAACAACACACACACAAAAAACCAACCACAAAAATCAACCAAATCCCAAGCATTTCACTGTTAGTCAAACAGAAGCCAAATGTTCAACTGCCTTGGCTTTGTCACCACAAGGGAGGATGAGGGAGATGGGAAGGGATTAAACTTAGACACCCTAAAAAATCAGTCATGGAAGAAGGCACTGCAAAAAACCACAAACACAAATTTTAAAGCATAATAGATTAATGTCAAGAAAAGGATGCACAGTTCTTCTCCAATATTTATTGAAGAAGCTTTTTATGAGCTTATTCTCATATGCTTCCCCACTGCCCTCCACGATCCTAACTCCAGAAATGTCACGGAATCTAATTAAGAAAAACAACAGACTGCAGAACTTAAAATGCACCAAAAGCATGGGTTCTGATATAACTTAGTATAAAAATAGGAGTTTAGATAAGCTCTAGTCATACTCATGGAATATTTTTTATTTTACTACCGCAAAACTGAAAGAAGAAATTTTCTGCACATGTCCAGAACATGCACTATTTCTTGAAAGAAAAATTATGCTGCTATGGATATATATATATATATTTATGTAAGAAGTCTTCTCACAAGCCTGTGACAATTGAGTTCATCCCAGCTATACCATATCACCAAAGTAATTCTAACCTAGAACTAGTGTCTACAAAAAATTTTCATCCAAATTCACATATTCTGCAGGATCCGAAATTTCCTTTTCAAAACTTAGTATTTCCCTTTCCTACACCCATAAATTTTATGAGTCGTGCTCCTCTGCCTACCTTTATGGAGAGAAAGGCTTTGAGCAAGGGTCCATACAGGGTTATCTGGGAATCTGGGGAGAGTTCCAGCTCCACGTGGAGCTTATCTGGGGGCAGCTCCGAGGGGTCGAGGGGAAGGCGGGTGGAAGCTGTGGGAGATGAAATCACACTGTCGGTTGTTTTCTGCGATGGCCTTAGCACAGACAACATTGTTTCTTCCATTTCTGACACTTGGGAGCAAAATAAGAGTAAAAAACACATTTTGATTACAAGTTAGGCTTCTGTTGGATAAAGTTCAGCAAACAGGAATGTATTAAGTATACAACTTTTGGCAGCTAACTTGTATAATTACATTAACATGCCTATGCTACAGAACTGATTTCTCATCTTTAATAACTATGGGAAGACAAGAAAATATAGAATATTTTAGTCAATGTTAATTATGCAAGAGAAAAACAATCCCTCAAGTTCTGAAAAAAGGATTCAGTGTATTTATCTTGCTTTTGAAGTTACACAAAGATGTGCTTTCATTTCAGTGGAGCAGATTTCCCACAACCACACAGCTACTGCAGGATAAACAAGAGAGAATAAACATGCAAAGTGCAAAGTTGTACTAAAAATCTATTCTGAACTAGTAACTCTGTAGGCCAAAATTTCATCTCCAACAACTGAATTACTCTAGTCACAAAACAGTTTGGAAATTCAAATCTTATTTCCTACCCCTTCTTTCTAGTTGGAGTTAGGAACAGGAGAGCCCAAAAATTGTCTTTTTTAAGTGAGGAAAGGCAACGAGAATGTAGTGAGCAACTGAAAGTGTTTTGGGGATGAGAAGTGATTGCTGGGGAGTAGAGAACTCTATGGGAAAACCATCAAAAATTGATGCTCCAGCTGGAGGAAGATTTCAGGTGCCAGTTTAACAGGAAGAACTGGCACAGACAGAACTGCAGACACCTGCAGCCAGAAACCTCCAAGGCTTGAACTCACCATTATTGTCTACAGTTCTTGCTCAGTGCTTGCACCATGTTATGAGTCATAAATCAGCCAAATGCTGCAGTGAGATGACCACTTTTTATGGAATCTACATCTTTTGTAATGCAACGTATTTCTCACAGTTTTATTGACTGGCTCAAAATAAAATACAGATGTATTTTACAACACATTCCATCAGCACCATGGAGTTGGAGAGAGGTGGACTGTGCTGAGTTATTCACTGAAGGAAGCTGCAGATGAATTACCTGTGTACGTACAAATTTCCAAATGCAGGTTTCAATAGCTACAATTACGAGTACATGTTCTCAGAATGTGAAGAATGCACATTTGACACAAGCTGACAGTCTCACAAGAGCACTTAATGAGCATCTGCAAAATCAATCTTACCTTTTCTGCTTCATCCTTTAAAATTTGAGTTCTTTTAGATGTGAATTGTTGGAACTCAAACCCTAAAAATGCTATCCAGCATGTCTTCTAACACCTGCTGATTGTGGCCCTTTCAAATTAGCCCTCATTATTCTTCTAACATCTCTCCTCCATCAGTTCTGCTTCTAGCATCTCAACCTGAAAGAGTTTTATGTAACCCCATAACTTCCTGCATACCTCCCTCTGCATTTAAATTAACTTACTTTAATCTCTGTGTTTATAACTTTTTTTTTGCAAGCACATACTTATAGGATATTTGTTATTTAGAAATATATAGACCGTTAAGTTAAAATAAATTCTTAGATATTAGTGTTAGACTGACCCATCTAACACCCATTTCTGATGGCCATGGCTCACTTTAACAGTGATAGCTACGATGAAATCTGAGTTTGATACCCATAAAGGGAAGATGATATTATTATAGCTCATACATAATGTATTTAAACACTTAAATCATAAGATGAGATCACAACATCCAAAGGCAAAAAGCTTAGAAAAGCTAAGGAACGGGATATGGCCAAAAATATTGTACTTCCTATTTAATATACTGATGTTCAATATACCAAGGGATATTCTATCTTGTGCAACAACCCATTTAAGAGATGCACTTTGTTAAGGACAAGGAGAACTGAACTGCAGACAGTATCCTCTTTTTAACACAAGGAACTGGGACACATCCTGAAATGTAGCAGCATGGAATGTTGTCAGGTTTCAGATCAATCCCAGTGCATTCTAATGATCAACACATTCCCTTGAGACATCAAACAGCAGTTCAGTTCCAAGTTCATCTCTGCAGATGGAAGCAGTGTGATCCAAAGTCCCAGCAGCGTCTCAAATGAACCATGCTAACAAGGAAAAGGTAGTGACACTTACAGGATTGTTTTAACTGCTCATCTGCCTTCTGAGGATAAATTGGGTGCCAGGAGTAGTCGATTGTAAACACAACACTCGGGACCGTCCAGCATTCAACCCATCCGGCCCTTCCAAAAGGAAACAGCACACTTTTATTTCAAGTACAATATTTCCATTAAATATCTTTACAGCAACCTCAGAAGTTCATGAATCACAAACTAAATAAATAAATAAGAAGAGTCAACATAAAGACATAAATATATATATCCCAATAAAACTCACTCTTCTTGAGTAATGTTCCTCCACTTGGGTTTGCCCGTTTTCTGACCACTCTGACACTCCGCAGAAATACAAGACTCGGGACTTATTTTATTGGGCTGACAATCTTTTACCAGCATAAAAAGGGAATATTTACTAGGATGGCAATCGGGTAGATACAAATGAAGATCAACATCTTCTCCCTAAAATCAAACATCAGCAACGGAAAAGTTAATTTCCATTCCCTTTGTGCATAATGCTCATGCTATTTTCATGTCCATATGTGCCATCATCTTCATTTTACAGGCAAATTTATACAAGAAATCTGTTTCCCACCAATTTCTAGTACAATCCCAAGAGCTCTGTAGTTCTGAATGCTTACAAGTCCAGTAACTTGCACATAACCAGAGCAATCTATAAAACACTGGACAGCTTTCATTGATCCCTGTTCTTCTGTTGTTCAAACCACGCTGCAGAAATTAAATAACTAAACCAAGTTTATTCCACATCTCAACTGAATCACACTTTAAAAAGAAAAAAACCTATAAAGCATTATTTTCTTTGCTATCAAATTATACCAAATCAGCAACATCACCATCAACTAGTTTTTTATTTTTAGCAGCAGTAGACAGCTTCTATTTTAAGGAAGATAAGAAGTACAGCAATTCAAAGAATTATCTGCATCTGTTAAAAACACTTATCAATATTTGATCATTATTTATTCTACAGAACCTCTTAAAAATCTGGCAAATGGCTTTCCTAAATGGTTTGGGGGTAGCCAGTACAGTATTTCATTTTATCTTTGAACATACATTAGATTTTCACATTTCCTAAATAAAGGGGTACAGAATTCCAAGTGATAAAACACAGACACACATCTAAGTATATGTAATAAATATACACACTAAATGTGTATCTATGTATTTGTGCAGCCTAGGCATGTATATATTTTTAAGAAATATTTCAATTTTTGGGTATATATAAACTAAAACAGCCTATGATCAAATGCTTCACACAAGCAAACTGAATCCATTTACCTCTGGGTTACTTAAAGAAAAATTCTATGAACTGGAAGTGAAAAAGAGTATTTTTCTTTCAGGAAAGAGTTAATTCAAAATTTCCTGATTCCAGAAGGTAGGGAAGCTGTCTCACATTTACAAGACAAAAAAACTTACCCTTAAGGAGAATCTTGTATTGCATGTGGTTGGAACAAAGTCAGTGAAAGGCAGAGAAAAAACAATGTTCAGGGTTTCTCCACAAGCTGCTAGATAAACTGGGAGGGAAAAGGAAAAACAAACAAACAAATTTGTCAAAATTACTCCCTATTTTGTTCTTAGACGAAATACCAAACATACAGGTAGAAATAATTAAAAGATATTGAAAACTCATGACACAGAAAATTGCTATTTAACTACAGTGTACTTAGAGTAATAAATTACTGTAATCAATTACTCTGAAAGCATTTACTACCTACAGCTTGTTCTTTCTAGAAAGACACTGCAGGAAATTGCAGGCAAACAATAAAAATAACTATAATATCTCGGTGCTTTTCTTTACACACCAGGTTTTGGGTGTAATTCTAGTACTTTCTCTCTATATACATATATAGACACACTCTATTTTGTGGATGATTTTTTTTGTACGTGCTACTTCTTTCAAATAAAAAAAATGGATCTCACCATTCTCCTGTTGTTTAGTGGAACAGTCAATCCAGTTGTGTTGATTTGCTGCCCAAATCATTTCAAACTGATGGAACATGACTTTGAAGTTCCACATATATGGAACAAATGAAAAAATATCAGGTGCGCTGTCACTGGACCAGTCTTGGATCAAATCTAGACCCACAGCAAGCAATAAAAGGTGAGTTAGTAGCAATCAGGTGAATGATTTCTTATGATTTTTGTGTTGGAGACGTTCATGTTTGCTCTGAGCACAGCAGCAGGTTACACTGGGTACTGTGGCACTACCCAGACAACGGCTCTGGCCTCACTCAGTGGATAACTTTATTAGCATGGCACTATTCCTGCACTAATTAAAGCTTCCTCGCAGCAGGGCTAATTAGCCCAGGCAGCACCACAGCGATGGGGCTCTATTCTTTCCATTCCTGCAGCTGGAACTTCCAGCAACAGTTGGGTGGTGCTGTACCACCTTGTATTGCCTTCTTCCTCACAGCCAGAATCCTAAGGAGCAAATTACTTTTTCTCATCATCTGTCACCCACATGGACACAATCCAAAGCCCAAGTAGTTGAAAATGAGCCAAGCAAAGAGAGATATCAAGAGAAATCAGCATCATGGGTGACAAATATTAAGCAAATCAGTAGCTGTAATATGAGTTTTAATAAAAAATAAATGTAAGATCACTTAACTGCAAATCAAATTTATTTAGGTATTTGAAAATTAAATTATTTGTATCTCTACTCAAATGTAAGAATGCACTTGGACATTTTGTAGGTATCAGGAACTTTGTCCTCAGAAACAATTTGTTGCCCTAAATATGTGAAATCAGGGAACCTGACCTTGCACAAGTCCGCAAAATCTGAAAAGAAATCCCAAAGAAAGAATATTTAATTTGACATGTAACTTATTTAGTAAAGAGGTTACCTGTAAAGAAGCTCTTCTGGGCAAAGATGAAATGATAGGTGGCTTTATAAACCTCCAGCTCACACTGCCATGTCTGTGGCATGTTCCATATCCGGGGATAGCTGGCATTAATGTGGAACTGCAGACATGAAATGAAAGCATCAGGATTACCTGAAAAGATGGCAATGCCTGACCCTGTCTCTCAGCAGTTTTCACATATGTACCCTGCTGAATAATTAAAACTGTTTTCCTGCTGGGATGAACAGAAGGTCCTTCCAGTTCCTTAATAATTTAATCTCTGTCTCCCCTTCTGTGTTTGAAGGTCAGGTGTTAGTGTATTCATTTATTTGGAAAGGTATACTACGAGTTTCTGATACATCTGTTGCTGTAGATATACCAAGCAATTTAAAAAGCAAAATTTTCTTCAAAAGCATCACTTCTCACAATATACCAAAAGAAAATCCCCCAGAACAGAGTATTTTTCAGCCATTGATATATTGCTCAAATTCAAACATTAAAACCACCACTCTAACAAGGTCATTTAAAAACCAGTAAGAAGGGTAATCTACAGAATTACAGTACAGTACTGCAGAAGTGAACAATTAGGCAAACAAAAGAAGAATGCAATATAAAATCTGTCTCAAGTAGTTCAAGCACACTTGAGTGCTTATAAGTACTTGTGCACACATATCCTGTAGCAGAGCTAGTGAGTGTAATCATTTATTAAGGCAAAGCCTGTATGAACACACGGCTACATAGTCAATGAGGCAACATTTGTAAATACATAATTTATACACCAAGTTAGTGCTTTTTAAGTCACTAAAGGTTACACACATGCACAATTATGTGTGTATATATAAATTCCTTGTATATTAAGGTCTTGCAAAACACATTAAAAAGGCATTAAGAAACTAAAGAGTGCTCCACAGAAAAATAAATATGTTCTTTATTAAAAATCCTCTAGAGACCGAAGCTTTGTGCTTATTAATGCACACTTACAGCCAGCATTTCTGCTTCCAAGAGAGTCCTGTACTGCATACTGCTGGTGGCATCCACGTGGAGGAGCTGCCCCTTAATTGTGGGTGAATAGCCTGGCAAACAAAAGTTATCAAATAATCATTCAGATACCTGAGTTACACCAATATTTAGACAATTTTCACCAGTGATTTCAGCAGTCCACTACCAGGAAGTATCCTGATGGATATTTGCCTTATTATCTTGCAGTGAACTGTACAAAAAAGTATTTTTGTTCTTTTACATAGGAATATACATCTCAAGATTATGAAGGAAAAATACTAGAAGACATTCACACACAAAGGAATTAAGATTACTGTTCAGGAAAAAACATTAGGGAAACAAATTAGGCTTAGCCTTAACTCACCATTTTCACCCACTGTCATGGGAATATTTATTTCCAGATAGGATCCTGCACCAACGTTTACATGTACAGCATTTGTTTCCTGCATTGCAAGAAAGGAAAACAGTCCAAACATCATTTCTAGGTTTATTTATGCCTCTGGCTGTCATTACCCACACCTGGACTAAAGCACCTGATGATTAAAGTCTTTCTTGCCTTCAGAAAGATCACTAATGAACTATCAATATGCATTGATATAAAATAACACAGTTTTTAGGCTTAACAAATGTTGACTGAAGTCCAGTTAGAGAAACAGCATAAGATGCTCTGATCCAAGGCCTGAGAGAGTAGATTAACATACATTTCTAACACTACATTACTAACCCTTCCAGTCCCCAAAAAAGAATAAAACAGGTGTACAATGAAGTGATGCTGTATCCCATTTAGAAGAGTAGCAACAAGGAGAAGAAAAATGCAAATTCCTACACATACAAGTTTTGCTGGTGAATTTATGATTGCAAAGGACACGTCCAGATCATAAAGCCCCAAGACTGTAGGAGCTAGCATGGCTTAAGATATACCTTTAAAGCTTAAAAAAAATTTAAAATGATGCCTCTCAGAATACATTTCTTTCTGAAAGGTTTGCTCAAAATTATAAAAGACTAAGACAAAAATCACCCAGCTTTTAAAACCATATTTTTGTAAAAAACACCTGACACAAGTAAAACTGTGCACAACCAAAAAGCACAGTGCAATCACAGTAGACAAAGTGAATTTCTTGATAAGGTTTCATTATTTACCCTGTTCTTGGTAAAAAGCAAATCAATGGTGGCATCTGCAATGATATTCATCCGCAGTTCAAAGGCAAGGATCTGTCTTGGTTTCCCAGGCTGAGCAATTTCGGAGACTTTCATAACTTGGTAGTCTGGTGGGAAGAAGAACTTCCACAAGCAATCCCTAGGGGGGAAGAAGAAAAAAAAACAAGAATTGTTTTTTGTTCACAGAAGAAATATATATGTATACTTGTGCACCTACTTGGTTAATTTAACTATTTTCCTCTTAGCTGAGTCTTTAGACAACCAGTGGATGTGATAAGGAAGAATGTTGGTTGAAAATCTTCATCATGGGAGCCTTCCAACTCATTATTGAAATCTCCAAAAGTGTCAATGGCAAGAAGTTACTTTTGGACAAAAGCCATGTATTACCATTCAGAAGGCAAACAAACCATGTTTTTCTTCTTATTGCTAATCCTTGGTTACAAAATCTGCTACAAAAGCATAGTAGAAGGTTATCTATTTATTCTTCAGTTCGTGCATAAATAATTGATGTAACGCCCAGAAATAAAGCAAATACAAAACTTAAGGACCTCAGAATGGAAACCACGTTTCTGCAGATTTATAGCTGAACATGCCATGAAACACATGACAGGAAAGGCAGAGTGATGAGGCACAGACAGCAGAGCTTACACAGGTCTCAAGGGGGTGGAAGTCCTTCCTGCACCCAGTACCTGACTGTTGTAGCAGCTTAAAAGTTTCCAAAATTCCATGATCTATCCACAGTAAGATGCAAAAGTGTTCCTAGTATGTAGCTAGGAACTCTACACACTCTGCACTAAACTGCTTTCTACTGAGCTAGTTAAGATTATAAAAAGCATTCCATTATAGGGCAAGCTTTCTTTGGAGTATTAAAAGTATCATTAATGATTCACTGACCTCATGTTTCTAGCAAAGGGCTCTAGAAAGTGACATTTTCTCTTAAATGCACTATCATAGCTAATGACTACTCTTTGGGCTGCCATCCTCACACTCCTGAGAGACAGTAAATCATAACAGTTTCACAGGAGAATTAGTGAAGGCCAAGTATCAGCCTGTAATTAATAGGGGGAAAGAGGGAAAGCACTGATTATGTCACTTTTATTTAATAGTCCTTTACTCTCTAAACAATCTTATTGTCCTCACCAGAAATACTCATGTGCAAAACATCCAGGGCCAAGTGAAGAACAGTAGAACTCTAGCCTAATATTTTGTATTCAAATAACTAGATAATAAATACTTTGGAGATAGCATCAAGCAGTTGATTATGCTAAGGAGGGATAAATTATTCCTCCCTCATTATTTTCCTAGCCAGATTAGTCCTTACCTAAAATTTCCTCATCAATATGCAGTTTATTCCCATATTAGCTAACAGAAGCTTGATGAATCTAAAGATTACCAATTAACAAGTTAAACCTTTAGGTATGTGACACTTGAAAAATGGTAAAAGTATTTTTCTTACAGAAGGGGAACATAATCTATTAATTTAATAACGAGAGTGATCCTAACTTTGGAAAGCCAACAAGACAAACACCAATGAATTTACTGATCTTAAACCATTGTGGCAAGACTCTTCTTTCAGACTTAGCCTAGCCTAACCCACACAAATTAAGTCTGAGCAATCATGCAAGGGAAACTTTAGAAAAAGTTCTCTGTAATACTGGATATTAAGATGAAAGCTGTAAATCATGGCCATACCTCTGCCTATCAGCCCAAGGCCCATAGTTGAAGTCTGTCCCTTTTCCACACACAATGTCCAAACCCCAGCATGGTGGCAGATCCTGTAATTTGCTGTCTTCGTTGCTGGCTTCTCCATCATTACTTTCCTCTGTCTCCTCTGGTACAAGACCTATATTGCATAAAATAATAAACAGATCATTAAAGGAAGCTGCTTCAAATTAGCATGAGAAATGTTTGCTTAAGCACAAGACAATTAAAATGTCCTGATGTCAGTTTTGAGGGCATTACAGTATGTGAATATCAAGACATAATTCAGTGCAGACTTCCAGTGGAAGGCCAAGAAATATGACCAAAGATGATCCAAAATGGCACTTATCCTACATCAGTATACATCATTATCAAATGTGTTATCTTTGTTCAAGATTCAGGCAATACTTTAAGGGCAATAAGAGCAAAAGCATATTTATGATACTTCTATTGGCTCCAAAATACTGCACTAACTCTCTTAGCATAAACATTTTTCACCATTAAAAAAAAGTAAATTATCTTTGTATTTAACAAAATGTACCTGGTTCATCCATATAGTAATAGATATCAACATCATTGGACTGCATTACAACAAAGCCTTCACCCATCAGCCTCGGTGGTCTGCAAAGAAAGAGTGCAAAGATAAAGAGTAAAAATCCACATGCTGAGGTTGATCTTTATGAATTCAAGTAATTTTAAATGCAACAGATTAAGTATAATGGATTTGCATAATGATTTGAGGAAAAAACCAAACCCTTGATCATAATGTTGCTATTATTATTATAATTATTACATCAAGTAACTTAAAAGTTCAGTTAACTCAAGCATGAAGATACCAGGTTCCTCTCCACAAAGGTATTTCTCAGATATTCTAAACCAGAAGTAACTACTGAAGTTTTACTTTCAGTGTTTCTTTCAGTCAAGAGTTCCTTTCTCCTTGTCCTATATTGTTCTTTCACCTGCTAATTGTTTTCTTGCTAAAATAACCCTCTGCACCAAAGGGACAAGACATTCAGTAATTAGACCATTAGTTAATAAAAAAAAAAGAAAAAAAAGCTGTTCTGCCTCAATAACACTTCCCTCAATATAAAAGGATCTGAGTGATAAAACCAAGAGATGAAACACTTCTCCTAACACTATTATATTGGTATATTACAATCCCTTTCTTATGTTAATTTACATATTAATAGATTCTAAAGTAGTAATATTATAATATGAAAATTCTGGTTTTACTACAAAACACACTATTGCAGCTTTTCAGCCACTTTCATAAACTGTCATTTCTTAACAAAAATGAGACAATTCCTGTGACAGAAACACAGTCTGAGAGGGTGACCTGTTAGAAGCACATTGTCCATTTTACCAGAGCTCATTCTCAAAGGCAGGAAACCTTGGAAAAAAATGGAAGACAGCAGAGCAGAGACCATGTACTGCCTGAAACCCTTCAAAAGCAACAGAGCAGGAACCTTGAAACCAAATTTACTTTAAGAGTCACGGCAGCAGTGAAAGATCAAATACTTTATACCAACTAAATAATGGCAATGAATGATAATGAGATTATCACCATCATTTTAAAGTATTCCCTAATATTGATCCTGAACTACCACCTTGAGCCTACTGCCTCCAAACTTCTGCTTTGACCTGCTTTTCCTAGCACCATTTTTTTTTCTTTCCTTGGATTTCAGAGGACTTATTTGCAAAGAGTGGTGAAGGTGTTCAGATGGGTGTTTGTAACACAAAATGACAGTTTTCAAGGTGAAATTTTGATGTTTGTATTGATTAGTCAGTCTGTTACAAATTTCATCAAGACACTTGGCTGTTTTTTATATATTCACTGCCTGAAGGAATTTCTGGAAATTAAAACACCCAGCTTAAATTTTAAACCAAAGCAGTATAAGAGGGCAGGCTCTAAAGAGTCAAACATTCTCCATTTCCAGTGAACTGGGCAATTTTTTGAATTTACCCAGTAAATTAGAGCACACTTTGTGCACAGATGCCATCCTTCAGCCATCAGGAGCTGCAGAGATGGTAAGAGCACAAAAAGAAAACACTTAGAGGAAGCAGGAGGAAAAGCTAATAGTTTGAGTATCTTAATCCTATTTTGTCTTAATCTTGTTTGTTTTCAGTATTAGTTGCAGAAATTTCCTTTGTCGTCATGTTGGAAGAGTAAGATTCTGTACTCAGCCACAGAATGTTCTTTGAAATACATAAAGGCATATTATAAACAGGAGAATTTGGCTGATAAAAAGCCAATTAAGGTACAAATGATGTACAGTTTATTTTATTACTTCATGCAAGCACTCAGGCTTGTGTTTGACTTCGTTCGGTTTGTTCAAGCTGCCTGACCCTGCTTATCCAAAATACACAGAGGTAAAAGGATCAGCAATCTGTCCTCAAAAGAAAACATGGTTTCCCCTCTACTGAGTATTACACAGCTTTTGCCCAGTTTGGGGTTTTTTTTTAGTATTTCCCAAACCATGAATCAGCTTTACAGATGTCAACACCTTAAACTCTGCATTTCAGCTAGAAACGGCCTTCGAAGAACCTTTCCAACCCAAACTATTCTATGTTTAATCACAGAGCAAAACACACACACAAAAATACAAACCTAGAACAAGATAGAAAATCAGTGCTTTTCTCCATACATGAAATTGTTTCAAAGATCCAAATTTAAAAAGTTTAGAGTGGTAGAAATGCCAACTGTCTAAACCCATTGAGGAAAATAAAGGCATGGAAGCACAACCAATATTCTCTTCTTGGTGTTCTTAAAAGAAATAATAAAATAAAATGGATACAAAAACACCCCAGACTTACTCATCATTTTGAAGACCAACATATCTTGGACTTGGAACCAGCATGACTCGAACATTTTCCAATTTTCCCTTCACGATGTGCATGAACTGATCAAGGTGGCTTGAAGGTGGTTTTGTGGTGTATGTCAAAAAGGCATCATCAAAGTTAATGCAAAGTGTTTGTGGCTGATAATGATTCCCAAATGCCAAGCGACCCTAAATCAAAAAACAAACCCCATTACTCACTATACACTGATCTCTTGTATGTAAGTATCTATTTCCACTGATCTCTTATATTTAAGTACCTATTTACCTATAAAAATGCAGTTGAACCAGCCATATGCAAATAAAGAGTGTGGACAAAAGTCCTGACCATAACCTGTGCATATCTAAAAGTACTGCCTTATCTATTAAACTCTCCATTTTTTCTCCTATCACCTCAGTAACAGTTTTCCTGGGGGTTTTTTGGTGTTGTCCATTTGGGTTTTTTGAGGGGTGGTGTGGTTTTGGCATGTAACATTAACTTTTAAAGAATGTTTTTAAATTATCCCTATTAAAACATGCAGGGGACAAAAAAAAGGAAAAGAACCCCAAACAACTGCCAAAAACCCAGCACACCCCATACTGTATAACACCCAGAATTTAATTACTTGGTGATGTTCTTGAAATCATTACAAATCTAAGACATGAGTATTTCCCAAAAGTTAGAACATAATTTTATTTCCAGCAGCACCAGCAGGATTTGCCCCCGTGTCAGGGGTGTGCTGATGGTGTAATTTTAACTTTTTTAAAGCATGAAGGCAAACAAAAACCTCAAATAGAACGTGTGAGAAAAATGAATGGCAAGTGTCATTTCTAAGCAAATACTGATAAATATTTTCCTTATCAGGGTCTTTTCACTCACCGTGCTCACATTGACTTTAATGACCGGAATAAGAGATCTCCAGGAAGAAGAAGGGTCTTGAGATTCTGTTTTTACTTTAACACTAAAGTATTAAAAATAAAAAAAAATAATTAAAAAAATAATAATAAAAAAAAAGAGGTAATTTTTTTGTTTTTTCTGCAGAAGAACCAACCAAACTTTCTCCTAGGGGCCTTCAGGGCACAGATCCTGGGGAACACTCCTTCCCCAGAGGGGTGCCTCCTGCAAGGGACCTGCTAGCAGCCTACTTGCCAGGCTTCCCAAGCCTGGGAGAACAGCAGGAAGCACACGGAGCTACACCTTGGTGCTGACACAGGTAGGAAACAAGCATTCCTTGTTTAACTCAGAGCAATACTTAAATAAATCTTCCTCAGGGGATCTTTGCCTGCTCTAAATACTCCTATTGAGGCATGGGATTTTTCATTTCCCAAGACACGTCCTCCTCAAAGACAGAAATCCTTCCTGTGCCTGTCAATAAAGGCTTGAGATAAAAACCCAAAGAGACT
This sequence comes from Pachycephala philippinensis, assembly GCA_013397055.1. Lineage (NCBI taxonomy): Eukaryota > Metazoa > Chordata > Aves > Passeriformes > Pachycephala > Pachycephala philippinensis. The sequence continues at coordinate 667,918 of VWZT01000570.1, forward strand.
GGCTGGGAGGCACAGCCCTTACTCAAACTCAGGACTGCCACAGCATCCTGCAGCTGCCCACTCTGTAATTTAGTAACTGGCCAGCAGCAGTGGAAGGACTCAAGACTCATTAGATCTTCCCTGCTCCTGACAGTAAATCAGTCTGGTGTGGTTCTGCCCAAAGAGAGGCTGATTATTGAACATCTGACTGCACTGCACATAAGCCATGTAAAACTCCTTACACACCCACACCATGTTTGCTGGGGAACCCCAAAAAGAGGAATTAACAGAAGACAGTTTGTGTAGCTGTACACAAGACCATACAGATCCTCACATTTTGCCTATTCAATGTCTTGAGCAGCTGTTGCTTCTACTGAGCAAAACCATTATTATTCTGCCAGCATAATCCTCTTCAACACATGCTTCCTCTCCACACTGTATTTCAAATAGATTTTTCAGCCTGTCTCTGATCATTAAACAAGAGTGCCTGGTTCGTTTGGCTGTGTTTTTTAATTATTATTGGTAAGAAGTCTGAGGAAAGGGAAAAGATTCAGACTGTCAGGCTTGTCAGTGCAATTTCTCTCAGCTGAGCTTCCCTCGTTTGGCCTCCAGAGCACACGTTAACAAAACATTACCCAATTAGTTCAGCACTTTGCAGAACAAAGCATCGACAAAATAGCAAAATGAATAATTATTTACCTTTCAAGATTGGTGTGTGTTCTCTGCCTCCCATTTACTTGTGCTCTCTCATCATCTTTCTTTGCTGGAATTATTGTGGGATCCAAGCCAAACAGTTCTTGAAGTTGTCCATAAAGCTCAGAGCGGTTGTACACATGAAATTCAAAGTCATTCACCATAATATACAGTCGAGTTTCTGCCTTTGGATCTAACCACACAGTAGGAAAAGAGGTTCTAATTCTATTTCAACATTCCCTTGGAATATTTACAGTTTCTCAAATATGCACATTTTGCAAAACCAATCCACACAGTACTGAACAGCTGCTGAAGTACATATTAAAAAGCAGTAAAAAACTCCACAAAATAATTACAGCATTCTAAGCAAATCAGTGAAACTTGGCAAATAAGACGGCTGCATACAAAATGTTAAATCTGAAAGGCATTTCACCCCTAGGTCACAGTCCAAAAATAAATCCAGACAGAAACTGCACAAAATGGTAAATGAAGTTTTTCAGTATCATGCATGAAAACAAACAAATATCCCTCTTGATGCCTAGGACAGAAGCCTTGGCAAAAATTTCTGCTTTTTAGCACAGATATCACTGAGATCAATTCAATCCCAAAACCCACATGGTTTTCTAGCCAAGCTCTCTGGTACAGCATGCCTTAAGTGGGAAAAAGCTTTCCTTTACAGAGAAACAGAAAACATTAATATGCAGAACTAACAGCATCATACTCATTTTGCACAACCAGTCAACATTTACACAAATTTAAAATTTCAACTGTTGTATCAGCTTGACTCTCTGATCCTTAAAACCTATTTTAACATCTGCTGATCACGTAGAGAGCTGATTGTGACATACTTTGACACACTTTTGCCTCAGAAAGTGTGACCTAATTATGCAGTTAATGTGAGGGAAAAAGCTTGCACCACTTCCCCCTAATTACCCAGTTGAAAGAGTGCCCATTACACATTGACTCAAGAGACCTGAGCTGCTCTAAAAACCTCATCTGGTCTCTCTAAGTCAAACAGACTTCAGGCAGCTGAAGAATCAATGGTTATTACAGCAGTCCCCAATCTGTAACTCAGGGGTACAAACTGAAGGCAGCATTTCCCAAAGGCATGAGAAATTAAAAACTCAGAGCAAACACTTGTGGGCAGGGTCAAAAGAAGAAATGCAGATGCCCAAGAGCCAAGGTTTAGAGATATCTGCTTGATTAAATGCACCCAATTTGATAGAAAACTCATCTGCCCCCAAAACCACACATCTCTGCAACACTGTCCCAACAACAGCAACCCACTTTTTCCCCATCACACCTAAAGGACCAGAAATTTCCATATAATCATAAAAATATATACATATAGAAAGTAAGTTTCCAGAACACATTTACATCACAGTTTTGTTGAACAGGAGACTGAGAAAAGATAATGAGCCAGCTTCAGTTCCTTCCTGTTTTCATAAAAGCACCATCAAATCCATTTGCTGCCAATGCTAACTTGCATCAATAAGACACAGGCAAAAAATGACATGGACAAAGATGGGGATACACAATTGCTCACCCGGGAGATCTCAGTATCATCAAGAACACAAATAAATGTAATTTTTCAATTCTTGCAGGCAAGCATTAGACTTCATTAACTAAATGAAATCATATGTACTAATTCATTTCTTTAAAGGGGATTTAAAGAGATATCTCCTTCATAACAACAAAAATAAGGTTTGACCTCCACACATCAATTTGGTTGCCTAAAACACTTTCGGAAAAGAAAAAGGGCAAGGAAAAAGAGACAAGCAAATCTGCATGTTATAATATTGAATGATTCAAAGAAGCATTTATGTAGGTTATGTACAAGTAACTACCAGACTGTTTCACAACGTGAAAATTGATAATGTGCTGTGGCACCTAAGCCAAGTCATTGGGGTGTGCTCTGTTCACAACATGATCTTCCAGCTTTTGTTCCTAAACCACTTTCATTTCTGAAGTATGTACAAAACCTCAAACCCTGGTATGATTTAACACTTAATGAGCATTTTAGTCACGTTACTTTGTTGTCAGACATGTACACCTCTAACTTCTGTGGTTACTTGGATTATCTGTCCACTAATCATGTGACCTTAAATGCCAGCAGAAAACCTTAAAGCCTTGCAATACTGCCAAGCAAAAACTGCCACCAGAGAGGACAGACAACTATCTTCACTGCATTAAATTCAATTCAATTTTTCATTCTCTGAGCCACTAGAGAAATATGTTTTAACTAGCAGATGAAGACAATCTTATGAAAACCTGTTGGACAATAACCTGTGGTTGGAAAATCTAATTAACTCTAAGACTAGGTTCTACTTTTTGAATGATTTTTTTACGGTATAAAGAATTTCAATTGTGCCCTACCACCTCAGAGTGAGCACTGCCTCAGTAAATAGAAATGAGCAGCTCTTCCAAACTCCTATCACTGCCCAGAGTGGTGTCTCACATTCACCTGACTGATTTTGCATGCAGTACTGCTGCCACTGCTGAGTTGGTACTGACGCAGCAACAGCTCTACGAGCTTGCTGACAAGTCTAAGAGGCTTCACACCAGCAGAAGCCACTTCCAAAGGCAAGGTGGGAAAAAAAAGCCCTCCAAAGTTCAATGACCCTCTCAGCCAGTGTATCTCAGCTGTAGATAGCTGACATTTCTGGACCTCCCTGAATGAGCAATGGAGCTGTGATGGCTCCAAAAGTCAAGAAGTGCAGGACCCGAGTCCCATTCAACAAGATTCTAATCCTATAAATGATTAAGCACACAGCTCTAGGCTACTTATGCTTTCTCACTGTGTTTTCTGCAGATACAATTAATCTCTTGCATCTGTGTTAATCATCCATCTTCAGCCAGAGATAAAGAAGAAAAATAAATGAATTTTTCACACTTCCCCACTTCCGTAACCACAGATGTCATCAAGACACAGGCTTGTCAACTACTAAAGAACATCCCTTACCATAACACTTCAGCTAAAATACTGAAAGCACAACACTCACTGAGACTCAGAAACTAAAATCACTTCCAGAACATAAAACATCTCTATTCATCATAGTTATCAACTTCAATACAGCGACAATTATGCTTGGACTCCAGCTAATGAGGGCTACTATTAAGATTAATGGTTTGTGTCAAGAAGGGTTCATGTCCCTGATAATGAATCCTGTATTTATTTCATCTGCTCTGCAACCAGTGAACAAATCCATACCTTCTGATGATCCAATGTGCTTCAGGTACATATTAAAAAAGCAGTTGCACGCCTGTGATTGTGCAAAGGAAGTGTGTTTCTGTAGGCTACCTGTAAATTTAAACTTTGAAACCTTTTTGGGAAACCTACCGTGCTGCTTCTGCTTAGGGTTGTACATCTTCCACCAGCGAAAAATGATAAATCCATCTTGAATTCTAAATCAAATAAATTGGAATAAAACAGAAGTTGAGAGAGTTATAATCCAACATCCTACGCGCAGTTTGTGGAGAGATCTGCAGCTGCAGTAGTGCACAAGCAACATGAAAGCACACAGCATTACAGCACACAGTGTATTACACAATTCCTGCATTAGCTGAAACTCGTATAAAATCCCATATCCGTTGCCTCCTCAAGGCTTTCCAAATTTGACAGCAGGAATCAAAGTTACAAACTATTTGCTGGCATACAGTTTACAAAACAAATTATTCTGAATCCCAGTAAATAAATGCCAACTACTTGGCCAACAGGAATATTCCAGACTTAGGAGCAGGAACATGAGGGAGTCAAAGACATAAATGAAAAAACAGTTCTCCTTCACACTCCAAAGTGGTTTATTTGACAGATATTAAGGACAACTACAATCTTACCCAGCACTCACTTCCAAATGATAACACTAAAGCAGCAAATGAGCTCACAAGTATGTAGGAGTGTTAAATACTAGCACCAAAAGAGACAGTCTAACACTTATAAATATACTGCTCATTTGGAAGGCTGCATTTTGATTTGGGCTATTTAGACCTGTATTTAAAATCCTTGTTTAGAAGGGGGACTCCCTTGGAAATCTGTACCTGATGGACATGTCCTCTGTGATGAAATAGATTTCACGCACCATGACTTTCCCAGACAGCACAGAGAATGAAAAGGAACCTAATTATAAAACAAAAGTGTTTATTAGCCTAAAGCTGTTGATTTTGTGAACAGAGAGAATACAGCATTCAATTATCTGAAATGGGTTAACTGTGTATCTTGAGCTTCCCTTTTTGAAGGGAAGTAAAAAATTCAGAACACAGAAGACAAAGTACACAACTAAAGGAATACAACCAAGCCCCTGAGGATATGAGTCACTCAGAAACATCCAGGTGCCTTGCAAAGCTTGTGAAAAGAGTTAGAAAAGGTATTCTGAACATTTAGTTTCCAGCCATTGTGTGCAACACCGTAATCGGAGAAATAAAGACTCCTGATGGACTATTTTTAAAAATTTGAAATGGCTATAAGGATTTCAGTCCAATTATAATGACAAATTATGTTTACAGCAGGAAGGATTAATAAGCTTGAAAAAATCAGCAGGTAATGCAGATAGCCCAGATTTTTCCTAAGGCTTTTCACCTCACCCACAGAAAGTTAAGTGCACCATAATTTAAAAACAAAACAAAAAAAAAAAAAAAATCAACATTAAACAACTGAAACCAAGCTGTAAATCATGGGATTTAATTACTGTTATGTTCTACTTACTGATGAGGTTTATAAAGAATACCACATATTTGGCCAGCCATATCAGCTATCCTTACTTACAGGCAATTTCACAGAGAAATTTTAATAAAAGCCTATAGATCAAGTGTAGCAGCCAGTAAATATTTCGTCTGTTTTGCTCTTCAAAAGAGCTGGATTTGAAGATGATTTGGAATACAGTTCTTAGATTCTTGAGGACATAAGCAAATGAATTGCAAGGGTGTCTCTGGCAGGCCAAGTGTGAGTGGGATTTTTTGGTTTTAAGTTTTCACTACATTTATGATGAACAGTTCCAGAAAAAGTCCAGAACTAAAGTCATTGCTATTCTGTGAAGCAGACAGAGGAAGGCAGAGGAGTAAGTGAAAGAAAATTAAAAGTGTGATCAGTGAGGTTGTGGGCTACAGCCCTCTGTGACTCAGCACCAGATATTTCTGTAAGTGGGTGAGTGCCCAAGTGATTTGTACTGACCTGTTTTATTCAAAAATGTTTAAAATATTTTAATAAAAAGTTAATGGATTTTGATGCAAAATGTTCTAGCCAGTATCAATTCTACATATCACAGTCCCAGTATGGATCAACCTGTGATTAGTTGTCCTGCAGTTTATTTAGAAAGCAAGGACAATGCTGGAATGGGGACTCAAGGCTTGAGTCTCTACTTGTAGTCCACTCCAAACTGAATGTTTTTAAATCATTCTAACAAAGGAACACCGAGTTCACTTCAAGTTTTTAGCAAACTGAGATGTAATAAAAAGCAGCAGACAAAGAGTAGAATTACAGAATTAGAACTTACCAATATGGATGTAGCCATGTTTATATAATCTGTTAAGAACCAACGTTAGAATGAGTCCAATGTTCCGGGAATTATAGTAAGTTAGGTAGATAATCCATCCACAGGACAATATTGTTGCTGTTGAAAGATTACAATGAATTAAAGCATTTTTTAAAGTACACTGACCCAGATAAAAGCCTTACCTATTAGGACTACAAGGCACAACAGTGTTCTTCCTGCTCCCCAAAAAATTTGAAACTGATGAGACACTTTAACGGGTTTTTTCAGAGAAATGGTGTGAGAAGGGTGTGAAGAGGGGGGGGGAAAGGGGAAATGGGAAGTCCAGAAAATATAGACTCTTCACTGGTCTTCCTTTCCCCAATATAAAAAAGACCTGTCCTCCCAGAGGACCTGCAGAAGGCACTGCATTATTTCATTACATCACTTACCATCTAAGAAGTTAAATTTTATAGATTGAATCATAACATGCATTGTCCCACACAGACATTTATTTCAGAACACCCTAAAATACCCCAACACCACTAAAGTCATACTACATCCCTTCCCTACTCTTCTCCAAATTGTGAACTGTAACTTAAATTTCTAGCCTTTCATATATTATCACAGGAAACATTATTACCTATGAAACCATTTCCTTCAATGCTGTGTCCTGAGAGAAACGTACCAGCTCTTGGGTTAGCAGAAATCTCTCAACAGTTCAAGCATGGAATTTGATAGGAAAAAAAGGAAATAGCAATCCAATGGGAAACATGTTTAAAAAAAAAAAATTAGGTCTGCTAATCCCCAAAGTAATTTTTACTTTAGTTGATTAAGAGCTGGTAACCTATTTCTAACTACAAGGGTTCTCAAAGCTTCCAGAAGGACAAACCCAAAAGGAATGGCACTGCCAAGGAATGGACTAGTTCTAATTCACTTTACTGATAATTACCATTCTGTTTCACCCAAAGCAGAGCAGGGAAAAAATCCTGAACTTTGTAACAGAAGTTTTTCATTTATGCTAAAAATCACAGATTTATTGTACTTTTATGGAAAAATCTTAAGTGCAGAAAGGCATATGGGCACAGCACCTTTACTTTGAAGAAAGTTCAGATCATAAAAAAAATAAAAAAAATTACAAAATATTTACAAAAAGAACCTGTTCTTTTACTGTTCCTTTTTTATTTTTCAGTGGGATACTCCACTGCTTCATAACAATACTTTGTTGAAAGAGAAGGAGAAGGTGAAAAAGACTCCCATGACTTTGTCATTTTTCCTTACTGGAAAATGGATCCAGTGTGACCAAAATTCAAGCAGCTCATACCCTCGGGCAATAAGCTGCTTGACATGTTAAACAAACCAAATCTGTGTGGGTGATTACACAGGGAAGAGCAGGGAGGGTGGAAGCTACATCCCAGGAAAGAAACTCCAGCTGGCATTGAGGGAGGCACACTCCAAGGACAGTGCTCACCTCCCCCACTTTCAGATGAGTAAGCTCCTCACTGCTGGTCCTCTGTGGGGAGGGAGAAAGGTGGGATGATTCACATTCTGAGGGTCCCTTCCAGCCAAAAAGCTTAATTTGAGATTAAGTTCAACTAGACACTGCGAGATAGCTGAAGTCAAGAAGGTACCCTCTCTTAAAGGGACACATACTGAGAAAAATTGGGAGGAAACCAGTGGAGTTTCCAATCCTGATCCACTGCCTTTACCATTAGTCTCGCCCCTGCCACAAACTGTAGTCTTTTCCCTCACCAAATCCCATAAACACCATTCATTTCATTATTATATTCTTAATTTTAAAAGCCTCTTTGCTGAAACCACATCTTGGAAACTACACTTCCGAAGTTTTACTGCACGTAATTTTTAGAAGTTATTCTCTTCGAGGAGCATGTTCATTTCTGGAACTCATCACCTGTTACTGAGACCAATAGTTAGCTGTTTCACCATTCAGATGAGGAAATTACTGATATCTTTTTATGTTCTCTTATAACAGGATGCCATAGGTCAGCAGATAAAAGCAAAGGAGGAAAGGCTGGTTGAAACTGGGTCATTTAATAAACATAACTTGAATGTGTTTCTATCCGAACTTCATAACAGGAAGCAAGCCAAAGCTGTTGAAGACCAAATTTTCTGATCTATTTGCATTTGTTCCATGTTTTACCATGAGCTACTACCAGTGACTTCCCCTATTTTCATCTTGACTACACTGAAAACTCTACGTTGAGTACAAACTTTCCACTTCAACACATTAAAAGTTAAATAAATAACAACCAGGAAACACCCTCAGCTAATTTACCTATATCCTTTCTATTTAATTTGGCCTATTGAAAAGTAATTCCAGCATGTCAATAGCCAACAGACTGCTTTAACTTGTCAGAAGTGAAAGTGAAAAAATAAAGTTGTTGTCCTTGTATTGCCCCTCACTCTGAGTCCAAAAGTCAAGGCTGAAAAGCAGGCATTCTCTACCTTTGGAAAAGTCTGAATTCATTGCACACTTTCAGTATTCTTACACAGACCTTAGTACAACTACATATTTATTTTGCTGTCCTTGATCCACTTGTTCATAGATTATGAAAATAAAAGTACCTACACAAATATAAGCAATAGGGAAAAGAACACCAGCATACCTAAATCAGGCACGTTTACAAATCCAGCTCATAACTGATGACATGACAGCTGGGCTTAAAGGCTCATTGTGGCACACAACTTAGTCTGGAAGCTCTGTCATTAAACACAATGGTCTTTAGATCACTTTCCAAACTATATCATATGAAATGGCAGGTAGGTACTTACAATAAGGAAGTTATTGTAGCTGACTGTCATGCTAATCCTTTGTTATGGTATCATAAAAGAAATTTAGCCAAAACAGAAGAGGTTAACCTTACCTACTAACAGCCAAACCACGTTGGAGTCATGTTCAGTCAGGAAGTCTTCCAGCTGCGTGATACTTGGGACAAAACTATCATTTTTTCTTTGATCCATTGCTACACTGTTTTTGCATCAGCACCTATAGAACTGAAGGAAAAAGAAAACCATATCAAAACCAAAATGAGTAAAAAGCACAGTACAGTTTGGAAAAAACTATGTACCATGTTAAATCATCTCCAGCAGTCTGTTTCACACAAATGTGAATGTACTTGTTTTATTCCTTCAGTAACAACTTCATGATTCTCAGCTACCTCTTCTTCTACTCTAGAGCTCCAGAAACACTTCCACTCATCTCTGCTGGAACAGTTTCCAGGCACATGACTGCCCCAAACAAATTACATACCAACAAAATACCAGAATATGCTCTCCAGATTTAGTACCCTGAATGCCCTGGACAGCATATAAAAGCAAATAAATGTCTAAAACTGTTGTGCCACAGCAGTCAAAAGGCAACTGAACATACAAGTAAAAATGAGGCTGTATTTAGCCTACTGACATGCAAAAATGCAACATGAGACTAAACCCCTGCCCTTGCAGAAGGAAAGACCAAATCAGACACTTCCAGGAGTTATGGAAAATTCCCAAAACCTCCTTATCCACTGTGTCCACTAATTCTGCTTTAGGATGGATTTACATCGTTCTATAAAAACTGACTACCTGGTTGATCTGTTATACAGAACAGAAAACCAGTCCTTCTGATCTTACACATTTATTCAAACCACCCACAAATCACCTCGCAACTGGGTTATATTAATTAAATGTGATTAGCAGGGAGTTGCTCAACTCAGCAACATCTGTAATTACACAGCAGTATTTTTGTTGCATTGGTTTCATTTGAAGTCTTCTCCCTTGGACGTTATCTGTCAAATCTTCTTACAAAAAGGGAGGCATTAATTCTGCTTCTTCTTCTTTCTATTTTCTAACACCTTGCAGCTCCTGGCAGCCTGTCTTCCTGACAGTATTCAACCCTCAACAAATATGAATAGACTTTATTCCCCTTTGTTATGGTCTCTGATGGTCTCTCCATCAAGGACGTAGAACATAAAACTCAGTAACACTGGTGAGTCCTTGGTTTTTCAGCAGCAAAACAGCTTTGGAATAGTCACTGTTTGGAAATGTTAGCAATAAACATAGCAATTCATGTTTTTCCTTTAATACTCATACTACTCTCATTATTTTAACTGGAAGAAGTTGGAAAAAAGCTGCCTTTAATGCACTTGTTTCTCCTGCTGTACGCTGAACCAACAGCCTGTGTTTACAACTATAATAGGAGTACAGCCCCAAAATTAAGTGCTAATAATTTGTTCATTACCCCTTCTGTAAGAAGGAACAGAATGGGGAGGAAAGAACATGAGAGCAACAAACAGAAAAAGAGAAACAACAAAAAACCAATGAACCAACACCAGTTTCCAGCAGGGATGATAAAAAAGCTACCAACTTACTCCCATACAAGGGGTGGGAATAAGCATCACACACACATACACAGACTTTAAAAAAGGAGCCATTGTTTCAGAAGGGACTTTGGAACAGCGAATTAAATCACATAATGGCACTGTGATTTGCTTTAAGACATCCACAGTACCTTAATAAAAAAGCCACATGTCAGTTTGCATGAGAAGCAGATGATGCCTCTGCAGGCAGCCTCCGGCAGCCTTTAACCCCTGAATCACAGGGTAAAGGCAGAAACCCAAATGAACACTTCCAGCATAAAAGGACAGAACTTCTCTCCCTTTCTTACCAAGGGACAACAGGATCACTCTGCTGTGATCAAAACCACCATGGGAATGTTGTCAATAGGTGAGGACTGCCTATCTATTGCCTCAACCACCAATATTTAACTCCTCAAGGCTGAAAGTATTCAATCTTGATACTTGGCTACTTAAATAAAGACAGCGTTCATCTTTTTTTTTTTCTCTTTTTTTCTTTTTTTTTCTTTTCTTATGTTCAAGAGTTTACTTACCACTTCATTATTACATTTATTTAATCTTTAGCTTGCTCTGAAATTTAGCAGAAGTTCTGCAAGTTTGTGCATTANCCAAGGGACAACAGGATCACTCTGCTGTGATCAAAACCACCATGGGAATGTTGTCAATAGGTGAGGACTGCCTATCTATTGCCTCAACCACCAATATTTAACTCCTCAAGGAAGCAAACCATGGCTTTTTCCTAAGAAATTGTCACCCAGCATTACATGATACTGAGACAGGACACTAAAAGCCATTAAATAGGACTGTGGCAAGACAACTTGGAGGCTGAAAGTATTCAATCTTGATNCTATCCATAAACTGGACATACTTTGAATTTTTTTCTGGGATACATTTGCTACCTGCATGCAAATAAATTCAAGAATCCCCCACCAGTCATTACGTGTCAACATATCATATGGGAGCCTCAAAGGCAATCCTTTAACACCCTGGCCCACTGATTTTTTTTTTTTTTTCCCTTTTGTTAGGGTAGTCTTTGCCCTTGATCAAGTCCCCTGAGGGAGGACGCTGGCAATAAAACTGTAACCACCCAAAACCAGGCAGTAACAACACCTGCACTGGATGTGAGCTCTCAGCACACCTCTCAGAGGAATCAGGTGTTTAATCCACTTAGATTATGAATTACTGTAGTAGAAAGGGGATGCAAGCAGAGGCTTAAGCAGTACACACTGTTCATAATGTCCCTGTGCATTTATAAGGCCCAGAGGATGAAGGGGCAAGATCTGGATCATCAGGATTGCTTAGAGGAAGAGATGCAGGCTTTTCAGGACAGGTATTTGCTACTTTCAGTAACCAGCATTTCTTTCTGTCCACAGTCCTGCACTTTTCAGCCTTCATTTTCCACACGTTATACACTGTAACCATAGGTTTAAATCCTGCACTTCCCAGCCATTTTTTTCCACAACCTATACACTGTAACCACAGGTTTGACTCCTGCAGGCCCCTCACTGTCCACACTCTGCTACATTTACTCCTGTGTGCAAACTTTGCAACCAGACGAAACTCTTGCACTCCTCAAGAAAAGTGATCCACAGGTTGCTGAGCCTGGAGTGTTCTTTCATACTGCCTACTGTATTTTTCTGAACTCTACAAACATTAAGGAACTACTCTTGGAAGGATAAGACCCCAGGGTGTGAAATTGACTCTTGCCAACCACGCAAATACACAAAAGAAAATGTAACAAAGAGGAACAGAAACCCAGAACTTCGCATTTGTATCTCTGCATTTATTTATGATCTTTTCTCAAGGTCTCTGCGGTTCTGTGATGAACAGCTCAGTCAGCATCCTGAAATATAGTCCAAAACCATGATAAGTGTTTGGATTTATTTGCTTTCCCTCCTGCCTTATTTTTTAAACACATTTTTACTATTCATTATGTCACTTGTGGCTCTCATTTACCACAGACCACGTTAATAAATACAAAATGTATTAGCCTTCTCCTGGGAAGAAGACAAGGGAAAAGGAATATTCTGTGGCACTGAGGTGACAGAACACTGACACTCATATTTTATCTTCACAGCAGTCCTTTAGGGCGTCGTGTAGTCATCTTTGTGCAAATGAATATCTGAAGCAAGGAGAGATAAAGGCCAAATCCCTTATTTATGATGCCCAAACTGAAATGCTCAGGGCCTGCTTTTCAGGTTGTGCATGTTTGGAGCATTTAGCAGGCTCAGAGCAGACAGCGGACTGGCTCGAAGATGTGAGGGTTTGGTATTACTGTAGAGTTGGACCTCGTGGTCAGCCAGGCTGTCTTTACAGCAAAAACACATACTTAACACACTTTAAAAAGTGAATTTTAATTACTTGTGTCACACATTAATCCATTCTTCACAGTACAAAAAAGATGCAAGGGAAGTTATAATCCTGGGGGGATGCACTTCATTTTCTGCCTGCTTCCAGTGTTACAAGCTTGATCCAATTTTCACCGCAAATATTCCATCCCTAAAAAGCCAAATACTCAAAAGCAGCTGCTCCTCATCTTTAGAAACTCATTTCAATCACATCAGATAGGTAAACTCGTTTTAACCTCAGCCTGGCAAATTAACTCAACACCAAGAACAAACCTCTGCTTGAGCTAAGTCATTAAAAATTTACAGGAGGCATGCATATATGCAAGAGCTGGCAGGAGAGAAACCAGAAGCTCGGTGACCGGGCTCTTGGTCACCACAGTGCAGTCACTTGGCAGGGACAGCTGCAGCCACCTGTAAAAGGTCTGTCCTGCACCTACAGCTGAGGACAAAGGCAACAAATATTTCACTCAGTGCCTGGGAGCATTAGGGTAATGTGGATCTTGAGCTGGGCAAGAAAAGGAGAAAGAAAAACCAATGTCTGTTTACCACATCCTCTGCAATACTGTTTTCCTGGCAAGCTCTTGTAGAAATAGCTGAATAAAAGGGGTGTCCAAAGGTGGGGGAAAAGGCATTTCATGTTGAGAAAAAATACTTTTATATGGTCAGGAAGTGGGTAGGGAAATGGACATTGCCAATTCCCTTATTACTGTTGCAATTCACGGGGGGAATAAACCAGGAGTTTAAATTTGCCAGACATATCCCTCAGATCTTCACAGAAATCAAGTGCTTATCGAATATATGTTAATTGGTGTTATTAGAGGTTAACTACCATTCCGAGGATACTCAACTCCCAACTTCTACAGCAATTATAAATCAGTGGAGTTACAATTACACCCAAAGTGACACATTAAATGACAGGAGGCAAATCCCCCTGGTCTCAATAAATGCACATAGATAATATGTCCGGATGCCTCACATCTCCAAAAAAGAAGCCTTACCCAAGGCAGTTCCTTAAAGGAAAGAAAAGGCATTTTTGCATTACCCACTCCATCACTGCCTTCCAAAGGGTCTCCAGCACTTCTGCTATGAAACCAGAGCTTTAGGTAAGTAAATGATATTATAAAGGAGGCTCACAAACGTAGATACAACTGGACTGAATTTTCCCCTCAGGATATTCTTACACTGTCAGCACCCAGAGGCACATTAAGCACATCTCATAAAACAAAAAGCTGCCAGCCTTGGCACCTGTCCCAAAATACTCCAGCTAGGTCAAACACTTCAAACCCATCCCAGCACAGCTTAGGAAACTCAGCTACTCTTCAGTCAACAAACAAAGGAAAGAGGAAGGAAGAGAAGGAAAGTTGTCCTCAAAAATAAAACCCCACAAAAAACCTAGGGAGGTGACAGCACCCATAGAGCAATTCTGCCACGGGACACATTGCATCGCCTTCATACCTGGTACCAAACTAAAATTAGCAGCTCTGGGCTTTTTTAAGAAAAGAGAAAAGATTCTGATCTATTTTCCTCCCTGTCTGCCAGTGCTTGGAGTCCCACTAGCGGTAAACTGTAAACAAAATAAACTAGAGCTTTATTATACTAATGAAATCCTGCTACAACCTCCAGCAGAAGCAGCTGAACTGAAAGCAGAGCCCAGCAGAGCCACACCTGGTCGAGCTGGTGTGTGGACAGCCTTAGTCAAACAAAATTTGCACTACAGTAGCTCAGTAAATAACAGGTCTACTTCAAAATTAATTAAATCGAGATTAAAGCATACTCAAAGGAAGTGTCAGATGTGAGATAAAAATCATTCTCACAATAGCCTACCCGATGAGGTAGAGGTTCACAGCACAAGTGGTATCTTTTATTTATCTATTTTTAATAGTACAGGACACAAATTTTCCTACAGAAGAAATCAAAGACAAACTCCTGCCATGGAAACCAACATACACTACTTCCACTGCTAGCCTAGGAATCCCTGATTGAATTGGGATGATTTTTCATTCAACTTCTAAAAAGTAAAAATACACTTCTTAACCTTGCCTCCCAGACTTGTTCAGGGGAGCCAGTTCTTTTCCTGCTTACATTGCCAGGTTTTGATGCTGCAGAGGAAAAAAAGGGACCAAACCAAGAAAAGACCCCAAAACCGACAAACAACAGAACCTAAAGGCTCACAATGGTAGAAATAAGTGAGAATTTCCCTTATGCACACTCCTCAACTTAGAGAGGAAAATTAAAATATTGCCTTTGGGGCCTTTGTTGGTGGTCTTAACAACAAGGCAATAACTTTTTTTTTCCTCCTCTTTTTTAATTTCAGCTACAGCACTATACCTTTGAAACACTCTGTGAAACTAAGTCATCTACTCCACACCTATGAATTTTTTCCAGAAGTATACTTCCTCTGAATTTCTCCTCTGACAAATCACCACAATTTGGGGAAAGGGGAAGCCTGCCATAAATCAAACTAAGAATCAGTATTGTAGCTACATACACCATCATCCCTAAGGGAACTACGTATAGGTTCATCCCAGCCTGGAGTCACCACAATGATTCTGGTGCAGCAACAAGTGCTAGAGTAAGTTATATGAGAAGATAAGAAGTTCCTAGGAGAAGGTATTACACCTCACAGTAAACACAGCACAACTCTGCACGCTGCTAACCAAAAGCATTAACCTCTTGCCTATTTCCCACAGGATAAAATGGCGCAAAAGAGCAAGCACCAAACAGCAGCTGATGCACATTTCACATGCCAATTTCTCTAACAGCATTCCCAAAAGGGTGAGTGACTTCAGCAAGCCATGCACATGGATAAGAGCTCTCCCTAAATGTGTCCATACCTTCACACAGTCAACCCCAGATGACCCACCACAAGCAAAAACCTACCCATGAACACTGTCAAAATGTGCAAGTCCAGGCCACGATCCTAAACAAACATCCCTGAACATCCATTCAGAGCCAATGGCCTAACTGGACGCTCAATACTGTTTTTATCAATGACTGTTTGAATAACCTATTAACATACTTTTACAAACAAGAGGAATACTCCTACACTTCAGTTTTTCTTGTCAGTTGCCAAAATATCGGGCCCCATTGTTTAGCTGGTAAAAAGCAGGCGGGAGGGGGGAAACCCTGCACAGCTGCAATAAAAAGAACAAGCCAGGAAAGCAGAATTAATGGATTAAGTGACACAACAGAAGAACTCACATGGCAACAACTGTGGCCTTTTGAACATTAAACCTGATAAAGTTACATGATGCAGCAAACTACCAACTTTGGAAGTTTTCACGAAGTTGAGTGAAGGCTGCTGTGGAGATGTGTCTTAAGATGGCAAACTAATCCAGATGGAGATTGTGATTGGGATATTTGCTACATGGCCACCTCCAAAACACACCTCCACCGTATCAGTCTTATGTTACGTATTATATCTGTTATGCACATGTTACACTGATAATTACATCGGGTTTTTTATTGATAATACACGCGGCAAGCACGTTATGATAACATCACTATGCATCTTTACCACTACAGCTTCAGACACACCAAAAAGCAGGTGCACGGTCGTGTTAAATCACTGTGCGTGTGTTAAACCCTCTCAGGACCAGAGGCATTGGCAGAGATCGCCTTTCACCGCCCAGGGACCAGCACAGGGAAACTTCCCTCTCAGGCCAAACACAACCGGAGGCGCCTCAGCTCCCGCCCCCTGGCCTCACACCCTTTCTGCACGGCGTTAACCCACTCCAAAGGGAAAACACGGAATCCCCGTCACCGGAGGGGCTTCCCCCAGCATCGCTCCCCCGGGAAGCGGCCTGGACCACGGCAAGCACGGCGGGACCGGCACCCGGGGGTCAGCACACCGCCCTCCGGGGCCGACGGATGGGCACCAGGCCTCCTCCCCGTCCCGGCCCGGCAAAGCCCCGCGCCGAACCGCGGCTCCTCCCGGCGCGGGGGCGGCTGCGTGTTCCCGGCAGGCCCAGGGCAAGCGGCGGGGCCGACCCCTGCGCGCCGGGCCCATCCCGGTGGGAAGCGGAGCGCAGCCCGGTCCCGGCTCCCCCCCGCACTTACGCCATCGCCCTCCGCGGCTTCTCCCCCGCGGACCCGGAACCGGCGGCGGCNGCACAGCTGGAGCCGCCAGATGTGCGCGGCGCGGTCGAGGCCGCGGGCGTGGCCGGCGCCGGTACCTTGCGGGGCTGGCGGACACGCGGCCCCGAAATTGGGGTCTCGCTAATGGATCCCGCTCCCGGCGCGGTTGGTTGCCCGTTACGTCGGGAGAAGGGGTGCTGCCCGCCCGCCAGCGGCCGGGAGAACGAGCGCCTGCGCGCCCGCCGCACCTGCCGCTCGCCCGTGTCCTCGCAGCGCTTAACTGCGAGGCACCGGAGGGGTTTGTTGGCCCAGCCGCCCGGTAACGGGCTGTTCGTTTTCCCGCCCGTTGTTTGTGCCCTCCAAAGCATCTGAAGAAACCGACCCCCAAAAGCCAAATAAAAAGTGAATTTTTAGATATTTTTGAACACGGGTGGCCGTGACTTGACTGCCAGATGTAGCCAAGTAAGACAACCACATTTCTTTAGAATCACCCGGGCATGATAAAACACCTAGATTTCTTAAAATCACCCAGGCGTGCATCCTACAGCCTTCAGTAGCACACTAGAGGAAACCAAAACGGTGACTCTGTGTGCGTACGTGTACCTTTTTCCATGTGGTCCTTGCACACTGGCAACGCTGGTGCTGAGCTCCGTGTTCCCTCAATGCCCCCAAGGTTTCCAGAAGCTGCACCACGCCGCGTCTCCCGAGGGGTACCCATCCTTGGGCACCTGGATTAGAAGGCTGGTCGTACCATTTGGTACCTGCAAAATAAATCCTGTGGGTGAGAAGCACAGATTCCCTAAGCCAGGATGCTGCTCTCGCTGGCCTGACAGTGAGCCCTGTCTATGGGCTGCCTGGATTTGCTTGGGCCAAAGTGAAACTGAGCCCATCTGAGCAGAGGGCTCTCTGTGAGCCACGTGTTCTTTCTCCCTGCCCCATGTCTGCTCAGGCATTCCACATGGTTTCCCCAGCAGAGCCAACTTTCAGCTGGATCAGCAAACAGCGAGCATGATCCTGCTTGCTACACAAGGGCATGGATGCCCCTGGGGGCCTGGCAAGAGCTCCTAACCTGGCACAGAGAGGCACTGGCAGGATTATCCCTTGAGCAGTGCCACAAACCACAGGTGAACCCTGACCCCGGATGCCCCCCAGCATCCTGCTGGACAGTGCCGTGCTCAGAGCAGCTCCAGGCACCCTCCACCCAGCAGATGAACCACCATCAAAGCAAGTGTTATCTAACGAGGTTTATCCTCGCTGTTTTTTATTACATTCCCATCATACTAAGCATAGTAAGAAAAATATTAAGTATTCCTGGTTTTCATATTGAAGCCCCCCCTTCCACCTCCTTCCCTGCTGTTGCTAGAGCTGTGCACTCCAGCACTCTTCTCTGACCTGCTGTGCTGAAGGGATGGAGTCTTGGGAGGCTCTTCCAAATGTTTTTATCCACATGGTGCCTGAAGGCTTTAATGACGTCCACACAGATAAGTCACATGAAGAAATTTTAGCTCAAAGCTATCACTAGAACTTGGGGAAGGTGGACCTGTGCCTGCTGTAAGAGATGGAAGTAAAAGCTTTAATGCTGATAAAGGCCTGGCTAGAAAAATGAAATATGGGATTAACATGAGGAAAAATATTTACCCCTCTGCACCTTTGAACTTATTTGTTTCATAAAGGACACTAATATTTACGTTCTCTCTAAAAGAAATGTGCCCTTTCTTCTCACAAAAATATTTTTATGTTTGACTAGACTTATTTTTAAACTCTTATCAATACATGGCAGAATGTGTCTCAGAACAACCAAAATAAGGCAGAGGGAGAAATTATTTCTATTTTTAGTGTAATACCACAACTTAAAGTTACCAGGATTGAAATAGAAAAGACAGGATAGCCAAAATTCTGGGTCTTATCCCAGTTCCATTGGTGGGCAGGAAATGGAGAGGCTTCAAGTCTACTTATGCAACAGATAAAATCGAGCACAGAAGTTGTGCAGTATTTTTAAGCAAAGGTCAGCTTAAGTCCAAAATGTTTATATAAAAAATGAGTCCCTGTGTGTATTTGTAACCTGCCATTTAACAGCTTTACTTTGCCTTAGGACAGCCAGCAGCACTGCAGTTCCCTATGTCTTTGTCCCCTTCTTTGTTAATGCAGCAAGAACAAGAACTATTTCCAAAAGGAGTAACAAAGAGTAATTTTAGCAATTAGTGCCAACAATTTCTACAATTTTTAGATTTAGATTTGTTCAGTTTTTCAGATCCCTCTATTTTTACACCTGAGAATTATTTTGTCAGCATCATCTTTCTCGCTCCAGGCAAATTAGTTCTTCTCAGGCTCTCACCATGCCTTGCACATGCACAATGCAGTTAAGTCACTGCATCCCAGCCTGGGGCCGTGGAAAGTGGGTGCCAGGATTTTCTCTTTTTAGGTGGGCTCTTGGTGTTATGTCCAAGTTCCTGACCCCTGAGTGCAGCTCCCTGGAAGCAGGGGTGTTGCCTGGGTGTGATGAGCAGTGGAGCTGGTGGCTGCTGTAGGTTAGTGCTGACGTGAGCTTTGTGGATTCTCACAGCACCCCTGCCTGATTGCCTGCTGCTTTTTTGAAGATTGCATTTTTGGGATGTTTGCCTCTGATGCTGATTTCCATCACCAGTTTCATTCCTTCCATTGCCTCCCATGACCTTTTGGGGGAGTGTCTACAAATTAGCTCCTGATATCTTCCCCCTGCTTTCTTTTCATTCTCTCTCTTCTTAAAGGAGTTTTTCCTTCATTTTCTTTCCAATAAGGAATGATGCTGAATTGCTTTTCCCAGGCCTTCCTTCTGTATGCTGATTCCAGACAATAAAATATATTTGGCATTTGAAATTTATTTGTAGAAATTACTTTTAAAAGGGTAAACTAATAATCAAAACTCCAAGATATGTTATCCACATAAACCTAAAAGCTCATGTCGTAAGAGAAATGAATTGATTAATTACCTTTGTCTTCTTCCCAATGTAATCCAGTTGATGATTCAGATCTGAAGCACCAGGAAAGCCTCTCCTCACACATAGAGCCATTCTCAAGGCAGCTGGGGATTAACAGATGAAATACAATGCACTGCAATACAATTCAATACCTTTAAAGCAGAGTAACAAAATGATTGTAGTATCTAGATTCACATTTTGCAGGGTGTTCTTCCACTCCTGTCTGCTCTATAACATACCAGAGGCTCATTTCCTTTTTGGGGGAAACTGGCAGCTTCAGATGGTGTTATGTACGTGCACACGGCACGAATGGCCCAGGCCTGAATGTTGTCTCTAGGGTATAACTTTTCAATCTTGCCCAAATTTTTCTCATGGTCTAGAAAACAGGTATTTCACAAACAAATATTTCAGCCTTAATTCTTTCCAGCATATGATGTTGCATTTCAAGTTATCAGCATGGCAACTGAAAAGAGATTTTATAAGTGTTGTCTCATCGTATAACTTTCAAGTTAAGGAAAATTACAACCCCATCATCCTCTATACTTTAACTTGTTCTACATTGGGTGGCATTGCCATTTACCTCAGTATGTTTATTTTCATGCCTGAAATTCCAAGACTTTCTTTGTAAGCAAAGAGGAGTAGTTGAGTAAAAGCATGGTCTTTAAATTATTTATGCCTCTCCTGCTTTGCAGTGGAAGATGCTTCTCTGAACATCGTTCTAAAAGCTCCCAAGTCATTTAGTTCATTGCTTTATCTTTGGGTGATGCCATCCAAGGGTCAAAGACAAGCTGATGTCGAGGCTGCCAGAATTTATTCAGACAGAACCAGAAGCTGCTGGGTACATGACACCATTTAACAAAAGCAAAATGTGACTGTGAATATTCATACTCATTTCTGGGACTTAAATCATTTACCTTGTTAGGGCAGCCCGGGCATTTTCCAGGGGAATGGAGCAGTCACTGCCCAACTGACATTAAATTATACTCACAGGTATGACCCCTCTAAAAATCCTGCAACAGCCCAGTAAGCAGAATCAGGCATTCACCATCATGGAGCTGGAAGCTGATTCACTGGCATCAGTTACTTTAGGAGACAATTCATTTAATCAGGAGGCTGTAAAGAGCCCTTCCATAGCCTTATCAGATTGAAAAGCCCTTGTCAGGCAATCCTCTTGCAGGGAGTTCTCTAAGAATACCAGGGAATTGTTTTCCTGATGCTGCATTTGGTATCACAGGAGGCTGCAGAGTGCAGACATGGGCGTCTCACACCTTGGGTGGACAAGAGCAGCATGGTAATCAACTCTCAACTTGAAATATTGCCCTCTTTCTCCCAGCTCTGAGACAACAATTGCAAATAAATAAGAAAGAAAAAAGCACATTACTACCACTCTGTGTGTTATGAAACTTAATTCTGTCTTCAGCTCTGCTTTAGTGAGGGGTTTGAAGTTGCTGGAGCTGTGAGGATATCAATGGTTGATTTATGCTTCCTCTAAATAACATCAGTATTTACTGTAAGAGTTCATTCTAGATTACATTAAAAACAAACAAATGCTGAGCTTAGAGATAAATAAATATAAATATTCCTTATGCAAAATATTCACAACATGGCAAAAACTCACTTCAACAAGCCAGAAGCTGCTGGGTCAAACACCCACATCCTTTAACTTCGGGGCAAAATCTTAAATTCCTTGGATCTTTCATCTGAGGATAAAATCACAGACACTCAGTTCAGAAAACAAACAAATATTAATAACTTGTTTTAAGTACATAATTTGCCAGAGCTGGAAGTCGCTTGTTATCAATTACAGAATTAATTTATTCCATACTTGACCTTTCAGTACACACAGTGTCTTTTTAACTTCCAAAGCATATTTCTTCAAGCAGTTTTACCGAAAGGAGTTCCCCATCTCATGGTGCACCCAAAAACTGATTCCCAAACAGCTTAACTGAAGAAATCATCCTTGCTCTGAAAGTAGTTTACTGGTGTCTGGATCTGTGCAACCAGATCTTACGTGAATATAAGAAAAATGTATAGGGATCAAGGTGTTCTTCATTCAAACCCTAAACAAAATGTAAAGGAAAATATAACTTACCCTACATGTGCTGTCATGTAGGGTAAGCAATATCATTGTCGCTTTGATCAGCAGTCAGAGTAGAATATGAGAATACTAACAAAACCTGTTTGTTTTTATATTAGTTTCTTCAAACTATCACTTCTATAAACTCTTTCCTTCTGGTGTGATTAATGAGTGTGATTGTAAACCAGCACTGGTAATAAAATCTGCATTTTCGATATGAGTATTGTTTGGCCAGATTCTCAGGCTCTTTTAGTGCCCTTCATTCAGACCTATTGCATACAGATTATCCTGTGAGGCAACAGGCATCAAACCACACGAAATGAACAGTGATTTCAGCAAACCCCGGGTATAGCTTGTAGAAACCACAAACTTGCCCGGATTCATCTATCAAAACTGTTTTCAGACAGCACTAAACATCCTATTTCTGTGAAAAACTGGTACTTTTAATTTCAGAAAATGACAGGTGAAAACAAGCAAACAAGTAGGGATTCCATGAGATCCCGTCGCTGTATCTTGGCAATCACTAAAACACACTTGAGTGGCCTTGTGTTGCACCTGCACAAGTTTTTTCACAAAATCCTTCATTTACTATTTTAAAAACCCACCTTTCTCACCTGTCCCCCACATCACTTGCTGGATGTGCACACGTGGAACTTAATTGTGTTACTGCTTCCTTTTTGCCATATGGATTTTTTTGGTATGGATTATACCTTCCTTACTCTTAAGAAAATGGTTGCTGTTGTGTTTTCCTATGATCTGTTCACTGAACCCACTAAAAACCTGTGGCTGGCTTCAGGGCAGTATTTGGAAGCCCTTAAAGGTCCTGGACATCCTCCCAGCTCCCTGACGTGGCCCCAGTGCCACTGGATGTACCCCAGGTGACAGCAGCATCCAGAGCCGTAGAGCTCTTTCTCCCCATTTTGTTTCTGGCCAGTTGCATTTTTGATTTATACTGGATTTTATTGTGTGTCTCCAGCCCTATAAATAGTTATCTGCAGGGTAACTAGAAGCAGCTGTGTCCATTCCTTCAGTGTTCATATCTTACATTTCACACACTGTGTTTTATGCTGTTCTGCTGGTAATAAATGTCGTCAGATGGTAGGTTAGCTTTAGGCTTTAAAACTTCTCTTATTTTTAGTTATTCCGGCTCTCAAAAGAAGTGAATTATACTGAAACACACTATTATTAGACTTTTTGTGCTAGATGCATAGGCATATAGTATAAGCCTTTTGTTTAGGCAATCTAAAACCCATTTTGAACATATAATGAGAAGTATTTACCAAGTAAAGTTTCTTTTTTAAACTGGAGACCCCATTCCTGGCACTACTAATTATCTAGAAGAATGAACTGCCACACAGCAAGTGGGTGTTACACTCTGTTGCCAGAGAAAGAGGTGCAAGCACATTCTTTTTGGTGGTTCATGACTATTTTTAACTTTAATTTCCTTTGTAATTATTTCCTTTCCTGGATTCATAAATCTGCAGTAGCCTGTTATATAAATCTCAGCTATCCCATGTTTACAAATAATTCTGGCTTATACTCCATGTTCTTTGCACTTTGGAAATTCCCACAGACTTGACGTTTGGGTGTATAAAGACAGACACAGGGATATCACCCCGTGTTTAATACCAGCTCTGTACAATAAGCCTTTTTTTAATAACAAATATCCACCTACATTTTTTTTCAACCTCCTCCAGCGTTTTTGTTGGAGAGGCTACTTTTCACTTGGTGTCTCAACGACTGCTGTGTGGCAGGATCATACTGAGACTTTGTGGGAGTTTATTCCTTTCATTACTTGTTCATTTTTTGGTTTAAAAGTGAAAAGGATGGAGGAATCCAACAGTGAATTCTTCATGCAGAAATATAACATGAATTTTAAGGGCTGATATAATGGTGCCACTGAGGGAATAATGATGCTTAAGTGCAGATTTTAGGAAAACGATTTAGAGGCGAAAGAAGAGATGCAAAGGTAATAATTGTGGCACAAAAACCAGACCAAAGGCTGTCAAAATTGTGCTCGTGGAGAGCCATTAAACACAGGAAACAGTGATGGTTTATTATTGTAAATTACTGTGCAATGCAACGTACCTGTGTTCAGTGCTTGAAATGCCTGTGCCCTGAGTGACCAAGGGCGTTGGAAGTTGCCTAGGAGATCCTCTGGCACATTATACACCTCTAATGTCATCTTTTTCCAATCTTTTGTGGATAGCTGCTTGGCAGGATTGCTTTGAGGCCACAGAGGTGACCCCACTCAGCTAGAGCAGTGCCTGCTCCTATGAACAGGTGAAGTGACTTCTTTACATGTATTTTCCAGGTCTCCTGTGTTTTCCAGGGTACATGGGAAAAACATAGCACTGACAAAGCTGTAAGGACAGCGTCTTAATTCACTGTGGATACCTCCACTCCCAAAGGCTACAGTGTCGAATTGCAAAGATACTGCATCTTCCCTTCCAGGCTCACAACACTTCAGGGTAAGCAAGGTGACTTAGAAACGTTACTGAAATAACAAGACAAGAGGAAAGGCTTCAAGACATACTGCATCCAGAGAATTAATTAATGAGGTGTCAGGACTGACCATGGAGCTCTGGCCCACGGAGAGCTCCCAAGCCCTGATCTTGGAGAGTGGGATCATGCCGGGAGAGAGCAGAGCAGCACATGTAAGGCTCGGTCCTGTTCTCAGTGAAATCACTGGAACTTTTGACCATGACATCCATAGAAACAGGATGCATGCCATTAATATTCCCCAGAGACCCAGAGGAAGTGTTACTGACACTTTCCCAGTGTAATCACTTCAGATCCCACCCAGCCTGGGCAGTGCACAAAGCAGTGCAAATAAACATAGTGTTATTGGTAATACAATATGATGATGAAAACTGGCTGGAGGTAACACTTAGCATTGCTAATACACAGATCACAACATTGGAGACATATGATTTTGGTGATTTTAACTGATAAATACTTCACAAATTATATTTACAAGCGGTAAGTAATTTATAAACAAGCATTTTATCACATTTACATTCATTAAACTAAGCAGCTTCCCTGATTATATTCTGACTATTCTGCCGTTTGCCACCCTGAAAGACCGAGGTGATTTTTGCCTTAAAAAAAATCAGCTCTTCATTTTTTCCATCTTGTGGGTAGCTGGCAAATGACAGCTCAACATTTTCTGTTTGCACAGTGTGTCCTCTCCATCTACCTGAGCCATCCTTGAAAACAGTCGACACCAGCAAGTGCCCTTGAACTAAGGGTCGAAGTTATTGAAACTGCTGGTGTTAAAAAGAGAACACTGGTCACCATTTCTGTGCCACCTCAAAAGCTGTTATCTGAAATCCTGGACACTTCCTATGGCACTGGCCAGAATGGGGAACACTATCTTCTAGCAGAAGGAGCTGCACAGTTTCCCTTTCAGGCTGCAGTTATCCAACTTCCCTGGCTCGACACGTGCACAGGAAAGGGTTTGTTGATAGGATAGACTTACTCCCTTCCCTTCTCCCTGGGACGGCCAGAAAGCTTTCTTTTAAGCTAGGAAAGAGTCAGTATCACTTTGGAAAGTGTTACTCTAAGTGCCTTTTCAGGAACTGTTTGTGCTTTTTTCCGAGAAATATACAGAATGTTTCGTGACACCAGCACAGCATCAACCCAGGCGCTTTGTAAAAGGAGAGGGGGTCTGTCTGTGAGTTTTCCTACACCTCTTTCTTCAGAAACATTTGTGAGTTCCCATGAGCAGATCTACCTGGCCATGTGTGCCAGTAAATCACTGTATTCTTTCCAGGGATATTTTTCTTTGAGCTTTAGCCAACACTGCATTGTGGGAAATGTGACAGCAATGTGACAAACATTAATGTTTTTAATACACATCTTCCCCAAGATGCTAAATAGTTAGCTAAGGAAGAAGAGTTTGTACTAATTTGTGAGCCAAGACAAGAAAACTTCAGCTTTTCAGACAAGTGTCAACAAATACTGTATTTTCCATGAGTCAAAAAATGGTAGAAAACTGTTCAAAAGTCTACAGACTTATTTCTTAATGTCTTTGATGACTTCCTAAAGCAAGCTTCCCTTAGAAGCACTACCAGAGGACAAGATATGCCATGAAGTTCTAAGGAATGCTAGGAGATTTTATATTTTTTGCTTTGAAATGTGTTTATGGAGTTTACATTTTTATTTTTATTCAGTTTACATTTGCAAGAGGCAGGGAAGGAAACTGAAAATCAAACTTACTATGGAAAGTGTTTTCAGTATTAACTGTGCAATATAAGAAACTCTGCTCCTACCAGATTTTACAAGTGAGACTTCAAAATCTTCAGAAACAGGGCTTCTGCTAAATTGACAGTATTCCTTTGACTTTGACCATATTAGTCATTGCTTTTGCAGACTTAGCAAAAAGGAAAACTGCTGGCTTTAGCTCCAGCACTCCCACAAAAAAAAGGAAGCCTACTCTGTTTTAGCCTAGTGCAATGTAGATGCCAGCTTAGTATTTCAATCTAAGAACAAGCATCTTTGTCAGTCCAGAGTCAGCCCTTCCTGGCAGGGAGCAGCCCTGGATCAAATGGTGTCCCCCACCATTTCTCTTTGTCACTGTCACCAGCAGACACATCCTCTGAAAGCAAAGGGCCCAAGAGTGATGCAGCTGACTGCTGAGCAGGGGGCATCATTCAAGCACCAAAATGGCTTTTGGCCAGCCAAACTCCTGGAGTTGTTTCTTAATCAGCTCTTTTAATACTTTATATTGATTACAGATCTAATCTGAAGCCCACTAAAACCAGGGAGGACAGGCTGTGTCACAGGGCCCTGATGATGATGACAGAAGTGATGGATTTAGTGTAACTATCTGGAAACACAAAATCCTCCTGAATACTGATCTATTTTTTTAATATTTGTTCTCAATTTTCTACATGTTTCCCTCTTTGACACTTGCATCTCCCACCTGCCCCTCCCCAGCTCCAGAGCCCTTGATGTCTGTCATCATATGCAAGGGGATGGAAGAGGTTGATGCTGACAAACTGCAAAGAGACAGGGAGAGCAGGGACGAGGAGAAATTGCACACCAGCAGAGCAGTGAGCTTCTGCAGGGTGACTTGGCAGCTCTGGCTCCCTTATCCGGGGTGGATACACCTTCTGCAGAACCAAGAGAATAGAGGAGAAGAGTTATGATGAGGGCAGGGAGCTCGGAAAGGGCTTGGAAGCTGTACCTGGGCGTTTTCCAGCTGTGTTGTTGATCTGCCTTCTGAACAAACAACCCCAGCCTGGGACCTTGACACGGCCTTTCAGTTTGCCAGCTCCCAGGACACACTGGCCTCAGTGTGGCTCTGCTAGGGACTTAGAGGTGATGCCTGCTCTGCCTAGCAGGGGCACGTGGTGAAAACTTGCAGCTCTGATCTACCAGTCCCAGCTGAGGGTATCACCAGGAGTGCTGGGCTCATCTCTGAGCAAAATACCCCAGTTTCCTTCCCAGAAAGTCTGGTACACAACTGGGATGAGGTGTGAGCACACACAGCACAGCCCTTGATCTCATTTTGAGACCTAATCACCTTGAGAAAATGAGCATTGAGCTTCTTTCCTACTTCCCCAGTAACCTCTGATGGTCACCTCTGCCTCAGCCCAGCCCCAGCACCCACAAAGATGGAAAATCACTTTAAAATGGAAATCTTGTGTTTTACAGCAATAATGAGTACTTTGTGTGTTTCTCTCTGGGAAAGGTGTTTTCTTTCTGCCTGGAAAAGACAGTGATTTTAGAGTTGAAATTAATAATGATTTTACTTTTGAGTTAGAGAAGGGGATAATAAAAGCTGATAACACCTGCAGATAACAGCAGAATTCAGTACACTCCGAAGGGCTGCTGTTTGGGGTTGGGGGTTATGCTGGGTATTTGTTTGAGGGTGTGTGCTTTGTTTACATTTTAGATTCAGGCAAGAGAGTCCACTCCTGTGTGTGCTGTTTTGTTTTCTTGCCTGAACTGCAGTGCTGTGTATTTTAAATTCAAAAAGTGGAAACTCTAGCAAGTACTTCAAAAGATTATCATGTATTGTTTTACATTCTGTGTTGGACCTACAAGAAAGTATCAGCAATTCTCTGAGCTGTGGGAGTCCTTCCTCAACTCCCCTGGCCCAGCTCCAGTAACAAAGTGCCTACCAGAACCTTCTGTTCAGCTAAGAACTTCCTAAAGTTCCTGATTGAACTTTATGCATGCCTTACTGTTACCCAGGTCCTGTAAAAGACAAAGACATGCAATATTGAATTAAACACGTTTCTTTTTCTTTTGCATATGCAATGCTAAGGGACAATTGCTCAGACAATTTCATTTACTGTTTCAGTAAGAGCTTTCATAATAAACTACAGTACTGGTGGATCTACATTGCCTCAAACATCAGCTTTATGCTTTTCAAGCTTTTAAGATGCTGCTTCTGTAGAGTCTCTGGCTTTACCCAGACAGATAAGGAGTCTCTAAAGCAACTGGTATCGATTCCAGCCTGCCAAAGGTAGCACTGGCAGCAGCATTAGGTGTCCTTCAGACGATCTGTGCAGAAAGTCCCTCCTATCTGTCAGCAGCAGCTGCTTGAGGGCAGTCCCATCCCGGCAGTTCAGCCAGGCAACAGGCTACATGAGCTCTCCTCAGCCACTCCAGTGTTAAGTCAGCTCAGTGACTTCAGGCAGCCACAGCAGCAGCACAAATTAGATGGGCTGACTTCTGCAGCAGTGTTGATGAGGAGCACTCCAGTGATTAATTCCCCCAGCTGAACTGCCAGGGTGAGTTCTGGCAGAGCAGTAACAAGCAGCTCTGGACAGATGTGTCTAAAGCTGCCACCACCTTCCCAGCAATGATTGTCAGAACATAGCCTTAGTATAGCAAATGCTTAAATTACTGTTGGGATTTAAACCCAGGTATCACCTTCTCAGGAGTACATGATGTAATCAAGTGTACCAGCATTTTCCAGAGCCTTTTCTACATGCATGTCCCTAATGGTGGGTACTTTAAAGGGCAAAAGGTTTCTGCAAATCCTCTGAGTAGTAGAGGACTCATTGCCTCTAGCATCACTGACAGGACTTACTGTAGACTCAGATGCAAAATCATAATTAACCTGAAGAACAACCCTGCAGTCCTCTGTGCATAATCCCTAGCTCTGTAATTTCTTCTGCAAAACTGGCTCTTTTCTCATTAGATACAAACAGAACTGGCCCAAGTTCATTTTTTGCATAGTAACTGAAAACTTGTGATAAACTCCCAACGTATTTAGCAGTATCAGTAGGTGAGCAGGTCAGCTGGCACTTTTGTGCTCCCAAGCAGCATGTGGCCCTTAGATAGGACTATCTGGAAATGAGCTTTCCTGCCACAGAACTTACATACCACACTCCAGGCTGGCAGTATTTGCTTTCCCTTCCGTTTTCCTGGTTTGTAAATTCTTCTCACAGCTCCTGACTCTCACAGGATCATACACACCACCAGGTAGTCTTTCTTCCATCTGTAGCTATACTTTTTTTCCTTCTCACCTGCTCTGACTGCATCCTGTAGGTTCATCTCGTTCTCTTTGCAGCCTGTGACAGAGAAAAGCAAATGCAGAGTCCTTCATTCACTGTACCCCAGAGCTCCTAAATTTGATGGTCTTTCATTAAATTAATCTGTTTGCAAGTTCACAGCAAACAAAAACTACAAAAAGAAGAAAACCGTTTTTTCCACCTTTTTAAACTTCTCATAAGTTAATTACCAGTTTCAATCTATAATCAGAAAGAAGGAGGGCAAATTGTCTTTTGTTCTTATTGAACCACATACAAAGACTGAATTTTATTATGATACAAAAGGAAAGAATTTGTCATCATTAACTGTAATGTTTTCGGGAAGGAGGTTAGATAGGAGACTTAGCATCATTAAAGGTTTTTATCTAAAGATTTCCTGCCTCAAGTAATTGTTCTGAAGAGGTAAACACACAGAGAGATTATGTCATTAATTCTCTTTAATGAAGTTCTGTGGTAAGTGTTGTTTTGTAGGCTCATTTGAAGAATTTTTGAAAAAATCTCTGGGGTTTTGTTTATTTACTTATTTTGCAGATGTTTTGCAAAACTGTGACTAAATAATATATTTTGTGTTTATTGTATTGCTACTAGCTCAGTTCTTTGAAATCAAATGGGGTGGCTGGTTATGGGGGTCCTTTTCATATTTACCAGTGGACCCTCAGGAAGCTAACATGAATACAGCAAATGTGGTTAAAATATGATTTTTTAATTATCTTTTATAACAATAATTTCTAAGCATAAGCATCTGGTCAAACTGTTGCATATATCTGTGCAGTGCTGTAATACTGTGTAATTTATACAAAATACCTGTGAAGGATCACCTACTCAAACATTATCAGTATTCCTTGTTTAATTATTCTGAAAATTCCTCCCGTTCATTGGGCAGTTCCTAACTTTGCAGTGTCTGCATTTCTTCTTCTGAGAATTAACCCACGTTGTTCACATAGCCCTGATTTGAGCAATTTATTCTTCCTGGGTTCCCATTGCTTGAAATACTGAAGGAGATTGACGGAGAGTGGTTCCTCAACATTTGAAATATGTGTATTTTCAACTTTTATGGGAGACTACAAAGAAATTTCAGTAGGTGTTCATCCTAGCAGCAAAACTGCAGCACTTTTAACTTTGTCTTTTTATCTGGTAGTACAACATTCTAATTTTAAAAGCAACTTTAAAGAGTTTTCCCAGAGATTTCTCCTCAGGTCCCTCAGTAAGATGTTTCTCTGAAGAAATAACATGAGAATTTGTTGCCTGTTCTTGTATAGCAGGCATGGTCTATTAGAAATTAATTTAAAACATTTTCCTGAATGGAGCTGCATTCTAGCAGCTATTGGTGGTGCAAGTAATGCTCCACTGTGTCACCAATGAGCTGTCTTTGTAATAATAATTGTAGACAATTATTTTTCCTTTAGTGTAGGACCTGATCCTCTAACAAAGTTTTGACCCTTCTTAATTTGTGGGGCAGTGTAAAACTTGTCTTTACTGACTTCATTATGATATTACTTGTCACCTCTAACTCTTTTGGAAGCATGAAAAGTGAGGGGAAATAATCTGCCATTTGCTTTCTCATTGCACTCTTAAGTGGAATTGCTGGTAGAAAATCTGTAATGCCAATGATTTTTCAAGTGCTCCCATCTTTTTCAAGGTTTTCGTGGAATGTGTTTTCTTTTTCCACACATACATATGCAGAAAACTGGGTATAATCTGGTGAAGGAAATAAAATCACGATGAAAAGAATTTTATCACTTCAGAAAACACCTGTTTGCCAGAGTGAGATTCACATGAAAATAAAACCTTGCTAAACATTATGGCAAACCCCAAAGAACGCATTCTCTTTCCATACACCAACATAAAGAATATTCTTTTCCTCCCCAAACTTACACATGGCTTAGGGGGATAAATTAAAGCAGAGAATTATTTTATTAAACCCTCCTGTTCCCAAGTACCTGTGCAGGACCTGCATCATTAGTGAGAACATCATGGAAGAGACTTGAGTGAAGGAGGTCAAAGGAACTGTATACAAAGGCTACATCATTCCTCCCTTACAGAGACCCTAAGACTCTCTGCTCCAATTTCAATTTTCCAATTTTCCTGCTTCTTTGTTCCCAAAGGCACATTAAAGAAGAGGGAGCATTTGTTCTGCATCTGTTTCTTTCTGAATAATGAGCGATCATTTCTATTATCTGATTAGGGCTTGCTACATTCCAAATTAATTAAAAATTAAAGGAAAAAAAAAGCAGGAAAATAATTATTTTAGCATTCTACAGTGTTGAATACCTTGGACAACACAGCTGTTTGACTGTGTGGTTTGGGACAACTACTCTTGGCTCTTGCTGCTGTGGGCATGTGGAGGATGCCTCAGCCATGGTGGTTTGGAGTAAGCAAATTCTCAGGATAAAGCCTGAGAATTTTATCTTTCTCAGGATAAAGTTTGGGCAGTTTCTTGGGATTCTGAGCCAATGTACTGCAGGTGCCTGTTCTCTGAGGTAAGGCTCCTTTGGAACAGTACAATATGCTCTTTGAGGTGTTTTGTTAATAGCATCCAAGCACGCAGGTAGGACGTAGCTCTCCTCCCACAAAGCAGAATTACAGGAACAATTAATAAAAGGTCTCCAACTCAGGGGATTATTCTGCCTGTGACTTAAGCCCGAGGAGGATCATTATCACCAGCCAGCAGAGGATCTATAAATAACCCACGGAGCTGAGTTTAAAGCATTAGTTTAGCCTCTCAGGGGGAATTCAGAGCATTGTCTAAGTGTGGTTTGAGGCAAATATTATCATAAAGCAACTTATTGTTTTACTTCACAGCGGCGAGGAAATCAGCATTTCTTATTATCAGGACAACTGACACTATTCCAGCCCGTCACCAAGACTTGTGGCAGAACAAGGAGAAAGAATGAGGCAAAGCTGCACTTCCTCAGCAAACACCTTTTCTCAGAAAGGGGGAGGAGAGGACACCCTAGTTCTGAAAATGCTGACTGAGAGCTCTAGAAGTAGGTCCAGTCCACCCCTTTATGGGCAGGTAGAGCAGGAGCAGCAGGCAGGCTCCTCTTCCATACCAGGTTCTGCAGAAATGCTGTTTTAATAAAAATTTCTTTCATGTGTTTCTATAAAGGGTGTGCACACATTCTGTCTGGCCAAGTATTTTGCATCTCCCTCGGCTGGTGGTTAGGAGATGAGGGCTTGCAGGCTTTATCAGATGGTGAAGTTATCCTGTTAATTTATTTTGTACATTCAACACCATGCCTGGTGATGTGCTCCTCACTTTAGTGAAAAAATGTTGCACATCTGCCAGTGAAAACATACAGTATTTTTCTTGCTAAAATAGTGATGTTACCTCCAGAAATGTTGATAAATCCATATACAAAAGCAAAGCAGTCCGATAATACCATGCTGCTAGAACTATGATCCCTTAAAAATAATGCTTGGTTAGGCTAGATCTTCTATTTTTATCAATTCAACATTATTTACTTATTATTAATGGCTACAAAAATTGTTTTATTATTCTTAAGAACATGCACAACCTCTCTGTTCTATCTGTCTAAAGAAACTGAGGCAGCCTGGTACTTCCCTTACTTATGAGGTGAGTTGAAGGCAAGGGGTAACTGGGGAGGAAAAAGGGAGACTTAAAAATGGATGTCCCATCCCTGGAAGGGTTCAAGGCCAGGTTGCACAGGGCTTGGAGCAACCTGGTCTAGAGGAAGCTGTTCCTGCCCATGGCAGGGGTTGGAACAAGGTAATCTTTAAAGTCCCTTCCAAACCAAACCATTCCGTGATTCTCTGAAAAATACCTTTTTTTTACATGTAGAAGCTGTACCACTCTACCTGGAAAATAGAAATATAATAGTCCATCGAGTGTGAATGTAATTATTTATATACCAGCCTATGGAAATTAGTGGATAAAGCACTCCCAGTGTGAGTTCTTTGTCCTTGAAGCCGGAGACTGTGTTATTAAGGTGCCATGGCTGCACTCAGAATAGGTCAAATTGGGTTAGAACGGTCAAAAAATCTATTTTTGATCTACACATTGCACAATGAAATTAAAAATTAAAATAAAAAGGGAAGAGTAGGGAAACAAGTTAGCAAGAGCCAACCATTGTCAGGGCCCTGAGTGCACCAGGAGAACAAATTACAGAATGCTCATTTTGTAAATTAAATCTACTTTTTCATGGCAAGGGAAAAATAATTTTAAAAATTCTGATTAATTTCCTAACTACATTTTAGCAATAAGGAGATAATTTACAGAATTTGTGCAATCTGGATTGCTCGGCATGCCTAAGAGTAGGCTATACAAATATCTGTGTGAGTTATTACACTTGATCCCAGAGAACAGAATTTATGGCTGGGATTATACCCAGTCCTACATATCTATGGTTTCATAGACCTCTATTGTAGCAAAGTAGATTTTCATTTAAATGTGGTGTCCTCTAATCAACCCCTGCCATATTATATTATTACCTTAATGGTTTTCTAGGTAAGAAAGCTCGATCCATAATTTATAAGTTGTTCTGTACACTAGTAATGGATGTCTATGGATACACATTTTCCACAACCTGAGTAAGAAACTCTCATCACATTTGGCCAACCTATTGACCTCGCTGTCTCAAAAGGCAGGAGATGAAATGCACTTCCAAAGCAGCCAGACTAAGTGGAGTGACCTGTACACATTCAGTATTTCGTAATCCGAAAGACCGGTTGTATTTACTGTTATTGCAACCACAACACAAAAATGGATTCCCAGAAGCATTCTCTGGAATGGAGCACGGTGACTGCTAATACAGCAGCAAGATGGCCAATCCGAATTCAGGGCAAAGGAGCTGGGCAATGACCCAAATATATTTGCCTGAGCTGTGACTTAGTGAATGAGAAATGAACATTTTGGTTTGTTGAGAGCAGCTCTTGCACAGAATGTTTTATTTGCCTTATCCCCAGCCTGGCCTGATTTTAGATGTATGTCAAAGTCCTTTTTTATGCCTGAAAATGAATGAAAATTATTTAATTTCTCATGCACAGATAAAGATGCATGCATCTTTTATATCAGCTACTATTTTTTGCTTTTTGCCAATGCTTTACTTAAAAGCTCATAAAACTAATGGGTTTGTTCTAATAGAAAGGAAAGCCCTTGAGACCTCATATTCCCTGGCTGCACAGAGCTGCACAGATGAGGGCAAGCTTCTCATAAATCCCTTCAAGCTGAAAGATGTAGTAAAACTTAGGTTTCACTGTGTTTTGGAAGCCAGGAGGCATTTGCAGACATATGCAGCATCAAGGGACATACCTGTTTACCTCCATGCTCCAAAGAAACATGTTCAGAAAGCAGCAGGAATCATCAGCCCAGGAAATTTGAGAAGAAACCTCTTCATGTAACTGTCTTGGCTTATTACCCACAATCTTCTTTGTCACCTCCGCTTTCAGGGTTCTCAGAGATGACTTCAGTTTGTGCCTAAGCTGTCATCAGCATGAAAAACTATTACTTGGCTCATCATTTTCCAGGTCTCACAAAATCCTGTCTGTCCTGCAACAGGGAAGTTGTTATTTGTGACAGCTTATGCCTTTTCAGTGTCTTCTCTGGCTGCTGTAAAGGGAAGAAATTATCATCATCTCTTTACAGCTGCCAGCTATGACTGCTTTTGAAAGCACTTTCAAACCTTTTCTGAGGTGCAGGCAGATGAGCTGGCCCTTGTTATGAACTTAACATTTTGAGGAGTGGGTACACATAATAGCAATTATTTATGTTCTTTATGCTCTTTGAAAAAATGAAGCACTCTGTAAGCATTAAACATCTGTTCATATGGCAACATGACCGTTCCCAGGTGAGTGCTTGCACAACGCTGAAAGGTCTAAAATGAAAACACTTTTAAGAAGCACAAAACTCAGGTCTCCTTTCTGCACTTTGCCCAGGGGCCCTGCTAAGCAGTGCCCACTTGTCATGTTCACATCACTCCTCACAAGTGAAACTCTTTGGATGAGTTGGGATTACCAGGAAGGAGGAAGCTGAACACCGCAAGCTTTGAATAGAAAGCCAAGGTAGCTTTTGTACTTGGGACCTTTTCACCTTCTCCCTCATGTCCTCTACCTGGGTTTTCCTCACATCCTTCCCCAAGGAAGTGTCCAAGTCTGATAGGAATCAGAAGAAATCTTGCAGTAACCCTTACTGGCATTTAAACCCCCACTTCCAGCAGTGGATTCTGGTAGAGCTGGTGTCCCAGAGTTCTTAACATGCCTCTAATGTGCCTGTGATAATACAGAAACACTTAGATAAAGCTGGTAAAGCAATCCCTTTCAGAGCTTCCCCTCTCTGACCAAAATGCACCACCTGACCTCAGGGACCAAATGTAGATGGCTAAATTGGACAGCTAGTTAGATTCCCTTGTTACATTCCCTAATGCAGGCATTTAGAGTGGCTGTTTGGAAGAGCTGCTCCTTTTCTGCATTGATACATAAGGGAGGTAGGAAGGCTCTTAATTCACTACTTAATTTACAAGTCAAACAGTGTGACAGTCTTCTCTGCTCCTGCTACTGCTCACTGCAGGATGTTCACCTGAGCGCTGAGGCAATTTAATAATTATGATATAAATTGGAGGGAGATGGATTTTTTTGCCTTTAATACTGCAATAGTTTTCTAGCTTGAAGAAAATGACATGCACAAATCCACTGTGTTGCTGCACATAGTCCCTAGACAACAGCAATGGTGTTCAGCCATGGAAAATGAGTTACTTGGACAAAGATGAAAGGTTCTAGAGTAGCTTTCTAACAAAAGACAAGAGAGAAGCAGGTAAAACACATAATTACTTTCAAGACAAGCCCCTTTAGATTTAGGGAGAGCATTTCGCAGCACTAATGGGTGGCCAGGCAACCACACCAGATACCCTGCCTTGCCTTTTTCTAAGGGTGTGGACCTGCCACAAAGAGGACAAAGTGGAAGATGATGTCATTCTGAGATACTTATCCATTCCGGCCCTGCCTTCGCCTGTAAAAAGGTTTAAATGGATTTTTCTTTTTATTTCTTAATTCTGGCTTAATTCTGATAAGAGGTTTTATGGCTGTGGGCTAGGTAGGTTTGTTGCATTACACTGGCTGAAAGGTTATAAAGACAGCCATCACTGCATTGTATCTCTGGTTTCCCAAGACTATTCCTTTCATTTTAACTGGAAATATTTCTGTCACAAGACCACCACACTTCTCAGCTACACAAATTTTAACACCTTACATTATTACAATAGAATAATAATATTGAATAATGAGTCTCAGAAATCTGTAAATCAGAGTGATGAACTAAAAGATGGTGCTATGTAAAATTAATAAGTTTTAACAGAAATAATGCAACTTGTAATTTTTTTATCTAGGGAAGGGTCAGAAGAATATATACATTTACTTTCAACCCCAAATTTGTGTCTGGAACAATGCCCTCTGCCAGTCAATTTTAATAGAAACATAGGATCTGCCATGCTCCATTAAGCCCATGATCCATCAAGTCCAATATTGTCCCCTCTGCTTGGCAAATGCAAGATGCTTCAAAGGAAGGCAAATTGTCCGTCATGCACTTGGCCAATTTTTCAATTTGAATAGTCCATTGTGCAAAAGCCACTCCATCCTTCATGTCAAGTCCTTGTCCCATGTGGTTGCAAATGCTAAAGTAATCAAATGGCATGAATGACCCAATGTACCCGTTTAATATTTTAATAACATTTAAGGCTGTGTTTATGCTCTGGTTGGGTCTGTTTCTCTTGAACTGTCAATTGTTTTTGTGCACAATGCTGCTCACATTCATTCTCATTACCTCTCCCATTTCTACTTCAATTCAGCAGCTGAATAAATCAATAGTATTCACAAATCTCCACAATTTTGTGCCAGTATTAAAAAATCACTTCTGATTTTAAATAGACATTAGAGGATATTTCTATTAAACAGCTACTTGATGTCACAAACAGGATGCATGGATCAGAGCCTTGCAGGAGTGCTCCACTGAATTTCCTTCATTTGAATCATATTCTGTTGCTGCTGAACTGGGTCCAGATGCCTCAGTAAGAACTACTGATAGTTACTGCTGCACTGCGGGGGGATGGCAGAGGAGGGGAAAAGAGGAAAGATGGGCAAAGTAAAGGAATATAAGTAGGGAACTTATAGGGGAGCATGCAAGCTTTGTGTACATAAAATTTTCTACTTATTTTTCTTCATGGAATGTACAGTCAGATTTAACATCTCAGTGTGTGACAGGGATCTTTCAGTTCCTGCAAGTCAAGGGCATCCTTGTGCCTTGTATCTGGATTTTATTTGTGGTTTCCACAAAACTGGATGCTGGTTATTTAATTGGCTCAGCATATCTAATCTAATAGGGCTACAGGGAGACACTGCTCAGGACA
The DNA here is from genome assembly GCA_013397055.1 of Pachycephala philippinensis. Lineage (NCBI taxonomy): Eukaryota > Metazoa > Chordata > Aves > Passeriformes > Pachycephala > Pachycephala philippinensis. Next base: position 705,737 of record VWZT01000570.1, read on the forward strand.
GTGTCTAGCAGTCCTTTCAGGATCTAATGAGCTATGTTGTGTTAATTGTGGGCATGTCACAGAGAGAAAAGGGCAAAAATGCTGATACACTCACGCTTCCTTCCTTCCATTCCCTCTCAGTATCTACCTCCTTTCTGTGGTAATGTCATCTCTGAAGATGGCTGAAACAAACTCTTGCCTCCTCCCCAAAATATTTTTTTTTTAATCTAGTGAGAGAGAGAGAGTTTGGGACAAGTCAGTGTATCACTCTTGGCCTTTTTAGAACTTTGCTTGTGTTCACAATAATTTTCACTCTCCTCTTTTTACAATGCAAATGTAAGTGTTAGAAAGTTTAAGTGTGTGAGGCTCTTGAAGTTTTTGGTTTTTTGTTGTTTTTTTTTTAATCTAATACAGCAGGTTTGTTATTTTTTGTTGATTACATGTGTAAAAGTGAATTTATTAATTTGAGAATCCAATTTTGGCCACAGTGCAAATTTTTAAAATGCTTCTGTAAGTCTTTTAACATGCTGGTTTTACACACAGGATGTATACTTAATGTATATTTACTCATCTGATTTTAACAAGCCCTTGAATAACCTTTGGATCTCTTCAAATGAATTCTATGCCCACATCAAAGTCCCCAGTGTGCAGATTCCCAGTTTTTCAAAATCTCTGACTTGCCAGGCACATATTTCTGTCAACAGCTGTTCCATCTGATAAGGAAACCATTTGTATCACTTTTCCCTTATGGACTAATTTTGATGCTTAGGATTTCAATTTTTCAGGTTTTACTCTACCTCTGGTTATTCAGATGAATTTCCTTTGAGCTCTCTATTGGTAAGAAATCCCTGGTAGCTGAACCTGGAAGCCGAGGGGGTGGGATTCCTAGACAAAGCCTTCATTGTTGCAGGCAGTTTCCACACAGCAGCTCTGGTAATGCAATGAAAAATATAGAGGGAGATGGAAATACCTCTATTATAGGCATATAAATGCTTTCTGCATGAAAGACACTTCCTTGTGTCTGTCTGTCATGTTATCACAAAATACTTTGCCTTCTACTGAAGCTCTTCTGCTGAATAAGCACCTCAGCTCTCATCTTCTGGGTTTTAATGGGAGATGGTAGTTGCAGTTTACTCCTAAAAAACAGGACATGGGAGTTTTAAAAATTAATGCAACCGGTGAGGGTCTCCTGAGATTTACCTTTTCTCCTTAAATTGTCTGAGGTACCAGTCCAGCTGGACTTGGCTCTGCTCTGAAACCCTAGGAAAATTTTGCCCAGCTTTTCATGGATTACTGTTTCTATTAAAAGCCAAATATGAATCTCAAACTTCACTGAAAGTGATTGCAATATGATTGATGGAATTGACCTGAACTCGCCAAAAAAAGGGACAAGATCCTTAAAGTTTTTTTGCTTTCCTTAGTTTGGAAAGTGAAGTGGGAAATTTGATGTCCATACCTCTGTGTTAACACCCAGTCACACATGCCAGGGTACCACAGGGACCGGTGAAAGACAGGAGTGCTGAGGTTCTTTATCCTTATTTTCACCTCTGCAAAACTCTTCCTTCCCAAAACACATATTAATTCAGTGGGATATTTACCTGTTACTGACAACAGAAGAGTTATTCTAATTTTCACAGCAGAAGATATTATATCTTCAGTATATTCTAAATTGCCTGCAGGGAATAATTTATAATAATATCATATCTCCCTTTTCCCACACTTTTTCATCTTCTCTGCCAGTTGCTTTTAAGATTGTTACCAGAAAGTGTAACAGGAATAGTGTCTTTCACAGAAACATCCTGCTTGTTTGGGGTTTTCTTCCTTCTTTTTGTTACTGAGCGCCTCTCATTTGCCAGAAACTGGCATTTCCTCACTCCTCTTTCTGAAAAGTGGCTTTTCTTACACACAAGGCAGAAAAACTGTGAAGGAAGTATGTATAAGATTTTTTTTTCATTTCAGAACACAGAATATGGGATCCCCAACCTCATAAAACACCTGAACTTGACATGAGTTAAACATGTTCTATGCTATGGAAAAGCAGGGTGTTGGCACCTGTGGCTGCTTTAATCAGACTTCACTGTGCCTCTGATGTCAATTCTGATTAATTCCTAATGAATGTCTCTGCATCTTGGTTCAGAGGTAAGATGTGGCCTCTTTGTAAGAAGTTTATTACCAGGAGGCTTAAGACTAACCCACCAGTTGCCAATATCATCTCCTGCTCCCCTGGGAATGATGATACTCAGAGTGCTCAGCCCTTCACTCTGCACTGAACAGCATTTCAGGGGTAAGAATTATTTGGTAGAGCTGGAAACATGATTTTTGCTGTACTAGATAATGAGGAATTTTTTTCACTTGGCCCCAAATGACTCTGGAGCTGCACAGGAAGATGTGCTCCCACTCACAGCATAGCTATAGTGCTTAGCAGCATCTTCCTTTGATCTCCTCCCCCTTGTAGCTGTCCATCCCTCTGGTGCAGGATGGAAAGCAGGGTTTTGGGATGACCCCCTGAGTTGCTGTCACTCAAACAGTGAGCACCTCTGGTGCAGTGTCATCACCTATTCCACAGCAGCCCCTGGAAAGAGAGATTACATTTTCAATCAACATTGTGCACTGTGGTATTTACTTCCTCTTCCAACCAGAGGAGTTTAATGCTCTGAGGTATGGCAGGTAGTTAGGACCAGATGGTATTTATCCAAGGGTTCTGATGAGATTTAAGGAAAGTAGGCTCTGAACTATGACAGAATCAGGCAATCTTTCAGTCAAAACTGCCAGACACCCTGGACAAGGGAGCTTGGAATGGTGCAAACCAGGATGAAGGATTTTTTCCTCCTCAGGGAGCCACGCTTGTCACTCAGATTTGTGTTTCATACTGGTGAGCTGCTGTTTAAAGTTCTTTCTGGTAAGGTGTCACAAGTGAGAATGTGTCTACAAATTAAAATATATTACAATTCACAAAACAGCATGAAAAAGCCTCTTGTTTCTGGGTTTAAAAAATCACTTTGAACTGTTTTAATTCATCACTTGACCTTTTTGCCTCTTGCTATTATTTTTATTATGTCCTGCTTCCCCTGTTCTGATCCCCACAGTGACTCAAATCCCCCAATTAGAGAAAGATCAAACCGTGTCCAAAAATACTCAGACTTAATTACTTGCACAGGATGGAAATCATTGATAACTTTCTAAAATAAGAGCTACTCTGCACTCCATACACCCATTGCAACCCTCAGCCTCATTAGTTGAAACACTGGAAATACCCATGCAATAACTTTTGCTATCAACAAGCAAGGGGACAGAAGGGCATGTTGCACTCACCCACCCATATTTGAATCACTGTCAAAAATAAAAATTATTTGTTAAAGATGTTGGCTTGTGACAATAAATTTACTTACCACGTGGTTCCCAGCACTCAGCTGTAGGCTAAGGTTCATGTTTACATTTTCAAGTAGTATTGGCTGAAACAGGGACAGAGAAACCAATCTAAGGAAAAAAATCCAGCCCTTATATATAAATGAAAAGCAAATCTTAGGAACATAAACTTTTTAGAGGTTATAAGCTACATACAGTCCCCAGAGCAATGCAGAGATAAGGGAATTGATTCTGTATTCCCTTTCCTAGTGGCACTTCTGCTAACCTCCAATTTCTACTAGTAGGACTGAAAAGAGAGGAATTAAACTTAATTGGCACGGGCTCAGGATGCTGTGGATTTGTTCAAAAGTGGATTGGATTTGTCTAAAGACATACCTGGCTTGCCTTATGAAAAAAGGAACTAACAGGTGCAAATATGTAAATGTACATATAGTTGCCGCTTTTTGCCAAAAAAGAAAGAGTGTCTGTCCATTTTCTCTTTGAAAATGTAGCCAGTGTCTATCTAATGGTACCACTGGCACTTCAGTAGCCTTCTATTATTATAAAGTAGACCACATAATACCACTGCAATGCACAGCTCTGAGGGCCCGGTTTGCAGTAGGTGATTTGACAGCATTTTATACCCACTCACTTCACATGGGCCTGAATGGCTGCACAGGGTGCCTGAAATTACAGGCTCAAGCCTCAGGAATGTGTCTTTTCATCTCATGTAAAAAGCCTTAAACCACAATATTAGTTCTGAGGCTGAGATCTGCTTACAGATCAGTGACATCACATCACTCCTTCTTTTTTCTTCATGCTGATTTAACCTGTTTAGACTTTCATAGAAGTCCTTGATGTAGGAGCTAAATGTCCTTGAAAACACTGGGTTCTTGGCAAGTAGGCAAATTCCCAGTATGAGGCAAAGAAGGCCAATTTTGCTTTCATTACACTGTTGCTATTCCCACCAACTTCCCAATTTTTATGAAAGTAGTACACACACGTTAGAGAAGGGTTCAATGTACTGCACGACCTGGATTCTATTTCTAGCATTACCACGAGTGTCTTTTTGTTTCTCTTCACCCGTCACTTCAAGCAAATAAAAACCAGTTTTGTCTCTTGAGGGAAGGTACTCTTCCTTTTTCTTTTAATAAAGCAGGAAAATAATAATTTGGCATGTAACATACAAAGTTGTTCCACAAGGGAAATTGTTACTAGAAGTTTCCTGGATCTTGCTCGTTCTTAAATCTAAATCACTTGGTTTCTACAAGGAGGTCTTAGTGTCTACAATCCAATTTTCAACAAACAGGTTAGATTTATTTTCAAATTAGCAGTGTTAATGTACCTGTCAGAGAGGTTCTGGTAAGGGATAACCCCAGGGCATAATTCCCTAAATGATCTTTTCCCCCCATCACTTTTCCCAGTCTTACTTCAGTGCATATCTACTCATTTAGGTGCTTCATAGATCTGCAAGGTCTTATTGCTATGGTAGTTTAGTCTAAGAACCTGAACGTATTTCCTGATATTTTATTGTAATAAGTGCTAGCTGTGCTATCTGTTTTCATATTTCAGACCTTTACTTCATTCATTCAGCTTAAAGAAGCTGAAAAAGAATGGGAGAGAGAAATACAAAACTCATGCTTCTGACAATATTTCAAGGAAATGTATTGCTGTGGGTTCTTAAGAGACACTTTGTTTCAATTTAGAAAAGACATTTCTTGATCGTTCCCTTCCAGCTGAAGAACACTGCCAAGGGAAATTTTGAAATATGAATTGTGTATTTCTCATAATTTTGAGGAGAACACAAAAATTCTGCTAGAGGGTAATTGATCCATATAAACAAAGCCCTGTCCCACTCCAATTTCCACCCTGTCTTGATCAAGTCAGTCTGGTGAAAAGAATGAGGGATTGTATTTTGACTGCTATTCCAAATCAAACATGAAATAGTTTTGGCATTAAATCCATGTTCTAAAAGAAAACTATGAAAAATCTAGCACCTTTAGTAATATAATACCATACCTGTTATATTTCCCTGTTTGCTGTAAATCTTTGGAGTTTTTCTGCTCCTGCTCTGTCCTCAGAGTAGTATTCCTTTCATTATTTCACTCCTGTCTAAGCAAATTCCAAGAAGCATTTTTCTAGATTAAAATGACACCACTTCCAAACCCTGTAAATTCAAGTCAGCATTCACAAAATGTACTGGATTGGCAGCTTTTGGCTGTAAAGTCTTTACCCAGCTGAATCTACAGCCAGCACAAGCTTGCCTGCCTTGCTCTGCCTGGTATTTCCAATTTACACATTCTTTCTCCCTCACTTTCTGCAACTTGGCTATGTTGACATCTATCTGATACTGTGATAACATGAAATATTTTTAAGAGTGAGTATTTAGTACATTGGCATTAATGACATTATAAATGTTTTCAAAAACATGAGCCATGCACAGAAATCAGTCTTCTGGAACATTCAGCCCTGACCAGGATTTTGTAGGTACAATTTCATCACTCTTAGATTTCTCACTTGCTCTGATGTTTCAAAAGTGCAGCTTCATGCATTTTATTTGTCTGAATCTGGCACTTCAGAGCCTCAACCATACCACCAAGGCACAGCAATGATTATTAAATTCTTACTGTCAGGTAAGGCAGTGATGGCTGAAGTTTAATCATATGAGGATTCTCACATCCCTGTTCCAATGGTAGCAGCCTGACACTTCAAACTGCTGTAAATTTTCTATAAACCATTTTACTGTGACCAAGATTATTACCCTACACATTCCAATTAGAAATATGGATTATTTCTAACACTATAACCATACAAAGTACATTTGAGATTTGAAATGGATTTTTTTGTTGCCACGCTGGCTGGTTTTAGGCTGGATCTCATGGAAAGAAACAAAGGGGAATATTACATTTAATCTAAATACATATTAGGAACCATGTATTTCAGCTTGGTGGCTTTGTAGCAGTATGGTGAGAAAGAGAAAAGGATTTGGTAAATGCTATTTTACATTACCGTTGTCCTTCAGTATTAAGATTACTCAGGGAGTTATCATCTTACCCCTTGAAAGGGAGAGATGTCTCATGAAGGCTTCTGCAAGGACGACTTCCAAATCATCCTTCCAAGGATGAATTCCAAGGTATTATCAGTGACCTGGATAACAAAATAGTGGACATTACCTTTCATTAGAGAAACAGCAAACCAATCTCTACTACACAATATTGAAATTATGAAAAACACAGCCCACAGAACACAATTCAAATTAGTGATGGGAAGTGCAACTGAGAAAGCAAGAATGGGACCTCCCTAAAACTAAGAACTAACATTAAAACCCTTTTCTATCTATTTCTGAACAAACAAACAAACCTTGATATGGGAAAGCCCTGCTCTGAGCATACATCTGTGAGGCAAGAGCATTTCTCATTGACTTTTAGCAGTACTTTTATGTTTTGTTCCCAAGGGAAATACTCAAAGCAATTGAAAGTCCATTCCTGTAGCCCCCTGTAATAACAGTGGACTTTTTTTTATAAAATTAATACAATATGGACAGTACCATTTTTGAGTCAAAGGACCCCTACAAGAATACAAGGTTTGACTCAGACAGACTGCTGCATGGCTGTGCTCTAAAATGTGTAACACTGATACAGATGTATAATTAGGTTAGACACCTAGACTGTCTTAAATTAATAAACCCTAGCACTTCAGAGTTACAGCAGCTATACAATATATTAGTTTCTTAGAGAGCAAAATTTGCTCTATTGTGCACGTAATTCCACTGAAGCTCAAAGGGCTTTTGCATGTGATGAAAGACATAAAAAACCACTTCCCTAAACAGTTCAAGATGCAAGTTAATTAAACTGACAAAAACAAAACCCAATTCTTCCTTCAAAGCTGTAGCAGAGTAAATTATCTCTGTAAAACTCTTGGTTGGCTTTTCCTGTGCTTCACGAGGACAAACTTTGTATATACAGAAAACAACAATGGCAAAACCATGGACAACACTGAAAACAGCGTGAGCTAGTCAGTATTTTACACTGAGACTACTTGATGATGCTCACAAATGAGAATTTAATCTTAGTGGGGCTATGTGGATTGAAAGTCCACTTTCTCTGAAGTAATTGGAAAGTTTACATAAATTTCAATTTCAGCAGCACCTGAATGCAGATTTGGAATGCAGGCTTGTGCAAATTTATACTGATAGCCACATACTACTCCAAAATGTTTAAAGCAAGAGAAAAATGGCATCTCAGCAGCATGTAGGCAAAGTAATATCTTTATTATCTATAAACTGGTGCATGTACTCTATATGTACCTACCGTTCTGTATGTTCTGCATACAAAAGCACACAGGCTCTGCCTTGATTTTAAAGGGGTTGCACTTCTATCATAGAATAATTTTCCCTGTGAAATAATGCACACAAAAAAAAATATCTCATAATAATGGAAGAGGCAATACATCTCTGTACAGCAGGAATCTTTGTGACTGGGATCTATAGAGCATAATTAGTCCTGATTACATGCCATGGGCGTCTCAGCATCCTCCCACTGTTTTTCAGCTTGGCACCACACAGAACTAAAGTAGTCAAGCCTAAGGCAGAGACATCTGGAACACTTTGGGGAACCTTGGCTCGCTCGGTAAGTCAGCCAGAAGTGCCTCTTTTTTACCTGAAAATCTCAACTTCAACTGTTTCCAGTTTGGGGCTGGATATTTCTCTGAGTACCTGCCGGGGTTTGGCCGGGCCGTTCGCCGCTTTTTGAGCCATTTTGCCGAGAATTACCTTGCTGCTGGCAGCCCACCGCCTCACGTTGTTACCGGGGCCAGGCTCCCTCAGGGCTGGGCGCCGGCTGGGCGGGCACCTCCTGAGGGCTCCCCTCACGCCCGGCTTGGCGGGAACAGGATTTACCTCAGGCCAGCGGCAGCTGCGGGCGGCTGAGGGACATTTGTAGCGCTCCTGTGGCAGCGCGC